>CM053792.1:218026190-218428690 GCA_028749045.1 Cupressus sempervirens
TACTTCTTTGGAAGCATAATAAATGATCATCTCGAGCCCTCTGTAATCCTATCTGACAACTAGTAACGCAATTATTGATGTTGTAATGCAATGGTGATGGCATGAATTTGCTAGGAGAGGATCAAATGGTCACAAGGCACTCATAAATGGTTCATCACATGTATAGATTAATATAAATGAATAATTTACAACACAAAGCATGAACTTGTAACTTTCTTTAAGAAACAATCAATTGAGTTCATATACTAGCAATTTACTTGCTAATTGAAGCAAACAACAATCATCTAACAAATGAATAAAGGTACAAGTGAATAGAGGTACAAGGTAATCTCTCTATAGGCCTTAGTGACTAATTGTGGTGAGTTCATAGATAGAGAAAATAGATTGATAGAGATAGAGGATTGCACTTTAAAGGTCACAAATCCATGTTAGAGACTTGAGAGAATTTTTGTCAAGATTACTAAGACCAAAGGGTGCATTAAGGCAATAAAATCTAAGAAAATATGCTTGGCCAAGGCTTAAAATTAAAAGGATTGGTTTAAAACTTGAATACAAATTTAATCCATTTGTTACACGTCATGAAAAATACATCAAGTGCTGACTCTATTGGCTTTCAATTCTTATATCCACATGCTCAAGCCTTAAAAAGGACAACTTGATTGCCACCCAATTTAACTAGGTGATTTGCAAATTGTCTCAGTACTACCAACTAATAAACATAGAGAGGCCTTCTTAAACAAATAACCAATTTATTCATGGAAACTTCTAATAAGTTTTTATTTGTATCCTCTCTCTTAGGGGAAGACACCCGATAGTAGCTTGGTGTAACTTGAAGTACTTAGAACCTATAAATGGCAAGTCTGGTTTTACCAAATTTTCTTTTTATTTGAGTTGATGAGTCAAACAACTATTTTAACATATGTTTTTTAAATCTTTTAGAGTCTTTTAAAAGAAATAATTAGAAGTTTTCTATGATAAGAAAATATATAATTTATCATATCCCTATGATTTAAAAAAAAAACCATTACTTATTAGACTCCTATTGATAATTGAAATTTTAATCCTATAAGATAACACAATTTTATTAAAGCTATTTGGAAAAAGAGAAGATTGTAAACTAATAATGGTTAGTGTTAAATTAGTAATAGTAAAATTTAATATAAAAAGATATGTTTTGATTAAATTTGGTGAGTTGCACTTTTAAGAAAATAAATTAGTGGAATAGGTAATTATTTATGTTTGGTTTATAATTGATCACTAAATTAACAAGTGCCACATAGTGGCATGTACCTGTCGTAATAGTTTAGAATTAATTATAATATAATTTTAGTTCAAAAATTATTTTATTAGGTTTGTTGTTTTTTATTTTTTTAGGAAAATGAGCTTACAACTATTGTAGTTAAAATACCACATGATTCAACAATTATGATAACTTACAAGCAATCTCTTGCTAAACCAATTGAGTGAGAGAATTTATAAATAATCTCTTCTTACACCAATCTTTAAAAAATCAATATAAAAAACAAATTATGAATTACTTCTATATATCATTTTATTTATTGAAAAAGATATTCTAATTTTTATATTCTAATTTTAAAAAAGTCAAAAAAAATCAACTATTTGTCAAATTTCAACTAATCTTATATAAATGAATCTATAATATTTTTTACTTAACTATTATATAATCTTCACTTACGTAAATGTTATATAATCTCAACCTAAATGAATTAAAACTAATAAAATTGACAACAAATCTTCATCTAAATAAATTTAGATTATTTTGTTAAAATAAAGCTAAAATAATCTATATCTAATATTAATATATGTACAATTAGTATAATTAAATATTATATAATCTCCATCCAAGTGAATGTAAAACTTTATATTAGATTTTCTAATATGTATATTTATATACCATAAAAAAAACTATTTTAAACTAATAATAATGCAATGCATGTTATAAATTGCATATTCAAAAATTAACTTTAAAAAATATGAAAAAAATAAGTAATCTATTTCAATCTTTAAATTCAAAATACACTTTTATAAATTATAAACCTAACATTTTGCCACAATAAAAGCAATATAGGAAGCTTCTGAAACAGCAAATTGAATTAGCCTATCATAGTGGAGATAAAAGATGTTATATACTATATTTAATTTTAAATATATAGATAAACTCTAGAGATAATTATTTAATAGAAAAATTATTACGTATCGTAGATTGAAAGAGTACTAATTCACTAATTGTGAGAACTGAATGCAATAGTAGAATAAAATATAGAAATAATTCTATTGTAGTTTTTTAAAACTATTTCATATTTAAATATTATAAAATAATATATTTATAGCATAGTTGTATGTTAAAAATAATATATTAATAGTATAGTTGTATGTTAATGTATCATCAAACAAATTATAATTTCTCTATACTTTTTATAGCATAATTGTATGTTAGTGTATTAATATTTTATTTTATTTTATTTAAATTAAAAATTTATTAAATATATTTTTACAATTTCTAAAACAGTTTTATTGAGTTTGGAAACTAAAAAATTAAAATACTTAAAATCAAATTGATTGAAAGGAAAAATAGAAGTGATTGCAATAGTATATTACTTATGGCCCATATTGGCATAGGACAAATACAATAATAATATTACTTAATTTGAAGAGAGGCATTTTTAAGAAAATGTAATTATCTTTGATCTACTAAATTAATAATAGTAAAAATTTAATATGAAAAGATATGTTTTGATTAAATTCGAGGAGACGCACTTTTAAGAAAGCAAATAAATGGCACATGTAATCCTTTGTGTATCCATAATAATTGATTTGCTGTGTAAAGGACCATATAATCTCGTATCAGAAGCAATTCAATTACTAAGGAAGACGCTGGGAAGATCAAGATGGAATACGCAGCTCAGAATTACACTTACTCTTACTCTGCTCATTGTGATTCTACTGCAACTGCACAGGTACAAATCTCCCTGCCAGAGAAGAGTGGGAGCAAGAGCAAATCATGGTATACAGTTATAACACCACAAGACATCAGTGAGCGACAAAAGGAGGCCATCGACTCTGTTTCTTCCCTCTGCTCTAATTTATCCCCCTCCCACTCCAAAATCCTCCTCCACCATTTCAAGTGGAATGTCTCAAATTTGCTGGATGAATGGTTCATGAACGAACAATAACTACGAAAAGATTTAGGACTCTTTGAGAAAGAGAAAGCTTCAATAAAAATGGAGTTGATGGAGCAGTTATACTGCTCCATCTGCATGGAAACCCACTCCATTACTGACATGAAAGCTCTTCATGGTTGTGCCCATTATTTCTGCAAGAATGTTGGACAAAGTACATTGAGACCTCAATTAGGGAAGATGGAATGAGGTGTCTCACTTTGAAATGTCCACACCCAAAATGTGGGGCTGCGGTGGGTGAGGACATTGTGCTCTCTTTCATTACAGATGAACAGGACAGATCAAAATATGGGCAATTTCTTGTTGAATCATATGTTGGGCAAAACGGAAGAATCAAATGGTGCCCTTTTCCTGAATGTGAGTATGCTGTGGAATTGCATATTGGAATCACGGAATGCTACGATGTCACCTGCAGATGTTGTCATCATTTTTGCTGGAGTTGCTCGGAAGAGATGCATCGCCCTGCAGATTGTGACACGGCTAGAAAATGGGTGTTGAAGAACAGCGACAATGGAGAAACGGAGAATTGGAAGATTGTGAATACAAAGCCGTGCCCGCAATGGGGGCGGGCAATAGAGAAGAATGAAGGTTGCGTGCATATGACATGTGTGGAACCGTGCAAATTTCATTTTTGCTGGTTATGCCTTGGGGATTGGCAAGGACATCCTAATTTTTATGCCTGCGACAGATTTAATGTTGATGAAATCAGAAATCCGAAATCCGAAACAGAGGAAAAGAAAATAAAGAGGGAAGAGAGGGAAGCCATTAAAAAATCCTTGGACAGATACAGTCATTATTATGAGCGATGGGCAGCCCATGAAAAATCCAGGGCCAAAGCAGAGTTGAATGTGAAGCATGCTCAGATAAAACGGTTAGCTGACAAACAATTCGTACCTGAATCACATGTTCAATTGGTGAGAGATGCATGGGCTCAGATCGTTGAATGCGGAAGAGTGTTGAAGTGGACATATGTTTATGGGTATTATCTCGCTGAAAATGAAAATAAAAGTGCCTACAAGGAATTGTTCGAATATAACCAAGCTTCTACCGAATCTCATTTAGAACAACTCCAGCAATGTGTTGAAGGAGAGTTGCAGGCTTTTATTGAGAGCGAAAAGCCTGCAGAAGAATTTAATGAATATCGAATCAAGCTTGATACCCTCACAAATGCCACTGGCCACTATTTTCACAACCTTGTCAACTATATTTAAAAGGAAGTGAAAGAAGAATGAAACACTATTTAATTTGGGGAAAGATTATGCAGGCCAAGTTGTAATGGACAAGATTAAGCAATTACAGATCAAATTTATATCTTCAATCAAAGTTATCAGATTTTTACAATTTACGAGAATGCTGTACTGTTTTCTGAATTTGATTTCAAAAATAATGCAGTCTTTAGGAAGGAATTGTCATGCACAATTTGTGTCTTGAAACTGGATTCGTAGGAAAGTAATTTTTTCTTCTATATATGCCGAGGATTTTCTTTTGTCTAGGAAAAATCAGCAGGTTATTGCTTCTATGTAGACATGTATAAGCAATTGAATTTTATAATCAGCTATTCTTAAACCAAACAGCATCAACCAAGCAAGTTCAAACTCAAAATGTTTGTGTTTAATCATTGCTGAACAACGTAAGATAGTTTTACCATTAGTATTACCACAAGACAGAAGATTCAACCTACTCTCTCTTCTTTAGATATTCAATGTTGCTGAAAATTTTCCAATTGTCTACTAGTCTATGAGTTATTTTTAGCTTGATTCTAAGTTTTGAAGAATTTTTAGCTTGATTCTAAGTTTTGAAGCCTTAGATATTCCTTTTATACTTTCTAAGTTAAATCTAAAGCATATAGCAGTAAAGATTAAGGCATTAAGGTACTTTTGTGAACTTTGAATACTGTATAGTATATGTTCTATCAGCATATATGTTGCACCTTATTGGTGCAAGTTCTAGTTACAATTTCTAAGAATGTTTTCCTTTTCCTAAATTTGATTGCTAAAAAAAATTGTCATGAGAAATTTTCTTCTGAGATTTATCTTTTTTCTCCTCTTTCTATATATAGATGTTTTATCATCAATTTATTTGAATTAATCATCAATTCAAGTAGTTTTAATATTAGGTGGAGGAAGTAATACTGCAATACTAAGGGGTAAAATTAAAAATTAATTGACATTTTAGGCATGATTAATAACATGCCAATTTGGTGAAGTGTTCCATATAAGTTATCAAATAAACTAGAAGAAAATCAAATGTTCAATTAATAGTTTATTTAGATCATGTATGAATGGAAATAATATCGCCCATTTAGACTTTAAGGAAGATGTAAAAATATAAAAAAATCAAAATATATGAGAATTGGAGAATAAGTGGAATTGAGGAAATAAAAATATATTATAGGCACATGTACAAATGACATGAATGGTGGTAACAAAATACGAAAGTAAGGAATAAAATCAGTTGAAGTTAGTCAAAAATATTGAGGTTTGTAAAACAATTTTGATGGTAAGGGTAATTTCTTCAAGTAAATATGACGCAAGGAGAATTACTTCAAGGAGAGAACCCCAAGATGCCCTTGCTAAGAGTTACATGAAATAGCAACATGACTAGCTTTGAGGCCTTCCAGGTTGTGGCCTTATACAAAATAAGAATTGCAATTCAAAGTCCTAGCTCATATCTCTATCTTCTACTCTTATTGATCTAAGTTCTAAATCTACTTTCCTACATCCAACCCAAATTCTTATAGAACCAACTAAGCCACAAGTTAGTTAGTCAAGCATTTAATTACATTATAGGTCCAATTTTGGAAGAGTAAATCAAAACCCAAGTGTAAGACAACATAAGGTCACACACACTTAAAGATAGATTTGAATGGGAGTTACAAGTCAGCTCCCAACTACGTAAGACACTGCATCATCACTAGTAACTATGTGAAGAGAAACAACATGCCTCACTTGATGAAAAGTATAGGAAATAGAGACTGTAAAGGACAACACAGAACTCAAAGAATAACAAACATCAGAATGTGTGCACATGGAACAAGGATCTAGGATAGGTCCTTGACATGATGTGAACTATGTACAATCTGAAACCAAGAGCAACAATGGTTACTTCACAAACAACATACAAGTACATAAAACAATAAATATTTTTGGTTGATCTAAGATTGCTCATTAACCCAAGATGCTCCTACATCAATTTGCAATATGTATAAAACTTGGTCTTAAACTATTGTAACTATATAATCCATTGTATACTTCTATTGCCAACCCTTTATGTGAAATTGAATTTTATCCAAGCATCTAAGTTTTTTTATATCAAAAAATTATTCAACTTTAATTAACCTAAATTAAAAAGGTTGATTTCACAAGAATATGTATTCCTCATTTTTAGCTCCTAACACACCAATTTAAAATTTGTATGAAGATCACAAACTAGTAATTATGTAGTATGTTATAATTTTACTTTATTGTTGATGTCAAGATAAACTAATACCTTGATGTTTCTTGATGTATGAGAAAGGTTTTAATTATGTCTATACCTCTATTTTCTAAATGGGTTAGGACCAAAATTTAAATATGGTGGTGAAGTTATAGGAAAAAAGCATTACATGTTTCAAGTTGAGACATAACGATTGGTGGGAACTAGGAAGGGGTGGACATTAAATCTATTTTCAATTTAAAAGTTTTGGGTCTATTAGTATGATTTTTGTGGCCACCCCAGCATATAGAATAAATAATGAAGGATTTAATCCTATCTTAAACAAGGAAACCCCAAATGCTAAACATTGTAACAAATTGTTTGATCAAGTGAAGTTACTCAAATGTTTACCATGCATATGTGTGACTTAATGTTGGACACAACTTAGTTTAATGAGGTGGTTTATTGGCTATTGAAAAAGGATTTATGCTATTCATTTATAGAAATATGTCAACTTTCAAATAGCAAATGATTTTACAAGATGGCCACTTTGACTTTAATCATAACAAAATTTTGAAGTAGAGTGAAAAAAGATTGGGTTTAGAATTTACCAACCTATTATTGGTAATGAAAGAGAATATTGGTGATAAAGTGAAAGAAAGAAAACTTTGATTTACCAAGTGAAACAATTATAAATAATGATGCAAAATATTCTAAGGATAATTGTTGACACAGAAGTTTGCACCCTGGCTTGAGGTATGACCCTCAAGCAACCTCGTGTAACATGGAAACAACCTCCAAGTGTGAGACTTCTACTCTAAGGTTAAATCTCCAGAGAAGGCCGACTTCCTTACAATCAGGATGCACCTAACTACTCTTTGAAGGAAAAGGGAGAAGGAGATGTAAGAAATCAAACTACCTAGTCTAATCTAAAGGGGGTGATGCACCTAGATTGAATGGTCACAACTCTGTCTACAATTGTACAAAACATCAATGAAAACCCAAAATACACTAATCGTAACTCTATTCTACCTTCTAAGAAACCATATGCAAGTTTAGAACTAGTTGAAGTGCTAAAAGGAAAGAAATTTCACTATACACCAACTACTAGCCGACTTTGACACAACACATAGATCTAAGAAGATGAAAAGAAACATTCAAAAAAAGGAAATATCATGCATAGATTAATGAATGGCAAGACGAGGTAAGAACAAAAATATTTCATTAATGGAAGGCAATATTGCAAAGTATAATGCTACTACAAAATACAAACATGGAAGATCCCTCAAAACATATTTACATCTACCTTTTATAGAGTTTAGGCATAACTTTGATATTACATTGAGTTCAAACTCTAACTAGGTAGAGTTGAGATTGTAGAGAAGCAATGAATGCTAATCACAAGAAATCATGATTAGATGTACATCCTTATGTTGGAAGATTTGATCTTTACATGCAAATCTAGTTCTGAATAGACAGAAGTGATGACCATTACTATACAAATTAGGTAGATGAATGAACCAAGCAGCGAGAGGAATAGAACTACATTAAATAAGCATGGAGAACACTCAAAGAGTGGTTGTAGATGATTAAACAGATCTAATTTCCATCAATGAGTTATTTATATTTGTTCTTAACATGCCAAGTTAGCCTTGCCATCAAGTCAAATGGAGTCAACCATCTAACTTTCCATGTGGACCAATGTTCCTGAAGTATATTTCCACCTTGCCCAACCTTTTGTTTTCTTGTTGAGCTATTGATTGCCCCATTTTGTGACTTCGCAACTAATTTCCTTTGTTAGTTGTTTGATCCTACAAAACCATGAAACCATCTCTTCCTGTTTAATCATTTCTTCACAACTTGTCTCCATCTTATCCCCCTAACTATTGCAACCTTCTGCTCAACATGAAAATGACCTTTCACACCATCACTATAGTTTAGAATTAATAGTCTTCTAACCATGTGATGATGTAAGGTCAATTATTTTGCATTTTTTACCCCTTCATAGCCTTGAATTGAGTGTGACATAAAATGTATGTGACCCTGCAACATCATGGAATTAACTATTTTGCACCCTTGAAATAGTTAGGGCTTTAACATTTGTTTTACCTACAAAACTACAAAGCCTCTATCTTTGACTTTATCGCCTCTTCCCAACTACCAACTGATCCTTTCCACTAACCATTGTGAACAAGTGAAGCCATTATCTTTGATCGTATTGCATGATCATGACTCAAATCATTAACCCAAAGGTTAACCCTACAATGGTGCACATAAAGTATTGGCTACTTTGCAGCATTAACCCAGGGTAGACCTTAATCTTTCGTGATGATGTGATGAAAGTCTTGAATTTTGACTAAGTTGTTTGACTTTACAACTTAACTTTGAATCTCATTTCAATGGAATCGCATCAATTCATTAGATCTTCTTTCATTCGATGAATTCCTTTGAAAATGACCCTTACAATGATGCGATGAAGAGAACTTAAATGCACCTGGCTCACCATGACACACATCGCATGCTTGTATCCCTGCAATGGCTAAAGTTTAGACATTTTTAAAATGTGGGGATATGCCAAACATAGATTTGCTAAGATCCGATGATAGAAATATGACTAAAGAACCCCGACATAGTCAGCACCCTCAACTAATCAGACACTAACCCTTTATCACTCACTCTGACTCATTCCTCATTCTACGACCCACATACTATATCCAGTCCCACAAGTCCTCATAGTAGCCTGTCACTTGCCCACTATGGCTAAACATTGCACATCTTTGGAAAGCATGAATATGCCTACCATTGATCTAACTAGATCTAGTGATCATGAAAATTGTGGGCCCCCTGTGGTATTCTTAATGTAAAACTTGATCTGGGACCATGTGAACAAGGTTAGTCGCTCCATCGCAACCTAGAACTAGACGCTAGCATTAACTGCTTCAAAGTTGTGCTGATGGTGGTCATTAACTTTTTTGCCCATTCACGACCCCTCTTATGGTTAAGTACTAAATGATGGTGACAGGGTGATGAAAGACAGTCACATTGTCACGAATTGGATTTTCTCATATGATGCAAGGGCATTGAAGGATTTAGGGATATAAGAAAAGTCAAATTTTTGTGTATCCCTCTTATCATGAATGGCAATAAATGAATTGTCCAAATGACATGGATCAAGGCTACCACCCTAGTTTTATGAGATTGGTAATATTTGGAAAACAAAGGGTGTGGGGGAGGGGGGAGAAAGGTCAATAATTCTAGAAACTTAGAGGGGATGCTTGCCTACTAAGAATGGACCAGTGACATTAAGCAACCCATTGGGCTATAGAGTCACAAAAAATGAAATTGCTTTGCAAAACTAGAAACACTGTAACCTCTGTAACTAGAAATTTTCAAAAGTTTTCTATCTCATACAGAAATAGCTTGCACTCATACACTTCTTGGAAAAACTAGAAAGCACCTACTCTACTATGTACAAAAAATTACAGATGAAAAGAACAAACAAAGCCATTGACTGATTTGTTTAAGTAGTTTCTCTTCCTCACCAATTGATTTCTTATCCCATGCATGAAGGTAGTTGAAAATGACATCAAGCATCACAAACACATTGTTGCATGGAATACCTCCCTCCCAATGCTGAAAACAATAAAACTCTCCAACACTAAAGCACCTTGATTATGAGAAAAACATGCTTGCTCTTCCTTATAGACTTCTCCCTCATGTTCTAGAATGAAATGACTGGGGGCAACTTGCTGATTTGTTGCAGAGCTAGATGCCTTATAGGTCATCCTCTTGATGCCATTGGGTCAAAGGATTCATCCTTGACCATGTTGTGCTCTACAACAGTTGCATCCTTCTAGTTTGTAAGTGGCTCCTCTTTGTGTGAAGAAAAAATCTCCACCCTATTTTTATTGTGTTCATGAGCCATCTCCTAGGGAGCTACTAGTATGGTGTGTCCCTCCACTCGTTGCTACTATAGTACATAGACATTAACATGTTAAGTTGATATATATCTTGTGACCTTAGATATAGAAATAGGTTGTCAAACTATATCAAAAACCAAAGTAGAGATAGATCTGAAACTCGAAAGATGGAAACTACCAAATGTGAACATTTGGTGGTCTTAGGAATAGATTGACTTCCCTAGCATTGGTCAACTTGGGGTATAAGTTAAGGTCAACCTATACTTGGTAAACCTAAAACTTGAATTTTCTATTTGTTATAGAAATAATAAGTCAAGTTCTACCAATCCTAATCCCAAAAAATATAAGAATCTATAAATCTTCTCCTACACATAAGAAAAGTAGACTGTGATGGGCGAAGGGGCTTTCCTTAGTGAAACCCCTATTTATGAATTGACCATGAAATGAGATAAATAATTTAAAGCAAGATAAATGCTAATATTCATCTTTCTTTTCAAACTCTTATAGATGGATTTGGATCCTCTATCCACAAATATGTATAAGTTATTGTATGTATGTATATAGAAATGTAGGATGCCCTCACAAATATTACAATGGATCTAAAATCACCAAATCATATTTCATAGACATAAGTATGTCTGATACACTTGAACAAGGATAAATGTACAATAATGATGTATGCAGATATCCTCCCTTGATAGCCAACCCCTCTATCTCCTATGAAGATGTAATTTCCCTTCTATCTAAATTGGTGTCAACTAGCTCTTTGATGAATAAACCTTTAGAGATGATCAATCTCTTCTTTAATTCCTAAACTGCAATTATAAATTTAGCTTGCAATGTTCCATACTATGGAAAATGAGGATCCTTTAGCTTAATAAATTAAGTTATTTCCCTTATCCATGTTACACTTCCTTTACTAGTTTCATTTATGGATGTACCTTACATTAAATATAGATATCTCTAATCCTCTAATCTAAATTTACTATGGTGGAATTAAAGAAACATTACTACTAGTAGAATGATGCTACTTTCCTTTGTATCTTCCCAAAATATTATGTTTTTATTTATTTATTTTATTGTGTGAGGTGACTCTTATACAAATGATAAATTTCTAGAAATCCTATTTCCTTGTGTTGGCCTTATTTAACTAAGATTTGTCTTTATTGCTTCTCTATTCGATATTCATAAGTGATAAGATGAAATTTTGGAATCACTTGCCCAATTTCCTTCCACTAGCTATTGACTCATGCTTTGTGTTGACTCGTTATTACTACTAGAAATTAATAATCAATTCAACATGATGATTTATCAACTTATCTCTATTGTATATGCTTATTTTAAATCGAATATGAATAGTTTTTTTTTTAATCTATGTTTATTTTTATTATTTTCTAACATAGGCATTCCAAATTCATTGGCATCTATAATTTGTTACAAGTAGTGGTCACTATTGCATCAAAAGGTTGAATAGTTAATGCTCAATAAAACCACTAGAATTACATAAGACTAAGGAAATTGTTAGACCATGTCATGAATCCTCACAAGGGATGTTGGTGCACTGCTAACAATCCCTATCCTAGTGTTACTTATCATGTACTATGTGGATTAAAATATATGACCATACTCCAATACCACTTGTTATAAGTAGTTTTTTTCATTTCACCAAAATATTGAAACGTTAATGTATGATACAACCACTAGACTTATAGAAAACACATTAGGTTTTATAAAGTGATGCTAGTGCACTACCAACATATCTTGGAATTAACAAGTGGGAAGATTTACTTCTGGGTTGGGGGGTGAATCAGAAGTAACTAACTTTAACATTTTCAAATCCTTTTAACTAAAACCATTCACATGCATCTAATTTATCTAATAAACTTGAAAGTAAAGACATGCATGAAAATAGACAACACACAATTTTGGTAACCTAGAAACCCTCCAAAAATGAGAAGGTAAAACTGGGGTGGGGAGGACACCTACAAAATATCACTGCAGTAATATGTAACTATTCAAGGTTACAATGTGTGACCACTTCCAATGGTCTGCCCTGTGAAAGGCCTATCCTATTAAAGACTTTGCACTCTATAAAAAGTTACTTGGTTAAAGGATTTCACTACCCTACTAAAAGTAGGCTTGGTTAAAGGACTTATGTACATTCACTTGGAATGCCACCCTGTTAAAGGATTTAAAAATGGTTGCTAGGCCAACCTAAGTCCATAGGATTTCCATATCTAATACAATTGCTAGAGAGTATTAGAAAGATTTTGACCTGATAGCTTTGCAATCTTCAATTGTTGATTCCATATCCTTGTTCTACTCTTACTGATCTAATCCTTGCTTGATCTGATATGTCACTCTATGAGGTTCCAATACTTTGTTCTTCAACAACTAGATTTTTCTATGCTGCTCTATTTTTCACTAAGTCTTTTACCCTTCTGCACTTTGCTATATTTCACCCATACATATGCTCTCCTATGCACACATAATGGGGTTTTGTTCTCCTTGTAAATATTTCAAAGACTTAGAGTTAGGTATGAATCTATGATCAATATTAAATCTTCATTTCTTGCACTTTTCCTATTGGTTGCATGTCTTCTACATTTTTCTTATTGGTTGCATGTTGATTGCATAGGTAATGCAAGAGATTCGATCTTATCTTCAAGATCCTTCGAGATTCATCCCATGTTATCTCTAAAAAGAGTTTACATCTAATTTTGTGAAGGCACTAACTCACATGTTGATTCTGTGTTACTCGACACATACTAATTGCTGATGCTTGGCACATATAGGAAAACTGGCTCACTCGGCTCCTATAGCAATTCTATTTCACTCGGCATCTATGGTGACTCAGCATCTATACTTTTCTCAGCACCTAAAGATTTCTTGACACCTGAAGTTCATTCGGCACCTGTTGAATTTTCTAGCTCGACATACATTGTAGCTCAGCTTTTGTATTATACTCATCATTAACTTGAGAATTGGTTAATTGTGTTGACACTCAAATGTCAAAACCAATCTGAGACTAACCACATAATCTTATTTTTCAAGTGATTAATGACATCTGAGTGATCACTAAAATTTATCTTTTTACTTGTTATAGTATTGGATTAATTGGACAATTTGTCTCTCTCCCCCTAATCGATGACTTGGAAATATTCCTTGTATTCACTAAGAACTATTAACTAGGCTTGATTGTGTTGAATAGATTTAAGATAATGGTGGTGTGTTGAACTATTATATGACCTTGGATGACGATAAAGATCTCCAAATAGATGTGTCTAGACTATTTTATCCACATGATCATCCCTTCTTTCATTTTGGATACTTTTTCTAAGTAAATACTAGAGTATTGAATCTAGGTGTTCTTCCCTTAAGCTATCCACTGATTGGATTATTTGTTTCTCCCTTTATCTAGTTGAAAATATTTTTAGATGCTACCCTACTGGTCCTAAGATGCTTGACTAAATGGTATTTTTTCTATACTTAAGATACTTGATGCTAATAACAATAAAATATCATTATCTTTTTATGTATGGATTGTCAAATTATGATATGATGATATCCACTCTTCAAATCAATCTTGGAAAATATCTTTCTCCACTCAAATTATTCATGATATCATTCATTCCTAGTAAAGAAATCTAGTGCCTCACTTTAATCCTATTTTTATCTCTAGAATCCGTAAACATGTGTCGCTCTCTATCCTTCTTAGGTGCTAACATAGTTCATACTATACAAGGGTCAAATTCTCTTTAATTAGAAACCTTTCTGCAATACTTCATGAACTTTCTAGGGCATATGAACCAATATGGTATGCAAAAAAGTGGAAATCATGAAAAAAAAGTTTGATAAAATTCCAAAATAGGTCTTGGTTCGTTGCCAAGCCAAGAAAAAAACTTTTAAAATTATCAACTTTGAAACAATGTGATCATGCTATGCTTAATGTAGTGTTCACATGTTATACTTAACAAAACATGATCTCATTATCAAGCTCTAGAGTGAAGCTTCTAGTTTTTTATAACCCCATCAGGTTATGAAGAGCTAGAAGCAATGAGAGTGAGATATATAGAGAGAGGGGGTGTGAAGGAGATAATTCCAAAGTATTTATCACTTCTCTATCTAAAATTATTGTTTTTGAGTGCATGTACACTGAAGACCTTTTGTCACTACTTGAGCTACTAGTAGATGGTGAGCATTCATCATCAGCATCATCATCTAACATAGGCTCACATGCATATCTTGCTTCTTTCCTTTGTTGTTTTCCCCTTTCTATCTATTTAAGTCCTTATCTATAACTTTAGTCATACCTCCAAGAAGCTCTTCCCACTCTTTTCCATTAACCAGGTGGGCTTTGTCTCTTAATCCTGAGTAATTGGTTAGTAGTTTCATTCTTAACAAAATTCATAACTAAATTCTCCATAACTATTTTTTTTATAATCACTGCAATATTTTCTTCTCAACTAAACATTTTTGTAATAAGTTGATATACAATCACATTTTTCTCTTTGTCAATCCTTTAGGCATGTGATTGGTCCTATAGATCCACAAAAGAGTTGAAATCTAGATCTAGTAGAAGAATAGTATTAGATCTATCAAGTGTTCCCTGAGGGGATATGGTGTAGGAGCACCTAGCCATCATCTAAATATAAGATATTTTAATAGATATTTTAATGATTATGTTCATTATTATATTTTGCAATGTCATTCCATGTACTGGAATCCAATTGAAAATAAAATTTGTAACAAAAATATAATGTTGTCCACATTGTCATAGTTAAGGTCTCAATTGGTTTAATATGTCAAAAGTTGTAAAATAACCCTTGAAAGGGTAATAACCATGTAAAAGGTTATTAAATGTCCATTTGGATATGTATTTAATATTTATGCAAAGTCATGGCATCACATTTGTCAAAAGTCCCAAAAGTTGTCAAGAAGATGAAGAGTTACAAAAAATGAAACAGTGTAAAATTGCATTAAAGTTGTAAAAGGAAGTCCAAATGTCATGGGTCATATTTGTAAGATCTAAACTGGCCAATAAACTATAAAAAGTCATTGTAAGGTCAAATCAAGAAAGGAAGGTAACAAAAGTGAATAGTTAAGCTCTTTTGGAGCACTTTATACTTGTTATTTTGATTGGTTTTTCTAGTTCTTTTGTTGTTTTTAGAATTTGTACCTCCATGTACAACTTGGAAATGATCTATTATTGATATGGTATATTAGGAAAATTAATAATCCTTCCATTTCTTTTGGTTTGAGTTAATGTCATGTAGATTTGAGAAAGTTATGAGCATTCTATGGATGACATTTTTTTAGGTTTTTAGAATATATTCATGTTGAAGCATTGTGTACAATCATTTAATGGATGTTTCAAGGGATTAACCTTATATTTATGGAAATAGGGATGAATTATCTTTCTAATTAAATTATTTTGGTATTTTTTTGTTAATTTTTGTAAAAGTTATGACAATTTTAGTGAAAAGTAGTTTTTAACCCTCTTCAATGGAGTCACAAAAAAATGGGTTTTATAAATATGACCATATTCAAATTAGCTAATAAAAAATTCTTACCTGAATCATATGTTCAATTGGTGAGAGATGCATGGGCTTAGATTGTTGAATGTGCAAGAGTGTTGAAGTGGACATTTGTTTATGGGTATTATATTGCTGAAAATGAAAATAAAATTGCCTACAAGGAATTGTTCGAGAATAACCAAGCTTCTATTGAAGCTCATTTAGAACAACTCCAGCAAAGTGTTGAGTGGGAGTTGTAGGATTTTATTGAGAGTGAAAAACCCATAGAAGAATTTAATGGATATCAAATCAAGCTTGATACCAACACAAATGTCATTCACCGTTATTTTCACAACCTTGTCAACACCATCGAAAATGAAGCAAAAACAAAACAAGATTGAAACACCATTTTATATTGGGGAAGACAATGCAGACCAAGTTGTAATGAACAAGATTATATACAAAGTAATTACATGTTATAGGCATTTGATCAAATGTATAGTTTCAATCAAAGTTATCATAATGTTGTACTATCTTCTAAAAAAACAAAAATTGGCATGAGTTGGGAAATCTTATTTCTTAGATTTCTCTTCTTTCTCCTTTACTCTTTACATAGATTTATTTTGTAGAATAACAAATTTAATCTTAAATCAATTATTTAAAAATAATTACAATATTAATTCTTACTATGAATAAATATTATTCTTGAATGTAGACTAGATAATTTAGTACTTAAATCTATGGTTAATCTTATAAAATAATATTTGTTAGATCCTAATATAAAATTTGCAATGGAGAATCAATAATAAATGGTTTGACTATAATAGTAAGAAAATGCATAGACTATCTACCTAAGTATTATAAAATTCTTAGCATTCATATCTAAATTTCTTAGATATTATTCATATTGAAATTTGAATACTTTTATTAATTTGTAATTTATAGAATTAAAGAATCATTATCAAATAGTGCATGTCTAATGTTTGCATGTCCAAACATTTACTATAATACGTTAAGATAAATCTTCATTAATGATTATTCTTGAGTGGTTTTATCTTAGGTAGAGGAGTTAGCACTACAGTACTAAGCAATAAAACTAATAAATAATTTAAATTGTCAATAAATTAGAGGAAATTTTGGTTTTCTATTAATAATAATTTTTTATTTGTAATAGTTACAAATGTTAGCAATTAAATACATATCCTTACAAAGGAATTAAATACTAGCAATCACACCTAAGGGTGGAATAAGTACGTCGAAGAGATATTGAAGGTGAGTTAGAGGTAAAATTTAGTTTTTTTCTTGAAACATAAAAGTGATAGCTATATAAATAAATTCAACCAATCTTCGAATTACAAAGATAATCATGCTTCATATCTTAGATAATCATGCTTCATTACCATAAATTGTAATCTTAATCATAATCCTAATGCTAGCTTACACCATAACTTAACTATAAACACAACCACAACTGTAACATGTTGTGTTGGTTCTATCCTCAACATTATTGTTGCCATTTTAAGCCATGGAATCCAATTGATTTAATAGAAAATTACAAACATTCTTCATGTTATTGCCACAAGTAATCATTTGATGGAAAGTTGTTACATTTCACCTATGTTGTGTCTAATCACGTTTCTATGTTTTTCACCCAAGGATAATTATTTTCATTTTACTTTTCATTTCTATTTATGTTTAAATTTTTAAAAAAATCATTTTAATTTATTTTAGAATAACAATTTTTTTACTATTTATTTTTTTATGTTTTATTTTTATTGAAATCTAACATTGATATCATAATATTTTATATGCAAATGCAATTAAAATTTTAAAACAAGGTTGTGTATGTGTTTTCAAAAAATTATTTTCCATTTTATAAATACATTTTTTTTAAATAGATTTTTTATTTAATACATTGTTTTGCATATTATTCATGGAATACTGCCTAGGACACAAATTATAGTAAGATGAAATCTCTTTGGAACAAACTATATACAAAATATTTTAAGTAAATTAAACTACCAGATATTTTAAGTAATTTAAACAACTTAATTAAAATGTAAACTCATTTGCTTGTCCTCACAATCACATGCATGTTTTTGCATTTAAAATATAGAACAATTAAAACTCTCAAGATTTTTCCTTTTGCACAAAGTCTATTAAAAAAAAAAAAAAAAGTGATCGATATTTCTCAAAAAAATCTACTCTAAAATCATTTCCTCCCTAAGAGGAAGAGCCAACCCAAATGTAGCTTTTACCACACTCTACAGGCTCATTTGGCAATGAGTGTGCATAGGAATTAGGAATAGGTATATGTTATTCTGGATTCACTATTCACGCATTTGTTATTCGAGATTCATTATTCTTGATCTATTTGGTTCACCTAGAATTTGATAGGGAATATGTTTACCCTACATTTGGTTGTGCAAACCCAAAATTGGAATAGGATTATTTATTAAGTTATTTTTTGTTTTAATTTAATATTTTTTCCCTTTTTCAATTTATTGAGTTGGTTAATTATTTTAATTATTTTATAAAAGGTAATTTATTTTATTTTTCATTTTATGGAGTTTAGTTAAATTATTAGAAATTTAATTTTTCTTTTTCTAAATAGAAAGAGTCATGAATAGTTAGACACAATAAAATAATCATGAAACTAGTACAATTTGTTCATCATTTAGTCATAAAACTAGTAATATACATAATTATTCATCACAATAATAAATTAGTTACCACAATCATAAATAAGTTATGAACAAAAAAATAGTATAAATCATTATTAATTTTTGTACCATTTTTATACAAATCTTAAAGTAAGTTACAATCTACAATAGTTTCTCTATCTTTTAACTACATTTACACACTTCTTCATCATTACTTTCATGTGTTGTAGATTTGGCTACGGTAGATGTAGGTGGGACATCATCGATCCACTAAAAGAAGTTACAGCCACAACCCCCCTACAATACCAGGTCTAAATTAGTGGTTGTCACAATTTAGTTCTTCAATAAAATATAAACATACAACAAAAAATTAATAACAACCTTTTGACTATTTAGACAACACAAGAATTTACATTCTAGATTACTCATTGTGTGCAAGGTCTTCATATCTACTAGGTCAATGCCACACTCACACATTGGAAAATTTAAGTCCATCAATGCTATATGAATAATGAACATATCAAATATTAAAAAACCATTCAATTAAACATTCATTAAAATACCAAAAATAGTAAAGTGCAACATTACTTTTTGTAGTGTAAGTACATACATTCTCTCTACAAAATATTTTATATGATAACTGATATTGTTGCTTGACAAGATTCATTTTAGATATAAAAAATGAATCAAAAAATATCCCAAAATAGAACACAAACATATGAGCAACAACATATATTTTTAATAAGATGTTATCATTACTAAATAAATATCTTGAATATATTTATAACCCTCATTCAAATGGAATGATGGTTGATTACTGATATCATTTATAATTGTATTTGTCAATTAAAACTTCATACAAAAATTTATCTCCAATGAATAAGAGGAGACACAAACCTATGAAAAAATAGATTTTAAATCTAAAAAATCTCAATACTAATCAACTCGTAACTATTAACCTTCAAATCTTATATATATTTGTAATATTAACCTATCAACTCAAAGATGAAAAATAATATTGATTATGGTTGTTTCTTAACAAGCTATAAATAGAAAAAATAGTGCATTTATCCAACAAAACTGAACTTAACCAAACAAAACTTCAATTTAGCCCCCTTTTTATATTTATTTAGAGAATGAGAAATATCCAGCTTAACCTAGTTAATAAATCAACACACTACTAGAAACAACTAAGCCTTGATTACAATACTAGTATTAAAGAGTTTGACACTACAATTACATTAGAAGCATTAAAGGGTTTGACATGTAGCAATTACAGTACATTAAAGAGTTTGACACAATAGTTACAATATTAGAAAGACTGCAATATTAAAAAGAAATTGCAATATATCATATCTAGAATAGAAGTTGAATAAAAAATGTTTAACACCATAAAAAATGAAATAATTAATAATAACAAGTGACATTTAGCATAAATGTTGGTTTCAAAACATACCATTATGGACTCATTAAGAACTTCAGTCTAACAAGGTTTAGCATGGCTCTCTAGCATAATCTAACACATTTATATTCTCCCAAACATATAACTAACATAATCCTCCCTCACCTCTACATCCATCTCTAAGAACCAAATAGCTCTTTTAGGTTCATGCATAAAAGTGTCACATGCCACACTCAGAGTTTCATGTCCCAGTGTGGGGATGGCTTTCAGGGTAGCTAAAACATTTGCAGCATCTTTCTTAGTATCCTCTTTATCAACCTCGATAGTGTGAGGCTTACTTATTCCCTCATGTATCATATGGATGCTTTCAAATATTACATCCAAAGAAGCAGACATGCTTGCCTTCTTCCTCTTTGACCTTCTTCTCGATGGTGTACAAGGATTTTTTCTAGTGGATGCAATGGATTGATTTGACTGAAGGAAATCTTCATCGAAATCAACAAAAATGTTCATAGAGGTATTAAAATCCTCATAATCATCTAGATCAATAGCCTTAGCAAAAAGGTTACCATCTACATTATCTTGTGTTGTTGCAACCATGTTTCCTTCTACCATGTCATTCTCGACAATGTTTTATAGATCATTAAAATAGTTGAATGGCTAACTCTTGTACACTTTTGCAATCCTAAATTCCTTTCTCTACACATTGGCATATTTAAATAATTAGATATTTATCTAACATTAGAATTCAAAAATACTTTGAATAATACTTTACCTTCAAAAGTCCATCCCATTTGTTGTCCTCAACATCCATGCATTGTGTCTCGTTCCAAGGAAATCCACTTGCATTTGCAGATCTTTCATTACTCTATACCCTACTTTCCATGTTTTCAACTTGTTTTTGAAGTTTTGTTTTCCAAGATTCAACTTCAACTCTTCATTGAATCTCTTCTCTATGGAATTCCATGCTTCTTTTCGAAAAAATCCTTTGTCTCTTCTTCCTAGTTGAACTTGCTCAAGGAGAAAATCTAGGAGTTTTCTCTCCATCTCTCTAGTCCATATCACTTTCAAAATTCTAGAAGAACTAACAACAAGGGTAGAAACGAGTATATAAATGGGTGTAGCAATAGGTTGCATATGAACCTCCTCACGTATGCTTGTCATTAGATTTGTGAAAGACATTTTTACCTTGGATATAAGAAGGTGTTATATTGTTGCAAAACTTCCAATAAATAATGAGTAGCTAGTAAAAGTGTACACTAAATATTGCTAACAAGAGAAAAAAATTTAAAAACATGATCATATGGGGTGGTTGATACTACAAGTCAAAATCATGGTGGTGCACTTTGGAAACATGGCATTTGATAGTCTCAAACAAGCACATGCTATTAAATAGGAGCAATAAATTAGTGCATAGAATCAATTTTTGACCTACTCTACCTAAAGAAAATCATATAGCTATGAATAAATGATATATATACATATATAAAAAAGAATTCAAATAGTGGCCTATGTTGTCAATTTTACTACTCCCACTTGTATTTTGTATCAAAATTTTATTGATAATGGTGACTCTTAATCAATCACTATGTGCCTTGATGTTAGGTGTTGTAGTGGGGCTTACTTTGTTGGCAGTCATAACAATAGCATTGCTTAGACTTTTGTCCAATTACATAGGAATAATTTGTTTATGTGTATTGTTGATGGCCTATGTTTATGCTTTCATTCCTTATTTATGTAAAGGTCAACCCCTTGTTTTGATTGTTATAGGAGAATAATATATCAATATGATCTTTCTAATTGAACAATACTAGACAAGTAATGGTATTATCTTGATAAAGGTCAACCCATTGTTTTGGTTGTTATAGGAGAATAATATATCAATATTATCTTTTTGATTGAACATTACTAGATAAGTAATGATATGATCTTTAAAAATGCAAGAAGCCAAGACAACAACAACACACACTTTATAAAAAATAAAGTGCAATCTCTCAATCTAGATGAAGCAAATAAAATACTTACAACAATAATTAGTCATAACCATCAAAGAAAATTTATAGGATCATATGAACACAATTGGAATCTTGTGTATAACTAATTTGTAGTACAAATTTGATATACAATGAGAAATTAAGGAAAATAAAATAAGTTGTATGCATATACATATAAAGGGCACACTACCCATGGTGCACTGAGGTTGAAACAAATTTAATATCATAATATTCATTATAAGACAAAGGCTTTATATTCATATTTTTCAATCAATGGTTTATTAGCAGATCCTTAGAGGCCACATTGGGTATGATAAACACAATGGTTCTAATTAGTCACCTCTAACAAATGATCTATACACTTATCTAAGCACTATAATAAAACATTAATTTATTTAGAAGGATAAAAAACCAATCTCAAATGTGTGCTCAACCACATTCTTAAGTGAGGAGTGTTAGTGGTTAAATAACTCATGTGCATTATTGATTGGGTTTCCTCTAGAAAACTCTTTTAGGTGGTACCACATACACCAACAAGGGGCAAGAAATCCAAGAACATTTGGATAGCCAACATCAACTAAATAGAATTTTCCTATACAAAGGAAAAAGAAGTTATAGATTGGAAATAGCATAAAGACTATGATTTACAATAGTGAATATATAATCATTAAAAATAGATTTTTATATACCAGAGGGAACTAGTAGCAGATCTTCTCTTGATAGAGCCAACACAAGAACACAACTATCTGTAGCTAACCATTCCCAACCAGTAAGAACATATTGAAACTTGCAATCAAATGAACATACACCCATTACATTTTGTGATAGGTTGCCCATTCTATCACGGTATTTTTATTGGTTGTCCATATTAATGGTAATTGGTATATGGGTTCCATCAATTTCTCCAATACAATCCTAGCATAAGAAAAAGTATTGTCAAATATTGAACAATATGCTTAAGAGTCAGGCAACAAAATAGATGTCATTAGGAGATTTACCTTAAAGTATGGATCAAAATGATCCTTCCAAACTATTTCTAAAGGAGTAGTTGGAGAAGGGGATAAGAAGTAATTTCTATGGAGCGATATGATAGCCTTCAAGACCTTGTGGAAGTAGTGACTCGCTATCTCTCCCAAGTGACCAAAGTTACGGCCAATCTTAAAATTCCTTATATTGTGGCCAAGGGTATGAAGGAACATGACTAGTTGTTCTTCTAACTTCATGTTTATCATATCTTTAATGCTCCCTTTCTCCCTTATAATATTGGAAAGTTTGAGGAAAGCTCCTCTACTTATGCATATTTGGTCATGGCAATCTATCTTATTGGAATATATAATACGTTTATAGAAAGGACAAGCATCTCTTTTTTGCTTACGCCTATGTACTCTAGCATCCTCGAAAGATGCTACTATGAATACTTCTTGGGTGGCAAGGAGAATAGCAAGTACACACAAGAGGGAAATCTTCCCAACAATGCTTCCCTAAACTTCTATATCATTAGTAGGATCCATTGAATGGCCTATAACCATAAATTGGAGTTATTGTTTGACATTTTCACATAAGCTTAGGGTGCCCATTATCTAGGTTTGACATTTTCTTATCTAGCCACGACATCGTGTATTGAGACCATAAAAAAATGTTGCTAGTATAGATGTATACCAAAACTATAGATTGGATTGGATAGCAAGCATCTCTCTACAAAAGAAATATTCTATTTAGTAAACAACGATTTATATAAGCCATTAATATGCAACATGTCTTGTTGTAATCCATAGAAGATAACAATGATTTTGTTGACCTTTTAGACATATTATCAAACCTTTTCATATTACTATTTTTCCTTTTTGTGTCTCACAACAAGACAAAAATAAAATTTCAAGAAAGAATGAAGGATATCAGTGATAAAAATCCATGCATAAAATTATAAAGCATATTATAAGTAATATTCATGCAAATAAAGGATAGGTTAAGATAAGATAGAAACATATTATGTCATGTAAATACAATGTAAGTTTGCATGATATAGCACCCAAATTTGTTCTAATTTAGTTTTTTGCATTTAGTTAAAGATAATATTCACTTTAACTAGGGAGTTAGAACAAATAAAACATCCAATAGCTCAAGATGGGTTTGTTACATTGTTTTTATGTTGTTTTTATCATATCAAAAGTAGGAAAAGATTACTTGAAATGAACTTTTGAGAATTTGCAGTGAATTAATTAACTGCCAGTTTTCTTCAAAAGTGAGAACTTGGCTTAAATATAACCTTAGATTGTTCTAGTTTTTGCTCATAATCAGTATAAATCTAATCCTGATAAAAGGTTCACACTATGAAGATGTAGCTAATTGTATTGATGTCAAAGTTCAAGGAACCTTCAAACAAAAAAATATGGTCATGGTAGAAATAGCATTGAGGAGTCTTTCTTAGGGAAAATATGAGATAACTTTCGCAAGGGGAGTATTTGATGCATTATTTAATGATGAAAATTTGAAAGCTATCCATTTTCAATTGATGTCAAAGGAGGAGGGAAAGAAAGGAGGAAATCCAAAAAAATGTGAGGAAGTATCCATCAATGACAAAGGGGGAGATTGATGAAAATACCATCATTGATGTCAAAAACACAAAGAAGTTGTCATTGATGGAAAATGAGAAATAAGTTATCATCTCTGAAGTCATAACTTGGTTGTTTACAAGGTAAAAGAAACATAATAATTAGTGCATTATCAACAATACATACATCCAAATAAAGACAATAAATATTATGCCTTACAAGAGTGACAAACAAACGAAGATAGATATAGACTTATGTTAGACAAAGTATTCATTATGCAAAGACTATATATGATACATTTAAGTTGGCATCATATAAAGTGTTTGATGACATGAATCTAATGGTCATCATCATGGTGTGTGATTTATTGAAGTTTGTGAAATAATAATAACCCTTTCCAATTCCCTCACTAAAGTTATAATCCTATGAAAATTGAAGCCAATTATTTGGTTAATGTCAATTTCTATAAGAATATTACCATGGCAATCCTCAACATTTCCAAAATGGTTACAGCTATATGATATGATCGTATCTATGAGCCCTTCATTTTCATTGACCCCATTGGAAATACAAAAACCATCAATATTTTTATAATGTTGAAGTGTTGTTTTCAATATCAAGATGGTCTCAAAAGGTGTGGCATTTTCACATTATCCACTCTTTGCTTCCTGGTTAACAACCAACATATAAAGCCAAGACAATCCTAGGGAAGAATGCCACACATGCATTTTTCTCTCTTTCAACCAAATGTTTTTTGGTTTTCTCACTACATTACAAACAATTCTTTAGTTTTCTCCACCATAGTTATCATCATCTATCTATCTAAGCAAGAAAATTGGTTACATATATCTTCATTTTTGTCCAATTTGATTTGTAGATATATCCATTTTCTAGCATCTACTCTTCCATTCCACCATGACCCACAAGAAGCAGATTACAAGTGAATAAAATGAAATATGAGACACCCAATTGAATACATGCATACCAAGTAGAGTTTAATAAATCATATGCATTTGATTTTTCTTTTAAAGATAACAAAATAAGAACATTAATAAAGTTCAACCAACATATCAAAACTTAGCATCTTCAAGACATATGCATGAGTGCATAAATTTAATGAGAAGAGATGTTTCATAGAACATATATTTTTACAATAGAGAAGAGTATTCATCTATGGAAGGAAAACATTGGCAATTCATAAAATTTCATTGATATTAGGTCCAAAAGTTAAACATATACAAATTGGAAAACAAATTAATTACTTTAGTATCCACTGCAAGTCAGAGGAGTTACATAATGATGTTTTATGCACAGAAAAAATTAAAGATTATTGCAGAAATACTACAACAACAACATATTGAAAAACAAGATTGATATCAAATAAATTTGATGTAATTAATCTATGGATTTTAATAGAATAAAATATGCAATAACCTATCTATCAAATTCAAACATCAAATCCTGTAGTAAAGAAGATAGTGACACAATGAAAGTAGAGGAAGTATGTATGAATTTTAGTGAGTGATTGAATGAAGGGTATTATCTTTGGTAAAACTCAAACATCAAATATAATATGGGATGATAAAAAAAATCAATATACAAGTCAAAATGTGTGAAGCAAAAGAGGTGATATTAGGACAGTTGAACAAGCGAAGGAAAAGAGGTGATATTAGGATAGTTCGACAGTTTGACATATTGATTATTAGTCACCATGCAATACATGCCACTTGAGATATAAGCATGGAAGACTTGCATTCCGTATTACCTTTTAGTCCATATGCCCTAGGTAATGGTGTTGCTAGAGATTAGAAAAATATATTGAATAAGGATAAGCATGAACCTAGCATAAACAAGAAAACATGGTGAAATTTCTCAATGTCTCAGGGTTTGGGAAGGAAAATGGGTGTGGGAAAGACATTGATTGTGATCCTTTTATGGGGGCTCTGCATGAGGTGACAAAGGAGTGTTGCCTATCTTGTAAGTGAATGAGATATTTGTCACTGCTTTCATAGTTTCTTAGTGAGAAGATCCAACAAAGTCTGATACAGAGGAGTTTTTTTCCACTGAGTTGGAAAAGGGGGCTTTGGTCGAGGAGGAGGTCAAGAGTTCAATTCCTACCAAGCAGTGGAATGATTTTATGTTCAGAAGCACCAGTGAGGAGCGGGAAAAGAGTAAGTAAAAAGTCACATAGAGATTAAGAAAAGCCCATAATAGGTTAAGAACTCAAAAATCCAAGAAGGAGCAAATAAACATTATTAAGAAACAAATAAACATTGTTTAGAAAAAAATAAACATAATACAAGAAAATAGATTTAGTCCTTACCTTGTTAAGCTCCACTGCAAACCTACTTCACTTGATAATAATGGCCAAAACACAAAAAAACTCCACCTGATGAAAAAGACCCAAATACAATGAGCATGTGCTAGTATTTTGTCAAAAATTTGATTGCCACACTTTTTTACAGAACTAAAATATTATATTTTCTAGAAAGGTAAAAATGGAATATGAATGGACATTTGCTATTCCACCTATTTGGGTGGAATAGGAAATGCTCATTTTTAGGACAAAACTAGCATATATATTCCTAATATGAATTATCATTGGACATACCCAAATAGAGAATTGAAAATTGTAAGAATTTATCAATGCCTATTCCACTCTAATTCTCACTGCCAAATGGGCCCTAAGTGCTTTGTCTATCCTTTATCTTTGCATGCATGTATGAAAAAACAATGGGGCATGGTTTTGATACACTAGCTACAACTCAATTTGAAAAACATATGAAGTCGTCTAGTTTATATGGTTTTGTATCCATACCTAATAGTTCAGTACCCCCAAAAATTTAATAATAAAAGTATAATATGTGTGTTCTTATATATTCCTTCTTAACTATTTTTTTTTTAATGGGCATGCAGAGTTAGCCAATAGTGTTGATGTAAATAAGTATTTACTTATTACACTTACTTAAGTTTACTTAGGTTAATGCATTATTTTATTATTTATTTTAAGTGAGACACTTAGGAGTCTGTGTACTCTCATGAGTTATGCAAGTCTAATTATGCACATAGTCACTACAATACAAGAGTTCACTTCATTCACTGAGTTGTCATGATGACAACACAATTATCTGCACTCCTCATTTAGCACATGTTGTCTACACCACTAGTTTGCATGCTACACCATTGTAGGCTTATCCTCACATCATCGCACTTAATTCTGTGTTTAATGGAGGATAATCCATAGTTGGTGGACATGTACCTAGTTGTATGACTTATCATAGAGTTGACTTCTATGCATTCTAGAAGCTCTCCTAAGGCCTTTATATACAGGCACTCTTAGTGTACTCACAAGCTAGCATATTGAATGAATATCATTATTCTGATCATATTCTGTCTATTTTGGTCTACTGTGTGCTTGTGTTGAGTTCTTTAGTTCTTAAGTGAATTTTGGCCTAAACCAAATTCTTACATGGTATCAGAGCTCTGAGGGAGATTCTCTACACATAGCCGTTCAAAACCGTTCATGCTTCAGCACCTCAACCTGAATCCGAAGGATCCGCAAAAATTGGGAGCATCTAGAGCCAAATCTAACCTCGCCGTTGCATCCAAAGCATCAATTTGGGGAAGATTGACTATAAATTTTCCTATGCTAGGTGAAAGTTGATTGTGAGGCAAAAAAATTTGCAAATCAAAACCCGGAGGCCCCGATTTGCAATTTGGGTATGGTCAATTTCAGATCTATTTAATTATTGTTCAAATCTGAATCATTTTAATTATTTTCATTTTTAATTTTATTTTCAAAATTATTTTTTAGAATTTAATTTGAGGCAGAGGAAAAAAATTTAGCCAAACCGGGCAATGACACCCCAGCTCGGCTCTGTATTTGGCAGAATATTATTTTATATATTTTGCAGGGAGCATTATAATTTTGCAGGTTGTTATTAGCCCATGGTTCGTACACCATAAATCCACGCAGGCTCATCATATTTTTTTTGGCTTCAACAAATCTGAATACACTATAAATTTTGGCTTATTTTCCACAACTAGAACCAACCAGCAGGCAACTCAATTCCACCACCGACAGCCTCTTTCAAATGCTTGTGACTCTATTTGTTTGTAAATTGCATGCACTTATTTTTAAACAATCCTTAAACTATTATGCCCACAAATGTGGGACAAAACCCATAGCCCCGCACCAAAAAACTAAACTTTGGCACTGTGAACTAGCTTTGGCATCCTTCTTTTAAAACTCTAACATTCCAGAAGTCTTTGACATTGCTTCCCTATGGACACACATCTACTTTCAACAGAGACATGCGACACATTTTGGTTAGCTGTTGCAGCTATCCTCGTCATGTGAGTAGCATAGACACGTGGATCAATAGCATACAGACACATGTACTACACCTACTGACAATACCCAGTTAGCATTGACTAGTCACACATTGCCACGGTGCATAGCAGTGACCATGTGGACTAATCCACACGAGGACATGGGTCATTCTTTAATTCATTGTCATTGCCTACATCATCATCCTAGTTAGCTACCATGTACTCTGCCCAATCAATTTTTTTGTACCATCTGTACATTTCCATACAGCCGTATGAGTGACTTGTCAGCAAACTGTACTACCACATTAGCAGGGGCCTAATTTTTGGTGACATCATCATTTTTCTTTCTTAAATTTGACACCCATCTGGACATCATTCTAGGATGAATTATAACTGTTGAGATGGCCATATGATCATCAAATTTAACCTCATCATTCGTTGATGCAACCCCTCTCCAAATTGATTTTGGATTTTGTAGTCCAACTTTAGGAGGCCATAACTCGAACATTCAGACTCCAAATTAGGTACAATTTCTTTTGAAATTGGGTAGAATTTCATAAATTTTTTAGTGGTGTAGCTCTTTTCTGGTTTTGGTGCACAAATTATTCAAAAATTATGTTTTTTGGTGACTGTACCTGCATAATCCTACATTTTGCAACTTCAAATGCTTCGTACAGGCACATCTAGAGTCGAAAATAGGTTCCATTTTTTTTGAAAGTGCATTATTTTTCATCTACTTTCTAGATTTGGTATTAGATTATAGGGTGTGTGACAAAAGTGTCACTTTCAGCAATAGGACCTTCTTTTCTTTGTAATGCTTCAGAATTATAGAAATTTGTAAAGTTCCAGATTTGTTATCCATTAACAGGTTGTAGCAAGCAAAATCAAAAGTCCACAAAGGCCAAAATTGGAAAGTGGTCCATTGTAATCGCAGTACTGATAAAGTGCCCAAAGCATCTATTTTGGGTGGGTTTCTTGATTTAGTGAAAAGGGGGGGTATTCTTGGTGTTGTGTTCTCTCTTTTCTGCACATTTCTTTCATTTTTTGCATTATGGGCAACTTTAAGTTTCCTAAATTAACTGCTCATAACTATGCTTCGTGGTCAATCAAAATGTGGTATCATTTAATGCATAATAGAGTTTCACAATATGTAGATGGTACTCTTCCTAAACCAGCAGGTGATAAAGCATTAGAAAGTGATATTTTAGCTTGGGTAGCAATGGATAGAAAAGCCTTAGGTGATATATGTTTAGGGGTAGATGATAAGATCATGTATCAAATCAAGAAGTGTTCTACATCCAAGGAAGAATGGGATACCCTCAAAAGCCTTTATGGTAAAGTGTCTGAAGAGGATGTGTTCAAAATTAAAGATGAGCTTGTTTTCTTAGATCCTAAGTCATATGAATCAATACGAGATTTCATCATAAAGGTAAATGAGCTAAGGAAAAAGCTTACTAATTGTGGGAGTTCCATCAAAGATGACAAATTAATCTATCTCATACATAACAAGCTATCATCAAAGTATTCGATATTTGTATCTTCTTTTAACACCTCAAAGACTACCGTAGGGTCTACCTACAAGAAAGTCACTTTTGAAAAATGATGAAGAAAAGAAGTTAAAATCAATGGGGATTCTCAAATCACCTCAGTCTAAAGCATTGGTGGCCAATGAGGGTTCTCAAAATTCAGTTGGACAGTCTTCAAATAAAGGAAAGGGTAAGAAGAAATGGAAGAGAAAATTTGAGGATGCAAAAAAGACAACACCACAATCCAATCAACAAGGAAAGTCCTCAAATCCCAACAAGAATGGGGATAAGAACAATAAGGAGAAGACGAAGTGGGCTTATTGCAAGAAATTGGGTCATGAAGAGCATGATTGTTATCTCAAGAAAATTGATGAATTGACCAACATCATGAAGAGACATAATGTTCCACTGCCTAATGCTTACAAGGAGAAGGGATCTTCTTAAGATTCAAAGGGCAAAGGGCAATCATTCATGGCAAATGCAAACTCTTCAAAGGAATGGATATTTGACTCAGGTGCCTCATATCACATGGGTTCTTCAAAGGAGGATTTCTCTTCAATGAAGTAGTTCAAGGTACTACACATCTTCATGGGAAATGATAGTAAAATGGAAGTTGAAGGGAAAGGAAATGTGGAGATGGAAAATGGAGAGTTTTAAAATGTTTTCTATGTTCCAAATCTAAGTTCTAATCTCCTATCAATCTACCAAATCACTCACCTCAGAGATGGACATAGAGTTGAATTCCTTCTAGACTCAGTAAAAGTGCATAGTCTTCAAGATGATTTCTTGGTTGCAGTGGGGAAAGTGAATCATTAGAAAAGGTTGTACTCTTTATCTCATTTTGTGCCCAAGTCTCCTTCAAATACCTTTTTATCACAATCCAATTCAAACATGCAATTATGGCATGAGCGGTATGGTCATCTTGAGTACCGCTACCTTTAGCAACTTTGCACATACAAAATGGTCAAAGGTTTACCTCAAATCAACTTTTCCAAAGGTGAATGTTCAACAGATTCAATGGATATGCATCCAGAGGGTAAGTTACAAAGAGGGAAGTCTTCTAGAGCAATAGGTGTTCTATAGATGGTTCACATGGTATTAGCAGGTCCTTTTGCATTTAGCCAGGGTCGCTACATAGTGACTTTCATTGATGAGTTTTCAAGGTTCACTTGGGTCTACTTTCTTCACAACAAGAGTGAAGTGTTGGAAAAGTTTCTAGACTTCAAGACTCATGTAGAACATAAATCAAAAAAGGCCATCAAAATACTCTGAATGGACAATGGAAGAATGTATGTGAACAGAAGACTTATTTACTTTCACAGACATGAGGGAATTGATCTTCAGACTCTGTTAGCATTCAGTCTACATAAGATAGATGGTGTAGCATTGAGGATCCAAACTCTTAAGCCTATGCCAAGTTGCATGATACAAGACAAGTCTCTTGATCCATCATTAGAAGTTGTAGCAATCTCCAGTGCCACTAACATTCTTAATCATTCTCCTCATCCAGCCTTAGATGGAAAAACTCCTTTTGAGGCATGGTGCAGCAAAAAACCTATTATGACACACTTCAGAGTCTTTGGTTGTCCTATATGAGCAAAGGTATCTTCTAGGGGATGCAAGGCACAATCATCTTAGCCTTGTACTTTCATTGGTTATGAAGACGGTGTGAAGGCATACAGACTTCTAGATCCTGAGACACATCAGATATTTGTGGAGAAGGATGTTCACTTTGAGGAAAGTTCACCAAGCTTGTTCTCTACTCCTCTTTGCACATCATACTATGTGGAAACTGATAGTGACACCAGTGATAGTGCTTCAACAGATTCAGACATGTGGGGTTCTATCAATAGTTATAGTGAGAGGTCACTGCATTAGTTCAGTCCACATGTATACATCACCATAGTTATAGGTCCAACATAGCAGGGTACATCTAGTCTTCTAGATATAGGTTCATTGATAGATTTGGGGGATAGTATTGATGATCTACCTCTTCTTCTTGATGTAGAATCACCTTCTTCAATTTTCATGAGGGCTCCATCTAACTCTCTTGTTCATTCTCTACATGATCAATCCTCATAGGTTGAAGTCATTGTGGATACTTATGGTTAGTAGTTGCAGCAGGGTTCTTCATCAATTTTAGAGATAGATAGTTATTTGAGACAAGTTCTTCAGCCAGTTGAGCAAGTTTCAGAGACATCACTTATTCATGGGATTCTTTCCACGCATAGTCGAAGCATCTCATTTGTACCTTTGGCATTGTTTATTCCTAAGGGGAAGAACACCATTCTGCAATCTTGGATCAGCTTCTTCATCGGAGCAGCCACTATTCAGCATTCTTCTTTGGGGGGGGGGGGTAAGCGGGGGAGCCTATGCTATCTCTCTTCCTCTTCTCATCATTCTCTTATGTATATACTGGATGTATGTCGTAATGGGGGGGTCTTGATTACTCCATCCATCCATGCATCTCTATTCATCTCTCTTTTTGGAGGAGGGTTTTTTCCATGAGGTTTTCCCTCTTTCTCCACTTTATGAGATATTGCTTATCATTATGTACATGGGTACCTAACATGACCTAGTATCCAGGACCCATTTTGCATTGCATCCTAGATTTTGTAAGCTTAATGGCATTCCCCTAAGTTGCACTTAAGGGGGGTTGTTAGTGTAAATCATTATTTACTTATTACACTTACTTAAGTTTACTTAGGTTAATGCATTATTTAATTATTTTTGCATTATTTTATTATTTATTTTAGGTGAGACACTTAGGAGTTTGTGTACTCTCATGAGTTACACAACTCTAATTATGCACATGGTGTCTACAACATAGGAGTTGACTTCATTCACTGAGTTTTCATGATGACAACATAGTTATCTGCACTCCTCATTTAGCACATGTTGTCTACACCACTGATTTGCATGCTACACCATTGTAGGCTTATCCTCACATCATTGCACTTAATTTTGTGCTTAATGGAGGATAAGATCCATATCTGGTGGACATGTGCCTAGTTGTATGACTTATCATAGTGCTGACTTCTATGCATTCTAGAAGCTCTCCTGAGGCCTTTATATATAGGCACTCCTAGTGTACTCTCAAGTTGGCATATTGAGTGAATATCGTCATTCTGATCATACTGTCTATTTTGGTCTACTATGTGCTTGTGTTGAGTTCTTTAGTTCTTGGGTGAATTCTAGCCTAAGCCAAATTCTTACAAGTAGCATATGGAAAGTACATGAATGGCTAGATAGAATATACATAGGAATAATCACAAACATTGGAGCCAATGTCATATTAGAGATAAATCTCCATGGGATAGAAATTTTATGGAGAACACCTTTGGAGAGCCCTCTTCTTTCATTTCATACTCTTTACAATATATTCATAATTTTTTATTCCAAATTGAAATTTGAAAAGTTGAAATAAAATTGAAATTGTCTATATGGGGGAGAGAGTGATGAAGGTGAAGAATTTGGTGAGAATAGAAGAGGGGGATGAGGCATGAGATAATTGTAAAGAAACCAAATAAGACGTGGAAATTATTTGGGGAATTTTGGAAATAGGGAATTGTATTGGTTGGGTATTTGTAATGGGTGTAGAAGTCATAGAAAATTAGTAGAGGGAGATCAAAGAAGACCAAGGAGAGACATTGCAAGAAAATATTGTGCTAGAAAATCATAACAATTTTATCTTTGATAAAAGGGGGAGCAATTGCATTTGATCGATAAATGAATATGGTGCAAATCATTCCTGTAACTAAAAGAATCTGCTATGTGCATGATTTGAACATAAAGTAGATATTGAATCAGTTGCAATGAGCTCCCCCATTCTTTCTTTAAGCTTCAACCTGCACTTCTGTAGAAATATTTGCTCATGTTCAATTGAGTTGTATCCACAGTAACCCATTCTTCTTGCTAGGATTTTATGGAACATATAGTTTCAAAAGCAGTATAATCCAATTTTCATGAAATTTGGAAGAGAAACAAGATTATACAAAATTAGATAAAAAAGATAGAAATTAGTTGCAACTTAAAAACAAAACATCTTAAGTCTTTCAGAACATACCTTCAATGTGATTTCGCTCACTATATAGCTCCATGGCTTTTGTACAAGATGATCCTCTTAGAGATCATCAAGCATGGCTGCAACATTTGAAATTCATACATTTTTCTAAAAATCATGTGAGCATCCCTTATTATGCCAATTTTGGATGGAGTGAATGTGGTAGTAGCTCTGTGCCCGAATGTACCACTAGAAGCCACATATTGCAATGCAACTGTCTTAGAAATTCATTGTTGAAACATGGTGGTGGCAACTATAATTTTGTAAGTAATAGCTTGGTGTCAAATTTACGATAAAGAAACTAATTATATAATTATTATCTTTTAAAGTTTTCATAAGTGAATAGTTTAACATATTTTGTTCTTTTTTGAAAAAAGAGGGATAAAAATTTATTAAGATAGAAAGGATTACAACAAGGAGCTCTATTCTAAGCAATAAGTTTATCAAATTCTTGTACCAACTCAAAGGGAAGCTACCCCCTATCCATAATATTCCAACCTGGAGCATGACTAGAAGCCCATTTGGCCAAACAATCAGCAACTTTATTTCATTCATGAGGAATGTAAGTAAACCTAATGAACTCAAGAGAGGTACAAAAGAGAAGAATTTGATTAACAATAGTGGCCAACTACCAACTAGCATCCTCAAGCTCATGTGAGGAAAGAAATTTCACCACCACTTGGGAGTTAGATTCACAGATAATCTTGTGCCATCCCCGTAAAAAACATTGATCCATAGCATATAAAATTGCCTAAGCCTCCATGAGATTGTTAGTGTAGTCACCCTTGTACACTGAGGAAAAGAATTTAACTTCACCAGGACTGCAACTAGCCACTTCCCCAATACTAGCAAGGCCTAGATTCCCTTAGGAAGAACCATTAGTGTTAATTTTTAGAACTCCATGAGGAGGAGGAGACCAATGCCCCTCCCAATTCACCTATCCTTTCCTCTGTTGTTGAGGCTACATGGGCACTCATTGATACCATTGAGCTGCAACCCCATCCTAAAGATGAAATTTGAGGCAATTTCATATAGAAAGATCATTTGGATCCATACCCCCATCTAGCATACACTTCACTTGAATAGTTTCCTGAAGAGAATGTGAGATCTTCCACAAAAGATGCATAACACCAAGCCAAACATCTTGGAAGATTTGATGATTCCTCTCCAGCCAGATATGCCAAAGAATGAATGATGGGCTAGCAATCCAAGCAGCATGTAGAGGAGAAGACTTGGAGGGAGCATTGCCCAAGTAGGCCCAAAACTTAGGCAATGAGGAAGCATGCCTACATGAGAAACCCCAAGAACTCCACCAAAGGTGCCATAACTGACTAGAAAAGGAGAAATGCAAGAACATATGGGAGACAAACTCCTTCCCATTACCACACAAAACACAATAAGAGGGGCCCTGAAATCCATGTTTACAAATATTATCCCACATAAATTAGTAGTTGTGACCCACTAGCCACATGAAAAATTGCACTTGGACCAAGAAATTTTATTCCAAACTTGCTTCCACCAAGGGATCTCAGCATCTCCAAATAATTGTCTAGTTATCTCCTGATACCTAACAGAGACATGATATTTACCAAACAAGAGACCTCTGCAAGCTAAAACATCTAGTCCTAGCAGAGATGAACACTCCCTAGAGGCCAAATTTGAGAAAGCTCCTGAAAATCCACCTATGTACCTCTAGGAGGCCAATCAGAAGAATGCTTTCATCTATAACCAATAATAGGTCCCAATTGATAAGGATTCTTGTAATAGGCCACTTTATCCCATCTAGCAGCATGAAAAGAATCATAAGGAATCTAAAGATGAGGATACATGGATAATATTGATGGGAATCCATCCCAAGCATCAGACCAAAACAAAGCCTCAGAACCTCCCTTACATATCCAAAACAAACCTCTCTTGACTAATAGAGCACCAATCTTTAGAGTATGCGAAACCATAGAGCCACGACCTTCAAGAGGAAGTGTAGAAATAGAGCAAGGAACAAAACCACTAAAATATTTATGAGTGATAATACAAGCCCAAAGTTGATGTTTTCTAGAGCATCATCACCAATAAATCTTAGCAGCCAACACTTGACTACTCAATAGAGTTGATCAAAGACCAAGACCACCCTCCTTTTTAGGCTTGCAAATAGTCTCCTAGCTAATAAAACTCCATTTAGTGCTATGCAAATTACCACTCCAAAGAAATTGCTAAGAAAGAGCATCAAACTCCTTGAGAAAGTAAACAGAAGCAGCCTAAACCATGCTTCTATAAGTAGGAATAGATTGAATAATAGATTGAAGAAGAGTAACCCGAGTAGTAGTACAAAGCCATCTATGATTCCAATGATTTACTTTATCCTGAAGCTTGGTAATTAGATTTTTCCAAAAGAGTCATGGCTACCTAGAAAGAGCAATAGGGATGCCAAGATAAGTCAAAGGAAGTGACCCAATCTAAAATCGTAGGATATTAGCAATCCTTTTCTCAATAGAATCAGGAGTGTTAAAAAAGTAAATGGAAGATTTGTGCCGATTAAATTTTTGGCCTAAAGCTTCCAAATAAACATATCTAGAGTATGTACAAAGGCTTCATTTTTCTTGACCCTAGCAAGACCCACAAGGGTAGAATCATCAACAAATTGAAGGTGAGAAAGAGTGGGTAAACCATTACCACACCACCACCCTTGAATAGAATTCTAGGACACCTGATACTTAATGAATCTACCCAAGGCCTTAGCCAAGATGATGAAAAGATAGAGGGAGAGAGGATCACCCTAGCAAAGACCTCTGGAGGCATCAAATAGCTGGGAAGGTTGACCATTAAGATTTGGACGGAGCACTACCCAAGCGGGCCCAAAACTTAGGCAATAAGGAAGCATGCCTACATGAGAAACCCCAAGCACTCCACAAAAGGTGCCATAACTAAGTAAAAAAAGGAGAAATGGAAGAATAGATGGGAGACAGACTCCTCCCCATTACCACACAAAACACAATAATAGGGGCCCTGAAATCCACATTTACAAATATTATCCAACATAAGACAATAGTTATGAGCCACTAGCCACATGAAAAATTGCACTTGGATGAAGAAACTTTATTCCAAACTTGCTTCCACTAACAGACCTTAGTATCCCTAAATAATTATCTAGTTATCTCCTTATACCCAATAGAGACATGATATTTACCAGACAAGGTACCTCCCCAAGCCAAAAAAATCTAGTCTTAGCAAAGATGAACACTCTTTAGAGGCCAAAATTTGAGAAAGCTCCAGAAAATCCACCTCTATACCTCCAGGAGGTCAATCAGAAGAGTGCTTCCATCTCTAACCAACAACAGCTCCCAATTGATAAGGAGTCTTGTAATGAGCCACTTTATCACATCTAGCAACAAGAAAAGAATCATAAAGAGTCTTAAGATGAGGATACATGGATAATATGGATGGGAATCCATCCCAAGCATTTGACCAAAAAAAATCCTCAGAGCCTCCCTTACATATCTAGAACAAACCTCTCTTGACTAACAGAGCACCAGTATTTAGAGTATGCCAAACCAAGGGTAGAAATAGAGCAAGGAACAACACTACTAAAATATTTATGGGTGATAATACAAGCACAAATTTGATGTTGTCTAGAGCACCATCTTCAATAAATCTTAGCAGCCAACACTTGACTACTCAAGAGTGATTGAAGACCAAGACCACCCTCCTTTTTAGTCCTGCAAATGGTCTCCCAACTAATAAAACTCCATTTAGTGCTATAAAAATTACCACTCCAAAGGAATTATTAGAAAGAGCATCAAACTCCTTAAGAAAATAAATAAAAGCATCCTGAACCATGCTTCTATAAGTAGGAATAGCTTGAATAAGAGATTGAAGAAGAGTAACCTGAGCAGTAGTAGAAAGCCATCTATGAGTCTAATGATTTAATTTATCCTGAAGCTTGGTAATTAGATTTTTCTAGAAGAGTTGTGGCTACCTAGAAACAACAATAGGGATGCCAAATAAGTCAAAGGAAGTGACCCAATCTGAAATCACAAGATATTAGAAATCCTTTTCTCAATAGAATCAGTAGTGTTAAAAAGGTAAATGGAAGGCTTGTGCTCATTAAATTTTTGGCCTAAAGATGCCAAATAAATATATCCAAAGTATGTCAAAAGTCTTTAGTTTCCTTGACCCTAGCAAGACTTGCAAGAGAAGAACCATCAACAAATTGAAGGTGAGAAAGAGTAGGTAAACCATTACCCCACCATCACCCTTGAATAAAATTCTAGAAAACCTGATACTTAATGAATCTATCCAAGGCCTCAACCATGATTATGAAAAGATGGGGGGAGTGAGGATCACCCTAGTAGCGACCTCTAGAGGCATCAAATAGTTGGGAAGGTTAACCATTAAGAAGAACTAAAAAAGAGACAAAAGTAACACAACTCATAGTCTAACTCACCCAACCAAAGCTAAAGCCAAAGATAAGAAGAATATTCCTCAAGAAACTCCATTTAACTCTATCGTAGGCCTTAGCCACATCCAACTTAACAGACATTGATCACTCCCTTGAACTAGCCATAGAGTGAATAGCCTCAGTAGCAATAACCATGCCATCCAAAATGTGTCTTCCAGCAAAAAAACCACCTTGTTCCTCTAAGATGATAATGGGGAGCCACTTTTGAATTCTCTTAGCAATCAACTTAGTACTGACTTTGTGAACCACATTACATAAGGCAATTGGCCTAAAAAACTCCAATTGATTAGCCCCCTTTCTTTTTGGAATAAGAGTCAAGAAAGTATAATTTAAAGCCCAAAGCATCTGCTTGCTAAAGTAGGATTCCTTAACCACCTCCAATAAATCATGATTAATGATGTCCCATAATTCTTGAAAGAACTCAACTAGATAGCCATCAAGACTAGGAGCTTTTCCCTTAGGCATGCCAAAGACCACCTCCATTAGCTCTTCCAAAGAGATTGATCACATCAAATAATCATTCATTTCCTAGGTAATAAGGGAAGGAATACAAGAAAAAATTATATTTTCTTCATTATCAATAGGAGGAGAGTCCTCAGATAAGAGGGTAGAAAAGTACCGAGTAGACATATTTTGTTCTTTGACACCTGCACATTTATATCATTTTAATAGGACGTGAAATGTATTAAAAAATAATTAAGCAATGGCAAAAATGGCCATGATGAAGACTTAAGACATGTGAAATTCAATGGGACCCACCATTCAACGTCAAAGTCCATCAGACAAATAATATAGTGAATGAAAGAAATGTTTTAAAAAAATTAAAACAATCCAACAATGGATGATATTTCAATCGTCTTGCACTACTATGAGTAAATATACACCATAGATGCAATTCTAAAGTTTGAAAACTTCAGTATAGGTATGCCTTCTAAAGTAATGAAGACATTAAAGAATAGTATCATCTCATAATGAAGATTGATTAATGATGTCATGAGAAGATTTTTTCCTAGCCACAACATAGGCCAAAAATAATAAGATTGAGAAGCTTAAAAAGGCCACATTCTAGATACCAAAGAGAGGTAAATATTGACAAGGCATAAATAATTAGTGTAATAATTGATTTGGATTAAAAAAAAAAAGATAATGAACCCAGATGGGATATCTCAGTCTCATGCTTCAAGAACCTCTAGTAAAACCATTAGCCAAGAATAACCATGCTTATACTAAGTGAAAACATGACCTCTGGTAAGAAAGGAAAGCCTCATCTCATAAAGGTTAATAACATGAAACTAATATTAATTGGGGGGAGGGGGAAATAAAGTCATGAGAGATATTTGATATAGCTTAAGAACTATTTGAAGGCACTCATCTAGGCTTTATGAAAGCAACATAAAGAGTCCTTGAGAAGAAACCATATCTTTAGATATTGAGAGTTGTCATCAATTCCCCATATAACATTAAGTAAATACCAAAGAACAACATTATATAAATATCATCTAAGAAAAAACATAACCACTGGATAATTGATAGAAGAGAATACTTCAACTCTTTAAAACTTTAACATAATAAAACTTAAATTTGGAGAAGGGGAAATATATATTGGCAATGAATCCATTACAACTTAAAGACTAACTAAAGACCTAATACAACCAAAATTAAGGGAACAAAAAATATAATTAAATCCATATCTATCATACAATATAATATAAACTAAGGACCTAACTCTCAAAAACATGGTACTTCAAGAAATACCCAAAAGCTCCAAAAACACAACTTGAGATCATTATGGTTATTTAACACCATCTTATATGTCAAACAAGAACACAAACTATACCCACATTATTAGCCAAGCATATACAACTAGTATTTGTCTAACAAAATCAAACCGAGGTAAAATAACTACTTTAATTTGGAGAGGGGAAACCTAATGGGAGGGAAACTATTACTGATTAAAGTAGCTGAAAAAAATCCAAATAAACATTAATCCATTCCATAATGTTTTTAAAAGAAAGTTGCAACAAAAACAAGCCTAGAATTGGATGGTCATCTGTACCTGTCTTATTTTTTTTTGTGACAATTTGATCATTTTAATGTCTTCCATTAAAAAAATTGATTGTTTAATTCACAAATAATTTAAATACATTTTTAAAAAATTAAATATTTAACAATATATAATAAATATTTTAAAGAGATTAAACTACTATGAATTTAAAATAATATTTTTTGCAAAATTTGTAAAAGTCACAAATTTAGAATGTATTTCTAAAAATTATATGCTTTATTCTATTCTAAAAACATTATAAATTGTTATAAATAATATTAAAATTTTATAAAGATAAAAAAACATATATATTATCCAATAAAATATATATCAAACATATATATTTACATTATTAAATAATATATTGTACTTGCTTATAATAAAATTTGATAATTTATTAGTAAATTTGAGTGTCATTTTTACAGTTTTAGAAAACAATTAGTCTATCAATCTATATTGTTCATTAAATTTTTAGCCTATCATATATGGTTGAAAAATGCAAAAATAGTTGACTATCAAATTCTTGTACCTTAATGCTAACCAAGAGAGATTATTAGGTTAGCTAAAAAGTCATGATTATAGCCAGAGCTAAGGAGGCTTGAAAGCTTTAAATTAAGAGGAGGGCAATGGTTGTTGCGAGGGGGAGATATCTTCTAGAAAAATAAACCATGTTTTAAGATACCATGAGAGATGAACAATTTTATTGATTAGCATTTAATATAAAATAATTGTGATCTTTTCTATCTATATCTGTTGTGCATAATCTGTGAGAAAAATATCCACAAAAATAGAGAGAATTGCATGCTTCAACTCTTAAGACATATAAAGGAATGAACCTTTACTTTGGAGAGAGGAAAAGGCTTAAATGAATGGTAAGCTTCAAATGTTTAAATAAATTCTTCATCAAGACATAGAAAAATATTGCATTTTAATGGGGTGGATGACTTGAATAGATATTAACTTAACTTGGAGGAGGGGGGATGTTAATGGAGGGGTTGTCTCTTTATGCCAATACCAAAGATACCACATGACATGTGAGGGGGGTGAATTACTACAAATTTTTAAACCAGTTAGTTGAACTCTAAATTGAATAAACTTTAACACTAGTGAACTAAGTAGTAAAATAATGATGGCAGCACTCTAAAACCATGTAAGCTCATAAACAGATGCATCTATCAATAACAAATAAATTTAATAGATGGAAACCCTTAGTGTGAGGATGAAAACCATGGTGGGAGTAATATACCCACTAAACTTTTACTCCAAATAAAAGGGTGCCTTGTTAAAGGGTGTCGTGTTAAAGGGTTCCTTGTAAAAGGCTACAGTTACTCCTTCTGAGAATAAATTTTATTAGCAAATAAAAGGGTGTCTTGTTAAAGACTACAACTTTTCCTTCTAAGAACACATTTTCTTTGGAATATTCATAATCTATGAGTATTACAAAAGCTTTTGGAAGCCACTTGGTAAGAGGACTTACAAACATTCCTTCTAGAAGGTACCTTGTGTGAGGATTTATAAAATATTACTATTGAAGCTTTCTTGATTAAGAGCTTACAAATAGATGCAATGATAAGAAAGAAATCTAAGTGATTGATTTAAGAATGGTACAATGTTTTCTTGTAGATCTCCTTGATAAATTTTTGAAGATTCTATAATCTTTTGATGAAGGGTGCTCCCCTTAATACCATAAACTCATAATAGAAACAAAGGAAAAATAGTAAACACAAGAACAAGATATGGACTTCTTATTTACACCACAAATGTGGTATTATAGAATTCACAAGTACAATATGCTAACCCACATGGGCACCTTCATTACAATAATCCGCAAGACAAGTTGCGAACTATCACCCAGAGTTGTCCTACACAATGCTTGGGCCTTTCTTAAATAGGCATTTTTATGTTGCCCAAGAAGGTTCTAGATGCTCAAACTTAATACCTAGGGCCAAAAAACCCTAACAATACAAATAGAGTCGGCTAAATACATCTTTGACAAATTACTTTAGAAATTTTGATAGCCCAACTTTGGAAGGCCATAACTCTTGAACTGTTGCTCCAATTGGCTATTATAACCACTTTTCAAAAATGTCAACTCCTGATCTATAGGCTTAACACCATTCTAATGCCCTTCCATTAGGTTTGTGGACCTCATCCAAGCACTCTAAGGCCTCCAATGGTGAGCTTAAAGATTTTTCTCCAAATTTTTCCACCAAAAATCTGCAATAACTTCTCTGATACTTAAGTTTGAGCAATGAGATTTTTATGGTAGGCTTATAATTCTAAAATGAACCTTCATGTAGAAAATGAGAACATTCTGAGCTTGTATGACAAACTTACTAAAAATAGCAAGTTCCATAAATAGTAACCATCACTGAAATGAAAATATTTTTGGGTGATGCAAGATTGCTCTTACACCTAGGATGCTCCTACATCAGTCACCTAAGGTAATTTAAGAAGTGACTCTATCAGGTCTCAAGTGTTCAGAGGAAAACCAAGATAGTTAACATCCTTCCTTGCTAGCCATGATGAATCCTCTACTAGCCTCCCTTTCCAGTTGACCAAGTATTCCTCATAAGTTTTTTTCCTTGTGCTTTTTCCAACATGATTGTCTAGTATGTCCTCAATCTCCTTTGTAGCAGAACTAGCTACTAGAATACTCCACAATGCTTCTATAACTTCATCTCCATCACCTCCTTCATAATACTCTATCAAATCTAAAATGTTAAATACTGGTGAAATATTTAGTTCTATAGGCAATTCCACTTCATACACATTTCTAGAATCATGCCTTTTCATTATCTTGCATGGTCCAAACTTCTTCATCTTTAGCTTATTATATGTACCCACTAGAAAATGCTCCTTTCTCAAAGGAACCATGACCTCATCTCCAATCTAAAAGTCCTTATACCTCCTTTACACATCTTCCTTAGCCTTATACTATATATTCATCTTTATGATGTGCTTCCTCACCTCCTCATGGATGTTCTTGAAATGTTCAGCAAAATCTTTTGCTTTAGCACTACTTATCTCTCCTTTATTCAACTGCCTCAATTTAGAAGCATTTCTGGGACTATTCACATAGACAATCTGGAATGGTGATTTACCAACACTCCTATTGATAGAATTATTATATGCAAATTTTGCGTGTGGTAAAATCATATCCCATCCTTTTGTTTTATCTCCAACCAAGCATCTCAGCAAGTTTCCCAAACTACAATTCACAGCTTATAACTGACCATTAGTCTGTGGATGATGTGATGAACTAAACTTCAAATATGTCTACAACTTCTTCCACAATGTACACTAGAAATACCCAACAAATTTAGTATCTCATTCTGAAACTATACTCTTTGGCAGACCATGTAGTCTCACCACTTCTCTAAAAAACAACTCTGCCACATGAACAAGATCACTAGTCTTCTTGCAAAGAATAAAATGTGTCATCTTTGAAAACTAATCAACCACCAACAAAATAGAATCATGCCTGCGATGTGTCTTTGGCAATCCAAGAACAAAATCCATGTTGACATCCTCCCATAGCTTCTCTGGTACAATTAATGGTTGATATAACCCTATATTTTTCTTTACTCCTTTTTCCATCTAACATACTTTCCAACTCTGTATCAACTTCTTCACATCTTGCTGCAACTGTGGCCAATAATAATTTTCAGCAACCAAAGCTATGGTTTCATCTCTGCCAAAATGTCTAACCAATCCTCCACTACACTTCTCTTTGATGAGATTTTCTCTCATCAAACTTTTAGGAATGCACAATTGGCTTCCCTGAATAACATATTATCTTGGATCATGAAATTCAACCACTTTGTCTTGTTAAGTGTAACAGGTTTTGTACAAGCCTTCCACAATTCACCACTAGGATCATCTAGATACAAAGTACTGAGTTCTTTGAACCCAACCACCTCTATCTATATTTCTATCAGCAAAAGTTTTCTTCTATTAAGAGCATTTGCATCTCTGTAAGACTTCCCACTCCTGTGTTTCAAAACAAATGTATAACTTTGCAAAAATTCAACCCACTTCAAATGCCTTTAGTTTAATTTTCTTTGACTATTCAAATATTGCAAAGCTTGATGATCAATATAGAAAACAAACTCTTTAGGAATAAGATAGTTTCTCCACTTCTTTAATTCTTGAACTATAGCATAAAATTCTTGATCATAAACAATTTTTTTTCTTTTTGCATCATTCAATTTCTCACCAAAATAAGCAATAGGTCTACCTTCTTGGCTCAAAATAGCTCTTATTGTAGTACCACTGCCATAATAGTCTACTTGAAACACCTTGTTAAAATTAGGAAGTACTAAAATAGGTTGCTCAATAAATTTTTGTTTCAATAGATTAAAACTCGTATCTACTCTTGCAATCCACTTAAACTCAAGGGTCCACAAATACTACTAAAACCTCTTATGAATTTTTTGTAAAAACTAGTCAATCCATGAAAAGATCTTACCTCTGTTGCACTCCTTGGAGTACGCCATTCAAGGATAACCTTCACTTTCTCTGGGTACATTTTCAGACCTTATGCTAAGACTAAAAATCCCAGGTATACCAACTCCTCCTTTATAAAATTGCACTTCTTCAAGTTTATCGACATCTATTCTTCCCTCAACTTATCAAACACCTTATGAATTTGAATCAAATGCTCCTCCAATGTCTTACTAAAGATCAATATATCATCTAGGTAAATAATGACATACTTACCTAGAAACTCCTTCAGTACCTCATTCATGAGTTGCATGAAAGTGCTCAGTGCATTGGTTAGCCCAAAAGGCATGACTAACCACTCATACAATCCTTCTTTGGTCTTGAAAGTAGTCTTCCACTCATCACCTTCTTTGATATGTATCTGATGGTACCCACTCTTCAAATCTATCTTTGTGAAATACTCAACTCCACTCAAACAGTCCATAATATCATTTATCCTTGGCAATGTAAATCTATACTTGATCGTGATCTTGTTGATAGCATGAGAATCTGTGCACATCCTCCATTCTTCATTCTTCTTTGGTGCTAATACTGTTGTTACAACACATGGACTGAGACTCTCTCAAATCAACCCCTTCTGCAATAACTCATGAACTTGTCTATTCATCTCTTCACTTTTTGTTGGTGTCATTATGTGCACTACCTTGTTTGGCAAACTGGCTTCGGGAACTAAATCCATCTAGTGACTAGTCTTCCTTATCAGGGTCAATCCATCAGGAACATTATCTAATACAATATCAAAAAAAACTCCCAACATATCTGTAACTTCTACAGGCACTTCCTCTACTTCTTCTTTAGTATCTTTTAGAATTATAGAAAAATACATATGCTCACACTTCATACCTTTGAGAAACTCTTTTCCATCAACAAAACATATTCTAGCAGCACTACATACCTTTTCTTCTTTCTCCTCTAATGGCTTCAACTTATGTTTCACTCCATCCTTGGTTAGAGTGTAGGTATTTGCTCGCCCATCGTGTATAGAATTCCTATCAAACTGCCATGGCCTACCCAATAACATATGACATATGTCCATAAGTATGATATCACATAGTACCTCATCCTGGTAGCTTCCAATCTTGAACTTCACTGAGCACTACGCATTGACCATGCCCTTGTGGTCATCTTGCACCCAAGCAATTTGGTATGGATGTGGGTGTTTCTTTCTCTTTAGCTTCAACTTGGTAACCATCATTTCAGATACTATATTATTAGTACTTCCACCTTCAATGATCACATCACAACACTTATCTTCATATCTACACCTTGTGTGAAACAAACTCCTTCTTTAATTAACTCCATTCTCACAACTCAATAGGACTATTTTTTTAAACTAGATATTCTCTTCTTTCAACATCTTCTGAATGTGAGGATCTAGCATCTTCATCAATATATGCAACTCTGGCATGGCCTTCTATTCTTTAGTCTATCCTTCCTTGGCACTGGGTACATTCAAATTCTCTATGCCCTTCTTCTTTATAGTGAAAACATTTCCTTGGAAGCCTCCTCTTCCAAATCCTTGTCCTCTACCTCTTCCTCTTTGATCTCTATTATTTTGATCATGGAAATTATTGTAATTGTTTCCCCTCTAGTTCTAATCACTACTTCCAGCCTCATTTTTCTTCTTTGAATCATCATTACGACCTCCATAAGATCATCCTCTAGATATTCCACCATGACCTCTTCCACTATTCTTGTTATCAAACTTCTTGCTTAGTTTCTCCTCAACCCTTAGAGAAAAGTACTAGTATGCCTCCTCAATATCAGTCACTCAAGCAAGATTCATCTCATCCTAAATGCTTGGTCGTAACCCATTAAGATAATGGGTGACTTTCTCCTTATTAGCTTCTACATGGCTAGTTCTAATGAGAACTCAATAGAATTCTTCAGTATACTCTTGAACAAATTTTCTTGCTTGTTTCAACCCTTGCATTTTCTTCAATAGATCAAACTCATAATCCATGAGATTGAATTTTCTCTTCAGTTTAGCTATCATCGAATCCCATCTAGTGATTATGTCCTTTCCCTTTCTATCTTGCTCCAACTCAACCTCCTACCACCAGATCTTTGCATGTCCCTTTAGTTTTGCCTTCGCAAACTTCACCCTATCAGGATCATCAACATTTGCATACTCAAAGTACTCCTCCAGTTCATTGATCCAATCAATCAGCTCCTCTAGGTTAAGATTTTTTGAAAATGTGGGAACTTCAAACTTAGGTCATTTTCCAATCTTGGAGATGGCCTTAAAAAGCCTTTCTTCCTCTAAATTTAGAATTACTTTTGCTTTGGCATTTTCTTCTAGTTCATTCTCATCCTCGCTTTCATCTCTTATGGGAAGATTCATTCATCTACACATTTGTTCTTCCAATGCTTGCATTTGTCTTTGGAGTGCTTAAAAACCTCAGGTGTAACACCTATAGCTCTTCTGCCATGCTCTCTCCATTCTACTGTGAACTACCTCACAGTTGACAATGTATCCACACACTCAAGAACTCCTACTCTAATACCACTTGATGAAGGGTGCTCCTCTTAATACCTTAAACTCATAACAAAAAAAAAGAAACAATAGCAAATGCAAGAAGAAAATATGGACTTCTTATTTGTGTTGCAAATGTTGTATTACAAAATTCACAAGTACAATATGCTAACCCACATGGGCACCTTAATTATAATAATCTACAAGACAAGCTACGAAATATCACCTAGAGCTATCCTAGAAAATGTTCAAGCCTTTCTTAAATAGGCATTTTTATGCTACCTGAGAAGGTTCTAGATGCTCAAACTTAATACCTAGGGCTGACAGACCCAGCAATACAAATAGAGTCAGCTAAATACATCTTTGACAAATTATTTTAGAAATTTTGATAGCTCAACTTTGAAAGGCCATAACTCTCAAACCATTTCTTTGATTGGCTATTATAATCACTTTTTGGAAACACTAGCTCCTAATCTATAGGCTCATAATCATGCTAGTGCCCTTTTGCCAATTTTTCAGACCTCTTTCAGGCACTCTAAGGCCTCCAACCATGAGCCTGAAGATTTTTCTACAAATTTTTCCATTGAAAATCTGCAATAACTTCTCTGATACTTAAGCTAAGCAATGCGATTTTTATGGCAGGCTTATAATTCCAAAATGAACCTTCATATAGAAAATGAAAACATTCTGAGCTTGTATCAAAAACTTACTAAAAATAACAAGTTCCCATAAATAGTAACCACCCTATCTACTAGTCCTTATCAAAATAGAAAAGAATGAAATGAAAATATTTTTGGTTGATGCAAGATTGCTCTTACACCTAGGATGTTCTTGCACCATCTTCTTCCTTTCCTTAGCTTTCACTATGATTTGTGCTGGTTCACTTCTTCCTCATTATTCTTGACAATTAATCTTCTATTCACCTCTTTGATCTATAACTATGACATCCTCTTTTCTTCTCTACAATTGCAACAACATTATCAACACCAAGAATAACACTAAGTGGAGTGTACAAAAATCTTTTTACAGTTCCCAAATCTCAGGTGCTAAAAAAATTCAAAATTTCACTCATATTCAAATTTGAATAGCATATGTACTTGTCATGTAACACATATGAATACCTATGAGTAGTTGTCTAGCCTCATAGGCCTTCTTGTCTTCCTATGAGTCTATGATATAAATTATCCCTATTGGGTTGTGTTAGAATTAGGAACAAACTGAGATTTGGATATGTTGTGGTTTTCACAACACATGCCCCAGTTCTCTCAAGAAATGGGGACTCTCTAGTTTAATTTTTTATTTTCCAGACTTCTAGTCTAGTGTGTGAGTCTTTTTAAGGTCTTTATTTAGTGTTTGACTCAACCCTAGCCCTTTGCCTGAGAAACCCAATTGTCAGAAGTTGAAAATTTTGAGTGAAAATGTGATTTTTATAGTTAAAGGTTCACACTAGCATACCTAGTGCACCTAGCGCACCCTTCAAGATGTGCTAGTGCAAGAAGGGCATTATTGTGGGAACTCTTTCCTTTTGAAGTGCACACATGTGTAGGTGCACACCTCCAAAGGTGTGCTCCATCCAAGGCCTATAAAATCCTAAGATCCCTTCTCTTCCTTACCTCATTTTCTCTTCTACATCTCCAATGAGGGTACCTCTACACTTTGTGATGTGCACCCATCTTTTACACCTGCACACACATAACATGCCAAGTTAAAATAACAAAGGTTCCCACCTTGCACACCAATCTAAGGTGTGCAAGGTGCGCACCTTTTTCCACAAAACTTAACAAAATTTAAAAAGAACACAAACACCTTATTGAAAGGTGCCTATCAAAGATGCACACATGCACACCTTTCAAAAGGAAAAAATTTCTCCTAAGTACCATAAGGGTGCACACATGGCACACCCCATAATGTGTGCTATGTGTGCACCCTTTTTTAACACTTAAAAGAAATTCTTCATAATATGACAGTGCACACCTAGTGCACCCCTCAAGGTGTGCTATGTGTGCACCCTTAACCTTTGAAATTTTTCTGAAGGAGAAAGGTGCACCTAGCACACCCTCCAGGTGTGAAGGGTGCACCAAATTTTTGTCTTGCAAAGTATAATACAGGGTTTTTAGCAATTTTGGGATATTTTAAGGTTCTAGGTTTGATGTTTAGGTTCTAGGTTTGATGTTTCCTTAAATAGGGTTTGGTTATAATTGATTTTTTCCAACTTATGGACTAATGTATATCTATTTTGTGTAGATAAAATGGATTCCTCCTCATCCTCCCTCACTACAAAGTTTTCTCCAAAACTGGTGGTCTTAAAATTTCAAGGTGTTCCATTGACATCATGCTTCTAGGATGCACAATCAGAGATTTGGGACACTGGGATGGGTCATATTGACTAGAATGCATTCTTGGCTCTATGCAACAAACCAAATGAGAGGCCCCCAATGATGTCTTCACTTATAAGATCAAGGTTAGTAAATGCGGCTTTGCACCCAGTTTTAGTACAATCTTCTAAGTTGATTATGGCCCTAAATGAGAATTCTATTTCAAAAGAGAGGGTGGTCAAAAGCATAACTGGAGAGATCATTCTCAATCTAAGACCCAAGAATATAGAGAAAGTATTTCATCTTTTGATGGTAGATCAATATATAAGAACAGAAAGTTAGTATAGAGATCATGAATAAGAAGCCATAGAAATTATTTAGTCTTCATATCTCATTGATAGAACACCTTTGTGAAGAAAAGTTGGAAAAGTAGATATAACAAGAGGTTACATGAAGTATGATATTGGACATTCCATAATGCTCCTAAGTAGAGTCATGGGATTACCAGCAGTTGGATACTTAAACATATGGATGGCACACTTCATTGAGACCATTAGAATGGAAAAGATGTCAATTAATTAGGCCACAATTCTCATTAATAAATTAGATAAACAGTTGGTGGTGGTAAAAAATGATCTAAGGTTTTATATGGCATCTTATTTGGTGTAAATGTTAGCAGAAAGAACTACATATTGCCTAGGATTGTTTAAAAGGGGTAACTTGCAAGATGCTAATGCATGGCCTTATGTGGTATACCCCCAGCTGGTGAAGAAAAATCTCTCAAATCATAGTAAAGAATACAAAATGGTGAATGTTGCCTTCAATTTTGAAATTATTTGGCTCATTGAGGGAGACTATGTAAAAAGAATGTTAGAAGAGGTGGCAACAAAAACTACAGAAATAGGTGCCTACTACATCCAATTCAATACATTCACCTACTAAGGGTAGCAGGTACAACTATAAATCCTAAGAATCTCCCTAGATATCCATGTGATAGACTCATTTTTCTAGAGATTGCATGACAACTCTTGTTTGCATATGACAGAGTAAGGAAGCAACATAAGAAGACTTGAGTATGGCCCATCACTATAGGTCCCTTTAGTGTCAAGTAGAAGTATGATATTGTGACTTTTGAGTTAGAATGGGATTAGTATCCCTATTAGGATTCCAACTCCCCTTGTCCATGTTTTGATAATATTGGTTGAGTTCAATACTTGGCAGGAAAATAGTTCAAACATGAAGATGCGATAGAGGATCATTGGATGAATGTGGTAGATGACTACGATATCTAAATAAGGGATTATTGTAGGATGACTCTTTATTTGGTAAGTAGTTCCTTAAAAATGAATGTCCCATTAAATATTGTACAACAAGACACTAAAGACGTCTTATATCCCTTATATAACCAAGATAAGATATATGATTGGCCTATCATATATACAGAGATTGATAGAGAAAAAAATGCAAATATCAATCATAGGGCAAAGAATAACATCTAGTTGACCAAGGAATGGATTAAAAGACCCTTCAAGCTAGATTTGATTCTACAAATAGTAGTTTTCCAAGTTACAACCTGCCCAGTGAAAGGTATAGGAGCAAAGGGTATAGTACCAACATTCACAACTCAATCTCCAATTAGGCCAGAGATAGTGTATCAACACAATAGGGAAATTTGGTACTTCAAGGCATAGAAGGGAAAGAATAAAAGGAAAAGAGCTTCTCCACAGTTAGTTGAGCCCGAGGATGAAGGAACTCAAGCCTAAGAAGAAACTCAAGCCCAAGAAGCAACTCAAGCCCAAAAAGCCACTCAAGAACAAGATAATTCACAAGTGCCACTGCTAGAATAAAGGTAGGAATCTGAAGATCAAGCACAAGAGGTGTCTCCACAAGTTCTAGAAGAAGAATCCTCTCCATCAACTCCTAAGAAGAAAAGGATGAAGACTCCAATTAAAAGGACAAGAGACAAAAGGTGATAACAAAGGTTATTCCTTTTCTGTCAGTCCCAAAAGTTATTCTTGAAGGAGTTTAAGAGGATGAGGAAGATGAAGAGGATAACCTTCCCTTGAGTTAGAGGACTCATCTACCTAGGGCTACTAAATTAGAATTAAGGAGTTCCACTATAATGCCACCATCCATTCCTACACAACCTATTCAGTCACAACTTTAAAGGATGATTTACAATAGTGGATTGATGAGAAAGAGGACAAAGGGGTTTATGCCTTTAAGATGATAGATTTTGATTTCATGCCTGTAGGAACTGAACTAGTAGGTGACAAGATAAGGGATATACTAACAAATAAACCTCCATAAGAGGATTAGAGTTAATTTCCTTCTTCTCCAAGAGGACCTATAGGTGCCCCACCATCACTAGCTCAAGATGTATCTTTAGTGGATAAAGGTTCAGCCACTCCTCTCCCTCTAGTCAATGAAGAATAGGTGCAACTAGTACAAGAAAAAGAGCCACAAAAAATGCCAGTCAATGAAGTATCAAAGGAGGGGTAAATATATGAAGAACTCTAGCAAACTTCTTAAGATATAGAGGTAAGGATTGGGGATTCAATAGATATAGGGATGCCTAATGTAGATCCCTCACATAAAGAAAGGACTCTAGAGAGGAGTGATAAGGGAAAGGGTCTAGTAGAGAAAAACCCCTCTTCATCCAAGTATAAGTCTCCAATGGAAACAACTCCAAGGTGGTTGAGAAAAGAGGTGATGGTTAGACATAAAAGGAAACTATCTTGTACTAAAGAAGGGGGAACAAGAGAATTATTTGAAGCTCTCAAGAATCGTAAATTGCCTAAGGGTGATGCACATACATTGGCTTTCATTATGAAGGACCAAAATTAGGACTTTTTTGTTCACATTACTATTCCTTCTCTACATGCAGATATTGAGGATTTGACCACAAATGATTTATCAGATCAAAGAAGTATTGCTTGGAAAGCCAACTATTGACGCTAAATTGATGGTTGCCACTAGAATTAAAGAAGTGTTTAATCACTTAGACAAAGATGAGGCTAAATTTTTCAAGTTGAGAAAGTAGAATGAAATCATGAGGGGATTTCTACATGAGTTAGTCCTATTCACCCAAATAATCCAAATGCCACTCTTGAAGTAGCTTTAGAGATGAAAGATAAAGAAAAGCCAATTATACAATTGGATCCATTTTTGAAGGCTTGTCAGATATGGAAAGAAATTTTTGAGGAAAATGGTGTGTAGCTAATACTAGGGAACCTCAAGTTATTGCACCATATGTAGAATAATGTGGAGAAATTGGTTTCTATTTTAAAGCAAGATTTTGGATTGATGGATGAGGTACATACCTGGGGAAATGACCTTCAAGTATTGCAATCAATAATGGTCAAAAGTATTGTATGCTAATGGATGTATATACAACAGATGAGTTAGATAAGATAGATCATTGGGTTGAGAATATTGTGGCTAGTAATGTAATGGAAACATTACATGTGGATATTCATAGGCTCAAGGATCAAACCCAAGTGCAAATTTTGGAAGTAGATAAATATTGTAGTGATGTGTGTCTTGACATTTTTGAGGATGAGTCAAGAGATAAAATTCTATTGGTGCAAATGGTCATCAAATAGTTTTGAAAGATATTTGAAGAAACTTTGACTGATGAAGACATTAGACAAGCATTTAAGATGGAGGAGGCATTGTTAGAGTTGGATGTAAATCTCAAAGATTTTGTGGAGACTCGCATGGAAGTGGTTAACTATCGGCAAGTAGTGAAAGATAAGTATGATTCTTTGGATTTTATGTATGTAACCCAATGAATAGATATTATAGAGAAATTCAATAGAAAACATCCATACATAGCTTTGTATGAAGGGGAACAAAACCTAGAACCTAGAATTTCAATTTTGACACTTGGAAAAAATTTGCATTTTTTGGACCTGTCTCCCAAGGTGTGCAAGGTACACTTCTCCAAAGGTGCATCGAAAGTTTTTGAAGAAGTCAGAGATGTGCCAACAAATTTATTGCTACTTCCAAATTTAGAGCTTTAAATGTACCAAAATGCATTTTGATGGCAGTTTAATTCTTACAAACCTCTAGAGAAGGTTTAGCTTCTATTTTTGGCATCTCCAGAGATCCTACATCATCTAATGGCTTTCTTCTTCTTATTTTCTCATGCTTTCTTTTTTTTAAGACATGTAAAGGCTCATGCACCCATTAAATGATATAAACAAGGGTGGAGTCCTGCTTAGCACTAGTTAGAGAGTCAATTTGTACATAAATAGATTTTTATAGATTTTTTTTATTAGTTTAGAAGAATATATTTCCATGAAGAGATATCTCACTCTCAACACAAATTGAGGAGAAGATTTCCTATAAATTGAGGAATTAAACATGTAATCTAGGCCATTATTTTGATGCAATAATATATGCTATTGGTGCTCTCATTCGGAGGGTAGTTATTCTTGCCTAAATGTGTTATATTTTGTGAATGTATGTTCATGGAGTGTAATGGAGCCAATAGTTTTGTTGTGTTATTCTGATTGAGTAATCTTTTAATTCTAGTGTTTGCCATGTATTTATGAATTCTGTTGATGTACTTAGTTGGAGAAGAGATCACCCTGTTGTTCCTGCATAGCTTTTTGTCTCACATGAGCGCACTTTTTGTGACATTTCAATCTAATGAAAAGTGAAACATCTTACAGTTACTAAATTCCCATCAATGATTCCATCAGTGGAATTAAGGAAGCACTGCTCCTATTTTCATTGGTTTCCTACTGATCTTTGTAAAGGCTTAACTTGCAGACATGTTTTTTTCGTGGCTTATTTTCATTAGGGATTTATTTTTCAATTCATTTGCTTAAACTTCTCGATACCCTATTTTTGTTATTTACTTTTACAAACACTTGGTTAATTTAAGAATTCATATACTTGTATAGTTAAATTTGCATTCATTATAAACAAAAAAATACAAAAATATATTTATTTTTGTGTGGTTACTTTTTTTGAGATAGAAAGAAAATTCAGCATTTTATCCGAAATTGGGCAGAACTAGCAAAGGCCCCCTCGTGAACACTCACATTTATCTTCTACTAAGTGGATTCTAGTAGGTCACAAGATCACCCAGAACCTTGGAGTTTATCCCAAATTATCTTTTCAAGAGAGGAGTTTGAAACGATTCCTATCATTAAGGATCGTGCAAAATCACAACTCAATAAAATATTAAGACATGTAACTTCCAATTGTAAACATATTAGAGCACTAGGAACATGTCTCTTTTTGGTGACCTATACTTGTATAAGTTGATTTTGGGTGAAAAATACCTAAAAGAGATAAAAATATAGATCTTGGATCTGTAATGAGAATTTTATCTTTGGATCTTCTTTTCTAGACATGTAACTCCACATATATGCACCTACACATATGAAAAGGGGAAATTATTAAGGATCTTGCCTTTCTCAAGCCCACGTTTATGAATGAAACTTTAAATGAAGTGATAAAAAGAATATAAACATGATAAATGTAAATTATATGTCTTTCTTATCAAACCCTTGCAGATGGATACAAAACCGCTATATCCACAAATATGTTTACTTGAGTGTATGTAAGTCAAAATGTAGATGAAGTAGAATGTAGGATGTCTTCACTTATGCAATAGATTAGCTCTTGTCATGAATAAATGGATCATAAAAGAATGATGAAGAATGAATGATATATATCTCCTTCCTTGATGGTCAAATCCTTTACTTCCTATAGAGATCAAAATATATCTATGGAAGAAAATTCTTTAAAGATGGATGGATGAAATGCTTTCTTTCACAAACTCCTAAAATGCACACTAGAGTACTTTCTTGAGAGCTTCAAAGTATTTCTTGTGTGTGTATGGATGTGGATTTGATGTGGTGTAAAAATAAAAGGAGAAAACTTCCTTTTATAGTGATTCTAGGAGTTAAATTTGGGATAGATGAATGTACTCACTCTATGGAATTCAAACTTTGAGGTGAGTGATGCAAGATTTGAGAGGTATTTATAATTTTGATGGAAGGAAGACAGATAAGAGGGAAAAACTAAATATAGAGGCTATAATGAGGTCAAGAGGGAAGGTGAATAGGGTAAATAAATGATTGAAATAGAAAATTTTACATATGAATTAGAGCCAACATAGATTTCTAAGCAAGATTAAAGGAAAAGAAAGGATCTTAACTTAAATTATGTATGAAATTAAAAATGTAATGAAAGATCGTAATGAGAAGGGACACACTAATGAGAGATAAAATAATTTTAAAAAGGACATTATGAAAGGCCTTACTTTTCAAGATGATACAAATATAATGGTAGAAATTGGATTCAAGATTGATAATTCATATTTTAGTGTTGAATGAGTTGATGTTGGAAGTTTGAAGGAGATGCTTTTGTAGTGCATACATGTGATTGAATAAATTTTTTGACGGACCAAGTTGGTGTCCCATTTCAAAGAAAGTTTGCAATGCCTTTTTTTTTACTTTATAATTTACTTGATTTAATCTTATGGGTGTCTAATGTTGTGTATGTGGTACAATAAGAGAAAACATTCCAAGAACAACATACAAATGGTCAATCTCTGCTCGTTATTGTATCCAATGTTTATATAAGGCTAAAGAATATACATATACCTTCAAGAGGAAAGCAATACTATGTACAAATCTCTTGATGCAATAAATTTTTTTTTATATTCAAAGGAAGATGAACAAGAACAAGAAGAGATTGTTTAGGAGTCATCATTGAACAAGAAAGATGGAGAAATTATGATGATGGGTACAGATCTTCTCTAATCTATCATATTATAATGATGTATTATGAAGTTTGATCTAAAATATTAGTAAAAAAACCTTTGCACATCCAATTCCAAAAGTATCAACTAACTAGATTAGTATGGACTATGAAAATTCTATTTTGCAAAGTTGGGGTTATTATGAGGCAATAGTAAATATTTTTAAATAGATAGAAAGAGAAAGGATATTAGTTTAACTATGGATGTTGTTTAAGTAAGGATTGTGAAATCATTGTGTCTCATCTTTTTGTTGCTATCAACAACATAATCAAAATTGGATCAATTAAAGTTCTTAGGGAGTTTAACATGGCGGTGGTTTTTTCAATAAGGTTTGAGGTATGGAAATTGTAGAGCATCAAGCTACTAAATCCTTGTTTCAAGATTGGAGTATTTAATAATGCTTCATTAAAACTTAGTGTACCTCTATTTTGTATTTTCCTTATATAAATTAGGCTAGGTCTTATACATTATTTTGGAGCTAAGATTGTGATTCCATGGAAGAGGCTTGGATTTGTTAAACTTTTAAATACAATCATTAAAAATATAGAACCAAAATTAGTACTTTTAAAAATAAATAAAGGCTTCACATATCTAGTGAAAAACCTTCCAATTAATGTCGAGGATGAAGACTAAAGTCTCTTCTATTAAGAATTTTTGTGTCTATGTAATTATTATGGAATTTTTATGATATTAAATAGTAGAAAAAAAGAGTGATATCCCTTAGAAAGATCGACCAAAAATTTCATTTACAATAATGTGAAGATTAGACCATTAAAAATACACTAGTACAATAGTTAGTAACACACATCAAAAGTGGGTAGATAGCTCATCCCAAACATGGGGAATAGAATGAGAAATCAAAGGATGAAATTTCCTATGTTTATGGATATTTATCTAGGAAATACTATCAATAGGATCCCCACCACAAGATAGATCAAGTGGGAAATTCATCTTTGTGAGACTACCAACACAACAAGAAAAGTGTTGAAATGTTGAAAAATGTTAGTGAAAGGTTGGAGAAGAGTAGGAGGGGTGGATTTAAAGATCATGGGTCCACAAAGATAGAGAGGGCCACACCAATAATAAGAGTTGGAGTAGGATCCACACAGTCTAAAGAGGCTAAATCATTAGCAAGAGAATCATCCCATTTGGTAGTCATCATTAGCATATACAAATGCATCTAAGGGTTATCCAAAAGATGGTATACATTAGCATCCTTCCATTAAGGGTCATTAGCTTTACAATGTGAGAAAGTGCAACCTATTGCCAAGTGGCCAACAAAGAATCATTGAAAACACCAAAAGGGGAGACCCCCATAATCTAAAAATTGAGTACATTTATTATCCACAACCCTGAGAGAAACATCCCTAAAAAGATGTGAGGATATTTTAGTATCAACTAATACAAATATAAACGTAGATAGACCAATGGAGGTCATGGTATCATACACCTCTAAGAAATGGACAATAGAGTTGTCAATGGCCAGATAATAATAATTCTCTCAAAAATAAAGATTTTAATATTATGAAGAAAAAACCACACTAAATACACATTGAGTGGTTTAGTAAGATGGTTAAGGGAGACTATTTAGGTTTTTGCTAAAAGAGAGTGAGTTCCCTAAGCTCACAAAATTTTCAACACAGTTCTAAGTATAGTCAAATAATCAACATTAGCATCCTTCAACCAAGGGATGGTCCTTTTACCATGTGATAGAGAATAATATTTTATTAAGTGACCAATAGAGAAGCATTAATGACATCAAAAGGGAAGACCTAGCTCATGATCCAATAGATTAAGTATATTGTCTATTGTCAACCGTGTAAGCCACATCCCTAAAATGGGATATGGAGATGTCAATGTCAACCAATACATATGAAATGTTATATGGATCCATGGACATCATGGTATCATCCACCTCTAAGAAATAGCCAATAGATTTTTAAATGGCATGATCAAAACAAGAATTCTCTCAAAACTAAATAGTAAGATTGTGAAGAAAAACCAACAATCAATACATATTGAGTGGTTCAATAAGAGGGAACTTAACAGAGACTATCTTAGATTTGACCAAAAGAGAGTGATCTCCCTAATACCAAGAATTTATCAACATATGTTCTCAATCTTTAGAAGAAAGGAAAGTAACAATAAAAAAAACTTTAGCATAAGGGAAAGATTTAATTTTCCCAAAAATCATGAATCTCCAAGACTCCTTCAACCAATGATGAAGATCAAATAAAGAAGGATAGAAATTAATAAACACACAAACCAACATGCAACATTAGTAGAACTCTAAATTATCCACAAAATTAAGGCCACAAACCATTCTTATAAGACTCGTAGGATCTATACTAGACTTGGAAAGTCTAGAGTTGAGTCAACTATATCAAGTCTAGGGAGCTCAAAACTCCTATTGTCAAGTTGAGACAAGTTTGGAAAAATTCATCAAGTATACTAGACTCAATAGATTCATTGAGTACCAAGAGTACAACTCGATCATGGTAGTATCATCAAAAGATTTTAAAAAAATCTATTTGTTATTGCTTAACTTTGTAGTTGATGGTGTTAGTTTACTAAATTTACACGTACATGTTATTTTAAACATACTTTGAAGTTAAATAAACTAAATTACACATAACCAACTAAAAATTTCAATAATTATTTGAATGTCATACCTCAAGAAGTTTGATTATTACTACAACAAAATAAAAAGTAGAATTTATTGACTATTCTTTGCAAATCTAATGTGTCATCTTTATTTTCATTCATATACGTTGGAACTTTTATTATTAATTTTTGTATTTAGTTTATCATATATAGAAATAAATAAGTATTATTTGGAGAAGTTTAGTTTAATTCATAATTCCATTAAAGTTTTGGAAGAAACCACAACAACTAGAAGGAAAAGAATAAATGATTTATTCATTTAATTCCAAATTCAAATCAAGTACCTTTATTATGAGCTTCCCCTTTTTTACATCCAATTCCAAATGTGCATTGATCAAACATTAAGTGCCACAAAAATCTTCTTACCATACCCCAAAATGCTTCAATATGTGAGGTTGTTAAGGAATCATTTCTTGAGGATTGAATTTTGGTTAAAAATCGGGCTCACTTTTTTAAAAATAACTAGTACCCTAGACAAATCCATGAAATTTATGATTTAATATTCCCTTCCTATTTTTACTACAATTTTTTCTTGTTACGAAGATATTTTTTCAAACAATTCTCATATGTTTAGAGCAATAGTTCAATTGTATTCCAATTCCTTAAATTTATTATTGATCATATTAGTTTTTTATATAAATAATTTCTCAACATTTTATTTTAAACATCTTTTGATGTCCAATGAACAAGACTATAGATAAATGACTACATGTTTCAATAGCAGTTTATATACCATATCTCAATATTTATGATTCTTTATTATAGAAGAAAAAAGAACGAATTCTTTACCTTTAAATTTTTAATGTGTTATTTATCTTGACTTGTTTCCTTTATTTAAAGCCTAAAACTTGCATTTATTATTATAATTTGGTTAATGTAAACATGTGCATGTGTTCAAATTAGCTTTTATTTAATGAGAATTCTACCTTTAAGGTTTATTTATTAAAATATGCATGAGGCAAGTTTTAAATTCTTAAAATTATTTGAATTTCTTGGAATTTTTTTGAACTTTCCAAGTCTTTCTCAAGTCAAATTCCTGTTGATTGATGGGGGTATAAACAAGATAACAAGATACTGAGAGGGGTGGCGAATCAGAATCTTAGGCACTTTTACTTTTTCAAAAATTCATTCACATTTATCAATTGTCTTGTGCATGGAAAACTTGTAATAATAAACTTGTTGTAACATGTAAATTTGATTTATCACATGCATGAAAATAAACACATAACACAATATTTTTTATCCAGAAACCCTCCAAGGTGGGGATGACACCCACAAATCTTCACTACTATAGCAACAAAGTTAACATATTAGGGTTGCAATGTTTGATCATAATATATGATCTACCCTGTGAGGGATCTACCCTATTAAAAGCATTTGATACTGCTAGGTCTCGCCTTGTTAGATGATTTAACACTAAAAATAAAGTAAGGACTCTTTTGGGAGATTTACAAAGATCTATTAAGACCACTCTCTTAGGAGATTTACCTTGATTCAAGTTGGTTAGAACTAATTCAATACCTGACTCTCAGTTTATTCTGTAAGATGATTTTGAGTCCTCTCCTTTCTAACTTATTCTCTCTTTTGACCTAATAAAACTTGACTTCCCTCCACTACTCTAAATAGGTCACTTTCTATGTTAAGAGATAACAAAATACTTTCACTAACTTCTAATCTGATCTCAATCTTTCACTTCATCATTTGTATATTTCTCCTTGTTTGCATGCACACTCTTCTCTTATCATCTTATCTCCACACCATACCATATGATCTACGTTAAGATCTTCTCTATTTAAAGAATTCCATAAAGATTTTTCTAGATGCTTCCATAATTAGCCTCTTCATCTTAATCATTGATCATAAAACATAGAGATTTGTGATCCATGTCATAAATGTATAAAAATCTCTATAGAAACCTCTACATTTATTAAATGTTTGTTAAATGTCAGATTGAAAATGATTTACCTCAAAATTTGTATCATTCCTAACTTTAATGTATACTTTTCATTGCTCAACTTTTACTATTTTATGATACCTAGCATTGTTTTTGCATGGTCTGTATTGTGCCTGACACGTAATATGTAACTCGACACTTGTATGCTTGAAACTACACAGTCTATGTTGAGCTTGAATCATGTAGAAAATACTCGGTGACCATATGAGGAAAGATGCTCCCCTTCATACCATAAACATATAATAGAAGTAAAGAAACAACAATGAATGTGAGAACAAAATATGGGCTTCTTATTTATGTCACAAATGCAGAATTGCAAAATTCATAAGTACAATATGCTAACCCACATGAGTGCCTTCATTATAGTAATCTACAAGACAAAGATGTGAACTACCACCCAGAGTTTTCCTAAACAATGTTTGGGCCTTTCTTAAATAGGTAATTTTACGCCACTTGGGAAGGTTCTAGATGCTCAAACTTAATACCTAGGGCTGACAAACCCTAACAATACATATAGAGTCGGTTAAATACATCTTTGACAAACTATTTTAGAAATTTTGGTAGTCCAACTTTGGAAGGCCATAACTCTTGAACCTTTGCTCTGATTGGCTATTATAACCACTATTAAAAAATGCTAGCTCTTGATCTACAAACTTAGAACCATGCTAGCACCTTTCTTTTGAGCTTTCAGACCTTGTCCAAGCACTCTAAGGCTTCCAAAGATAAGCCTGAAGATTTTTCTCCAAATTTTTCCACCAAAAATATGCAATAACTTCTCTAATACTTAAGTTGGAGAAATGATATTTTTATGGTACTCTTATAACCATAAAATGAACCTTCTTGTAGAAAATGAGAATATTCTGAGCTCATATGAAAAACTTACTAAAAATAGCAATTTCCCATAAATAGTAACCATCCTATCTTCTAGTCCTTATTAAAATAGAAAAGACTAAAAATTTTTTTTTTTTTTTTTTGGGGTGATGTAAGATTTCTCTTACACCTGGGATGCTCTTGCATCACACACCCAGTGTAATTTGAGGAGTGACTCCATCACGTCTCAGGTATTTAGAGGAAAACCAAGATGGTTACCCTCCTCCTTTACTAGCCATCATGAATCCTCTACTAGTCTCCTTTTCCATTTGACCAGATATTCCTCATAAGTTATGTTCCTAGTACTTTTTCCAACATGACTTCTAGTATTTCCTCAATCTCCTTTGTAGCCGAACTAGCTATTGGAATACTCCACTGTGCTTCTGTAACTTCATCCCCATCACCTCCTTAATAATACTCTATCAATTTTGAAATGTTAAATACTAGTGAAATATTCTATTCAGTAGGAAACTCCACTTCATAATAATTTTTAGAATCATGTCTTTCCACTATCTTGCATGGTCCAAACTTCTTCATCTTCAGCTTATTATATGTACCCATTAGAAAATGCTCCTTTCTCAAATGAACCATGACCTCATCTCCAATCTAAAATTCCTTATACCTCCTTTTGACATCTACCTTATCCTTGTACTACATATTCATCTTGATGATGTGCTTTCTCACCTCCTCATGGATGTTCTTCAAATGTTCAAAAAATTCTTCTGCTTTAGCACTACTTATCTCTCCTTTACCCAACTGCCTTAATTCATAAACATTTCTGGGACTGCTCCCATATACAATCTAGAATGGGGATTTTCCAGTACTCCTATTCACAAAATTACTATATGAAAATTTCACTTGTGGTAAAATCATATCCCATCTTTTTAGTTTGTCTCCAACCAGACATCTCAGTAAATTTCCCAAACTCCTATTCACAACTTTTATTTGTCCATCAGTCTTGCGATGCTATGATGAGATAAACTTCAAATATATCTTTAACTTCTTCCATAATGTATGCCAGAAATACTCAACAAATTTGGTATCTCAATCTAGAACTATATTCTTTGGCATACCATGTAGTCGCACTACTTCTTTGAAAAATAACTCTGCTACATGAACATCATCACTAGTCTTCTTGCAAGGAATCAAATGTTCCATCCTTGAAAACTTATCAACCACCACAAAAATAGAATCATGCCCTCACTGAGTCCTTAGTAATCGAAGAACAAAATCCATGTTGACATCCTCCCATGGCTTCTCTAGTATAGGTATGGCTGATACAACCTTGAATTTTGCTTCACTCCTTAGATCATCTTACTTACTCTGCAATTCTATACAAACTTCTTCATAGCTTGCTACAACTATGGCCAGTAATAATTCTTAGCAACCAAAGCAATGGTCTTATCTCTACCAAAATGTCTAGCTGATCCTCCACTATGCTTCTCCTTGATGAGATTCTCTCTCATTGAACTTCTAGGAATGCACAATTGGCTTTCTTTGAACAACATATCATCCTAGATTATGGAATCTAACCACTTTGTCCTATCAAGTATAACAAGTTTTGTACAAGCCTTCCACACTTCACCAAAATTAGGATCATCTAGATACAAAGTATTGAGTTCCTTGAACCCAACCACCTCTATCTGTAATTTTGTTAGTAAAAGTTGCCTTCTGCTAAGAGCATCTACAAATTTGTTAGACTTCCCACTCCTCTGTTTCAAAATAAATGTATAACTCTGCAAAAACTCAACCTACTTCAAATGTCTTTGGTTCAATTTTTCTTCACTATTCAAATATTGCAAAGCTTAATGATCAGTATATAAAACAAACTCTTTAAGAAGAAGATAGTGTCTATACTTCTTCAATGCTTGAACTATAGCATAAAATTCTTTATCATAAACAAAATATTTTCTTTTTGCATCATTCAACTTCTCACTAAAATAAGAAATAGGTCTACCTTCTTGGCTCACAATAGCTTATATTGCAGTACCACTAGCATCATAGTCTACTTGAAACACCTTGTTAAAATTAGGAATTGCTAAAATAGGTTTCTCAGTAGCTTTCTGTTCAACAGATTAAACTCTTAGCTACTCCTACAATGCACCTAAATTATTTCCTATCCCCTCTTATTATTTCAATCAGGGGTCCAAAAATACTACTAAAACCTCTTATGAACTGTAATGCCCTACCAATGGATCCAAAGAATTTCACTAAGTTTGCCAAACAATTTTTTTTTTCATGAAAGTAAACCATTCATAACATTTGCAGAAGCAATAGAAACAATTTGAATAAAAGTACTCATAACATACATAACATATTACATTCTTTAAGGATCCCTTAACGTTGAATCACATCTAAATTAACTATTCATCTAACATCACATCCTTATGAAATAACAATGATACATCCAACATTCTTAAACCATATACAAGTATCTTTTTAGTAATTACATTTTAGTTTAGCTCAATCATCCACTGTACATGTTACAAGGTATGAAAAGCTTGAAAGAATATACATCCATGTAAATAAAGTACATTATCATCCAATATTAATCCATGATGCAATTAAAGTAAATGAAATAACATATCATACATGTTACATCATCACAAAAGATATAAACATCCATCATAAACGATAACCATACATCACAAACATAAATAACTAAGTGCACGGTTCCTCCCAACCATAAATAGCATCATTAGATCATCATGGATCCTAGCCATCCCTCCGTGTGTAACATTCCAAAGCACCGAAGAGATCATCGGTATTAACATAGTAGGAATGTCACTCCTAAAACATCCTACTAACATGCAAAGTAAAGCATAGGATACCATCATCTAACATATGCAAATCATCAATATAAGAATCATACCAATAAATACATCCATCATAGGGTATATCATCTATCATAATGCTCCAAGAACATAATGAAGATAAATACCAACCAAGAAAGCATCAACCACGGTGTCTCAGATGGATCTCAAATGATAAGAGTGAAAAATACACTACCACCCGACCGCATGGAACCTAAGTGGTCCACTCCTACCGTGCTGAGGAGATAATCTCAAGTCTTAAGCAAGCTATCAAAATCACAAAGCATAAATCTATATAGTCCAGGAATCCTAAAAGTATACTAACTCAAGGTTCCAATCACACAAAACTGACATCTAATTCCCAGAGACACAATAATGACATGTAGGAAACCTACTATGAAAGTGAGAAAGTTTCATCGCATTTATCACGTACAAGTTACCCTGGCAGTTAGCTAAACTCCATGGGTCCATACTGATCTCATGCAGCCACTAGTATCCTCTCATACTGACGAGGCATACTACGGAATGCACGGTCGCAACCATGCGTTCTCACTACTCCCATCCTAGCCTGTACAAGCGCTCAAGGCATGGGCAAGAACATCAAAACAATTATCTTTTTAGGTTCATTTAATCCCCATTTAGTGTGTAAATGTTATCACTTATTAACCAAACTTACAATGAGTTACCCTGGCAGCCACTTAGGGCCCCGACCCCCATTGCAAGCCACTTCTCAACACTACAAGTAGATTACCTACCCTAAGCTCATGGAATCATAAATCTCAAAATCACAAAAGATAATCCATAGTAAAATCATCAAATATGCATAAAAGCATCAAATATCCATAATAAGAATCATCAAATCTCCAAGATAAGAATCATCAAATCTCCATGAGCATCTGGAAAAGCATCCATAGAAAATCATGACCACAACAGTTCTCTATTGGAAACTGAAGGCATCACTAATAATCATAAGTAACCATTGGTTCTCAATAACCAAAATATATCTCAAAATAAATCACCATATCCATTGGTTCTCATCAAGCAACCAAGAATATCTCAAAATCATACTAATCAAAGACTCCAAAATGGTTGAGTCAAAACATGTCACAACATGACATCATCAAGAAATAAATCAACATTTTAGTCTCATCATGGCGACTAGAAAGTAATCCAAGGATAACTGATCGATGACTCAAAAATGATTAGCTCAAGTGTCTCATACACATACATCTCAGCTTCACAAATGAAGACTGATGAACAAATACAAACATTTCATAGAGCATTCGATCACATAACCATGGTTGGGCTTATAAAGATTGAGACCAAATAAGATCAACATGCCATCATATCTCATAACCCCCGAGCCTGTGGTAACAACCTAGGACTGGTCAACACTAGTTAACCCAAAACTCAAAACAAGAAGCATATAGGATACACGATGCAAACACATGTTTTGGTTTACTAAATTCACATAGTTGAATAATGTGTAGGGGTTTTCAGTTTTCTGTTTGCAAGTATATCTCAAGTGTCTAAATTTCATCATTTGACCTACAAGTCAACCCGTTTGTTCCCTAATAGCATTATCCTTCTATTATTTAAAATAATATTCCAAGAATAGCTTAAGGGTAAATACTTTACTCATTAATCGGATCATCATTGACCCTTAATTAACTCGTTCTCTTTATTTAACTATGATCCATATTCTAATTGATTAACCCTTCTTTAAGGTTACTTTAACTTCCATCATAAATCAAGGATCACTATTCGTTAAATTATAAGAGTGCCAATTACTAGACTTCAAATAAAAAGATTATAACTTTATTAAAATGATCAATTAAATGAATCAATTCTCATAGGTGCACAATCCATGACCTTTCAACATTCTAATAGTTTTCAATTCAATATTACTAAGTCTCGTCATTAAAATATCTAAAGTAGTTATTCAAGTCAAAGAATAAGACCTATCAACTTTGATATCAGTATTACTACAATCTCATTAAAAGAATTATATCAATTAAATCTCTATTACATAACTTAATTATTAATTAAATCCAATTAGCTCTAGTTAATTGATTTAATTAATAATTTCACAACCAAACCATCAACCCAATGAGTATTAGTTGACTAACAATAGTTTGTATGTCAAAGTCAACTTCAATCCAATACACAAATATTAATATTTTAATAATAATAATATTAACAAGTTATTTTGGAAATATTATTCATAATGACTACATTCATCTTTCTTAACGATTTCGTATTAATGATAATCATTTCGAGTTAAAACTCTATCGCATAATATAATTATATTGACAACTCAATGAATATCAATTGATTAAAATCAATTATAATCCAACTCCAAAAATTATTATCTTTTACAAAACTTCAATCAATAAATAATCTCCACTAGATTAACTCTAATCAAATTTGTTGATATCTATTTAAACCATTATTTATTAATAGTTTGTTAGTCCTTACAAACATTAATAAATAATGAACTCTTCAAACTATAAATACTCGATCTATAGAATCCTTCCATAAACTCATCAGTTAATATTTAACTAACCTTTAAGACATATCAATAATTTATAATCAATATAATAATTCAAATCGTAGCTATGTTATAACAAAGTCAAAATGTAACAATGATCCATTGTCCAATTAAAATTTGCATCTCTTAATAATCATCATTAAACATCTTTATAAATTACCACCTCTTAACTATTTAATATATATTAAATAGTATTTAATATACATTAAATAATTAATATTAAAAGTTCACTACATAAACTATATCAATATCTTTTCTCTATTAATAATAATTGACAAATTATTATTAAACATTTATCATTTAACAATTTTGAGAACTCCAAAATAATTGAAATAATTTTCAACAAATACTTCTCTTGATAAAACAATTAAAACTCTATTATCAATTAAATCTAATTAATTCTACGATTAAATTAACTAATAGCTATGTCAATAACTACATGATTACTAGCTGATAATAGTTTCGTTCATTAAGAGTCAACTATGTATTATTCCATCAATGTTTAAATTATTACTTTACTAATAAAAATTATAATAAATCTTCAATATTAATATCTCAACTAAATACCTCCTATGTTGATTGATAAATAGATTAATTATACTTCTTCTACTATTAACTAATCTTAATTAAATTTGATTTAATTAGATTAGATAATAAACCATATAAAACTAATGCATATTAATAAGATTCTAATAAAAAAATATTACAATAATATCTTTAATTCATTCCATGCTTTGATATATTATTTTTGTGAGGTTTAAGCATAAAGAACTCTTGGTTATGGGAAATAGAGAAATATTTATCTTTGAATAAAACAATCCCAGTATGAGGGCCATATCTCCCTAATGAACCATTGGATCGGGCTGAAATTGAAATATGTTGGAGAGGGCCAAGTTGTGTCAATTATGATTGGAGTGATCGAATAAATTCGATCACGATAAAAAGTTATGAATGACTGAGTTCGGGTCTATCCAAGGGGCAACGACAGGGCAGTTTGTGATGAATTAAGAATTTCTCCTAAAAGGTAATTGTTTTCTAAATTTACCTATTCATCCATCTAATAGGTTTGTCCATACGCATCTGAAAATATAATTTGATAGAAAGATTACATCTAACCATTCAAATTTTCAACTTAGAATTTTTATTTTTATTTCAAATCTTGTCTATCTAATTTCGCAATATAAATTCGAACCCAAATCCGATTCAGATCTAATTTCTTTCTTAAATTGAAGCTAAGGTTTTCTAATGAGTTCTTTATTGTTTTCTTCTCAACCAAACTGCATATCTAGATTCTAGTTTCAAAATTGCAGATCCAATCACAAAGAATATTCAGACACATATAACAGACATGAGCAAGACAGGAAGAGAAAGAGTGCAAAGAGAGTATGCGAATATCACGAATGCACCTGGACATTGATGCTAAATTTTTCATGCCTCAGAAGTCCATAAAAAATTGCTTCCTTCTCCATCATTTGCAATTCTTCCAAGATCCAAGCCAACTGAATCCTCCAAGTGTCTAGAAGTGCTAGAAGAAGCATGAAAGCATATAGAAGCATATGAGCATGTAAAAATATATGAGCATATAGAAACATATGAGCATGAAGGAGCATATGAGCATGAAGAATAATATAAGCATGTAAGCTTGAAGCTTCCATTTTTAGCTTGAAGCTTGTAGCTTGTAGCTTGTAGCTTGTAGCTTCCATTAAGCTTGTCCAAACACACTAGGAGAGCCTCTATTTAAAGGTCTTTAAGATGCATCTAGAATGTCTCTAGAAACAACTAGAAGATAAGCATGACAACCAAGCATGAGCCTTCTCCAACCTTCTAGATGAGTCTTAAAGTTGTAGACACCATGTGCTCAAATAAAATGCTAACTCCTAAGTGTAGACAACTTGTGCATTCTTAGAGTGCAAACTCTAGTGTTGTCTACATGACAACTCTCGAGAATTTGCAAACTCTTAAATATTAAAAATAATGCACATTAATTAATATAATATTTACTTTACTCTTTCCAATTTAATTTATTTATTATTAAATCTTATGCAGTAACCTTAATAATTCCAGTTTTCAATCTTAATATATTTATATTTTAAGCACATGAAATCTAGAATCTTTTAATAATTTTAATATATTTTCCACTTTTAAATTTCATTTCCCAAAACTTAATTACTAAAATATTTATTAGCTTTAATAATAATATTATTTAGTCATTTATTTAAAAATAAACTCCAAATATATTATTATTAAAATAAATATTGTCACATTCCAAATTTAATATTATAACTTTTATTTTCACATTTAATTATTTTATTTAATTAATTTTCTAATTAATTAAATAAAATAAATATTAAAATATCATATTAATTTTTCATTAAATTAAACCATTAATTAAATCTTTTAATTAGGCTTAATTAATAGAAAATACTCCAAAGACTTCACAAGGTAAAAATATGAAAACCCATCATAGCCAAAATACATACAAAATCAAACCAAGGGTTTAAATCACGAATTACGTCATCTGACGCATTCAGAGGGTACTTAACTCGAATACTTGTCCTAATTTTCTAATTAGGACAAATGGCTTAAAAGGTTTGGATTTGGACTTGAGAATTTATCTCCCCTCTCTTATCATTGAGATAATATGATAGGGTACGCTCATCCTGGCAATTTAGGGAAGTCGATACCCGGTACCTGCAACCTGCATAAAAACCATGCATGTACAAACACAATATATACTAAACTAAACAAGCAATGGCAAGAAGTGGTGCATCGTGTAGATCCCGACTAGCAGGTGACTACGACTCCCTTCCTTAACCACATCAGACATGCCATACAAAAGCAAACATGCAAAGCAAACACACACACCATACACATGCAAGTATGGGGTAAGTATCCATAAGAAAACACATATGATAATAAATCATCTTACTAATCATCATTAATAACTGAAAGCAATGTAATAATCATCATCAATAATTGTGAACACTAAAAATAATCATCATACATACATGAAATGTAGAGTCTAAGTAATCTCACCACATAATAAACTGAATCCATAGCACAATATCTGATAATCTCAAAAGAATGCTACTAATCAACAACATAAAACTAGCTCTAAAAGAGTTCAGCAATGATAACAAAATGTGAACTAGGGGTAGGCACTACATGAACTTTCTGTAAAACTAGTCAGTCCATAAAAAGATCTTACCTCTCTCGCACTTCTTAGAGTAGGCCATTCAAGGATAACCATCACTTTTTCTGGGTCCATTTTTAGACCTTCTGTTGAGACTACAAATCCCAAGTACACCAACTCCTTTTTTACAAAACTACACTTCTTCAGGTTTATCAACAACTTTTATTCTCTCAACTTATCAAACACCTTGTGAATATGGATCAAATGTTCCTCCAATGTCTTACTAGAGATCAAAATATCATCTAGGTAAATAATGACAAACTTATTCAAAAACTCCATTAGTACCTCATTCATGAGCCCCATGAAAGTGTTTGGTGCATTGGTTAGCCCAAAAGGCATGACTAACTAGTCATATAGTCCTTCTCTTGTCTTCAAAGAAGTCTTCCACTCATCACCTTCTCTAATATGAATATGATGGTACACACACTTCAAATATATCTTTGTGAAATACTAAACTGCACCTAAACAGTCCATAATATCATCCATCCTTGGCAATGGAAGTCTGTACTTGATTTTTATCTTTTTGTTAGTGCAAGAATCTATGCACATCCTCCATTCTCCATTCTTTTTTGGTGCTAATATTGCTAGTATAGAACATGGACTTAGGCTCTCTTGTATCAACCCCTTCTGCAACAACTCATGAACTTGTCTATTCAACTCTTCACTTTCTACTGGTGTCATTTTGTGCGCTACCTTGTTTGGCAAACTAGCTCCTGGAATCAAATCCACCTGGTGACTGATCTTCCTCAATGGAGGCAATCTATTAGGTACATTATTTGATACAATATCAAAAAACTCTCCCAACATATCTACAACTTCTACAGGTACCTACTCTATTTCTTCTTTACTATCCTTTGGAATTATAGAAAAATACACATGCTCACACTTCATACCTTTAAGAAACTCTTTTCCATCAACAAAACATATTATGGCAATACTACATACCTTTTCTTCTTTCTCCTTAAATGGCTTCAACTTATGTTTCACTCCATCCTTGGTCAAAGTATAGCTATTTTCTCGCACATCATGTATAACATGTCTCTCAAACTACTACGACCTACCCAGCAACATATGACATATGTCCATAGGTATGATATCACAAAGTACCTCATCTTGGTAGATTCCAACCTTGAACTTCATTGAAAATTTCTCATTGACCATGACCTTGCAGTTATATTGCACCCAAGCAATATGGTATGAATGTGGGTGTTTCTATCTCTTTAGCTTCAACTTTGTGACCATCATTTCTTACACCAAATTGTCAGTACTTCTAACATCAATGATCACATCACAACACTTATCTTTACATCTGCACCTTGTGTGAAACAAGCTCCTTCTTTGATCAAGTTCATTCTCACCACTTAGCAAGATTCTTCTGTTAACTAGGACTTCTCCTTTTTTAGCATCTTCAGAATGTGAGGATCTAGCATCATCATCAACATGTACAACTTTGGCCTGGCCTAATGTTCTTTGATTTTTCTTTCCTTGACACTGGAAACATTCAAATGCTCTTTGCCCTTCTTCTCCATAGTGAAAACATTTCCACTAAAGCCTCCTCTTCCAAATCCTTGCCCTCGACCTCTTCCTCTCTAATCTCTATTATTCTGATCATGAAAATTGTTATAATTTTTCTCCTCTATTTTTGATTGCTACTTCGAGTCTCATCCCTATTCTTTGGATCATCATTATAGCCTCCATAAGACCATCTATCAGATCTTCCATCATGACCCCTTTAGCTATTTTTGTTGTCAAACTTCTTTCTTAGTTTTTCCTCATCTCTTAGGGAAAACTGGTATGCCTCCTCAATATGGTTCATTCAAACTAAACTCAACTCATCTTAAATACTTGGCCTTAACCCATTAAGATAATGGGCCACTTTTTCCTTATTAGCTTCTACATGGTCGATTCTAATGAGAATTCAATAGAAATCTTCAATATAATCTTGAACATATTTTTCTAATTTCTTCAACCCTTGCATTTTCTTCAATAGATCAAGCTCATAATCCATGGGAATGAATTTTTGCTTCAGTTTAGTCATCATCTAATTCCATCTGGTGATTTTTTCCTTTCTCTTTCTATTTCACTCCAATTGAACCTCCTATCACCAGATCTTTGCATGTCCCTTTAGTTTCACCTTAGCAAACTTGAACCTATCAAGATCATTAATATCTTCATACTCAAAGTACTCGTCCAGTGCATTGATCCAATTGATTAGCTCCTCTAAGTTAAGATTTCTCAAAAATGTGGGAACTTCAAACTTAGGTCTTTTTTCCAATCTTGGAGATGGCCCTAAAAATCCTTTCTTCCTTTAGGTTTAGAACAACCTCTTCTTCATCATTTTGTCTACTTCATCCTCATCCTCACTTTCATCTCTTACAGGAAGATTTATTCCAAAGCACACTTGTTCTTCCAATGCTTGCATTTGTCTTTGGAGGGCTCAAAAACCCTTAAGTGCAACACGTACAACTCTTCCACCATGCTCTCTTTGTGGAGGCATTTTCATGCTTCCATTGAAACCCTAGTGTAAACTGCCTTAGAATTGATGATCTGTCTACATGCTCAGCCCAAACCATAGTCCTGGTGTAAAATGCCTCATAGTCAGTGATCTATCCACACACTCAAGAACTCTAGCTCTAATACCACTTAATGAAGGGTGCTCCCCTTAATACCATAAACACATAACAAAAAAAAAGAAACAATAGCAAAGGCAAGAACAAAATGTGGACTTCTTATTTGCGCTACAAATATGGAATTACAACATTCATAAGTACAATATGCTAACCCAAATGTGATCCTTCATTATAGTAATCTTCAAGACTACACTGCAAACTACCACCGAGAGCTGTCCTAGACAATGTTTGGGTCTTTCTTAAATAGGCAATTTTATGCCACCCGAGACGGTTCTAGATGCTCAAACTTAATACTTAGGGCAGACAGACCCTAACAATAGATATAGAGTTGGCTAAATACATCTTTGACAAATTATTTTAGAAATTTCGGCAACCCAACTTTGGAAGGTCATAACTCATGAACCGTTGCTCTGGCTAGCTATTATAAACACTTTTCATAAATGCTAGCTCTTGATCTACAAGCTTGAAACCATGCTAGCACCCTTCTATCAAGTTTTTGAACCTTATCTAGGCACTCTAAGTTCTCCAACAATGAGCTTGAAGATTTTTCTCCAAATTTTTCCACAAAAAATCTGCAATAACTTCTTTGATACATAAGTTGGAGCAATGATATTTTTGTGTAGGCTTATAACTCTAATATGAACCTTCCTATAGAAAATGAGATTATTCCAAGCTCATATGACAAACTACTAAAAATAGAAAATTCTCATAAATAGTAACCACCATATCTACTAGTCCTTATTAAAATAGAAAAGACTAAAAATAAAATATTTTTTGGGTGATACAAGATTGCTCTTACACCCAAGATGCTCCTACATCATTGTACACTTACTCGGCTCCTATAGAACTTATGTACATGACTCAGCCTATATATAGAGTAGTTCAGTCATAGTGATGACTGACTAACTCTACCTTGTAAATGACTAAGTGTTTGACACTGATAGACAATAATAGTTGGAGATAAAAATAATATCCCACTTTGACATTAGTGAAAAAAACACTTTGTCATATTTACATCTTTATAAATATAATTTGATATAAGCTTTCCCCATAAGGCTTATGACTTATGCCAAAAATGAATAATGAATAAACAATGTAAAATGAATAATTATCCACATATTTTTCTCTATGACAACAAATTTATTTCCTCTTTCAACAAATCCATTTCCCCCTTGTTTTTTAACATGTATGTCACAACTATTGGGGTTGAATAGGTGGTAGACAACCATATTTATCAATGAATGTCTAATGAACTCAGGTGATCATAGATAGTGCATGATCCCATGTGGTTCTTGTTGCCTCCAAATAATGTGATTCCATAGTTGTAATCTTTTAGGTTAATCAATTAAGCTTTCAACCACTAAAATATTGTGATCTTTGTTGATAAGATCCTAGGTTGATTACATCTCCCTTTGCATGACCTCTAAGTGAGGGATTAACATTGCTTAAATAGATATCAATTTAGATCACATGTTTTTATCAATTGTATGAAGCTTAGACAATATGCCTTGAGCATTCAGTAAATTATTGTAATGATCAATACTAGATCCTACTAACTAAGAAATAATAGTGTTGGATCTCTTCATCTTAGCTTGAATCTGTTGTACTTGTGCCTGAATTTCATTTGTGAATCTTGGCACATCTAAAAAAATGTTGTAGAGATGTTGTACTTTATATATAATTTTTGTCATAACCTATACACACTTTTTCAATTTCACTTTTAGCTCGGCAATGGTTATGGAAACTTTATCCATAACCTTATTCTTGAATCTTCCAGATGACTAGTGTAGACACCTAAAATTGTCCTAGATACTATATAAGTTAATTTAATATCTCCCTTGACACTAAAATTAATTATATTTTTCATATTCTTCTACTTATTTAATTAAATTTATTTTATTAAATAGATTTATTTTCCTAATGTATATAAATTTAATTTAAATGCATCCCCTGTAATGTATTAAATTTATTTAAAACATAGTGCTCCATAAATCCCTTTTTAAATAAATTTTAATTTATTTAATTCCCTCCACTTTATTAAATTATTTAATCCTATGATTAAGTTAAATCCTATTTAATTTAATCCTAATCTCATCCTAAAACCAAGTTTACACCCATCACTCTCATCCTTCTAAGCCTACCCACTACTTAATCCCACTTTATTATCCTAAACCTCTTTAAATCACCTTTTTAGCTCCTAAGTATTTGCTCACACATGTGTGAGAAGCTCATGATCTAATAAAGCTTCCACTTCATTTACACCTCTTACACCTTTATCCCTCCACTCCTTTCCCCAAGGTTGCTCACACATCTTTGAGCACACCTTGAGCCTCTCAACCATAAAGGCTCTTTTTTTAATTATGCATTAATTGTCCTTTAGCCCATCTGTCTCCCTTGTGGCACTTATGTGGATGCCACATAGATGCCACATCCCCAATACCTCTCTCAAACTTATAAATAGAGCCCTTGTCTCAAGCATCTATAATCTCCTTCATATGCATTGTTATCATGCTAGTATAGTTCTAGATTTTTTTAGAGATTTTATGCTTAGAACTAACCTTTGGTAGTTGTTTGCATTACTTACATTTCTAGTTTTTACATTAGTTTCATGGTAGTATAATTTTGTAGGTTTCTTTTTTGCATTGCATTTCCATCTCACTTCTTAGAATCCTTTGAGGATTGGCTCACTCATAACCATTTCTTGAAGGTATTCTCCATTCATCTTAGCATAGACTCATTTCATGTTGCATTTTCATTTAACAAGGGATTCAATAGTTGTGTTTGGAAGAGCACATCTACATCCCTCACACTTGAGCACACCAACAAGGACTCTTATGGGCGCCCTTGTTGAGCTACTTTGAGGTTGTGTGAGGACTTTAATTTGTGGTTGCACAAGTTGTTAAACTCAAGTTAATTTTAGTTGTATTTTCATTTGTTTTTAATATTTCATATGCACATGTTACAACTAATGTTTGTTTGTTTATGTGTGCTCCTAACAAGTTAAGTTTTCACATATACATTTTGACACACCTGGTGGGACCCACGTCCCTTTCTATTTCCAACATCTAGTAAAAAACTTGACTTTTTTTATAAAAATCATGCACTGTCATCTCCATTAGGACATAGTGTTGTCTATACAGACATTTCATCATCTCCATAGATCGTCGTCTTTGCATTTTGGCATCTCCACCAGAGTTAGCGCACAAAAATTACTTTAAAAGATTTGATTTTTTTTGTTCTGTCACCTCCGCATTTTTTTTTTGTTCAATTGTCTCTACATATTGTTGTCTCTGTAGTTTGGCATCTTCACCTATTTAAAAATAAATAAAATTCTATTATGTCATCTCTATAGTTTTGTCATCTTCAAGTTATATTCTATGATCTCTGTGGTTTCATTACTTTGTCATCTGTGTTGTGGGCAGTTGAAAACTAGTCATTTTTATAGACTGTCATCTCCACAGTTTTCATACTCTATTGTCTCTAATTTTTGGCATCTACAATCCTATCTTGTTGTCTGTGATCTGTGAATGTAAGTAATAGGTATAACATACTTTATTTTTATTTTGTCATCTATGTTTTCATGTCATCTCCATATTTTTTCGACTCTACCTACATTCTGTCATCTGCGATATTTATAAAAAAAATAATAATAATTTTTTTTTATAAAAAGAGTATAAATCAAATTTTGACTTTTGGTGGTTTTGAAGGATTGGAGTCATTCTAAGCTTTTTGTGTATAGAAAAAATAACAGAAAAAGTTAAAATAATTTTCTAATAATAAAGTCTTCATTTTGGAGATTTTTTGTGAGGCTAATCAAGTTGTTTATTGTAGGTTTTGCAAATTGGAGCATTCTAGAAATAACTAATCATGTTTCTTGCAAGTTTTCCTTAATATTTTATTGCTCTTGGGAATGAACTTGAATGCTTAATCATTTATTTTAGAATGCATGTTGCAATTAATTTGATAAATCCAACACACTCATGAATGCCTTGAAGCTAAAACAATCCAAAAACTCAATCTTGAATGCCTTAAGGGAACTTACAATCTATCATTGGAATAAATGCGCTAAACTCAATCTTGAATGCCATGGATTAAAAATGAGATATTTTTCATTGGAATGAATTCTAAAATACACTCTTGAGTGCCCTAAAGAGAACACATCTTTCATTGGAATACATGCTAGTCAAATACATTCTTGAATGCGTAAAGGTCAAAGAACAATGCTATGATACACATTTCAATTTGAGTTTAAAATGAATCTCATCAAATCTTGAATGCTTAAGGATCAAAGAACATTGCAATGAACATTTTAATTTGGTGCTTAAAACAAACACTCACTCAATCTTGAATGCATAAAGGAATTGACTCTTTTATTATCAAATTTCTTATGTTGACGACACTCAATTTTCTTATGTTGGAAAACTCTCAATTTTTATTATGTTGATGACATTTTCAAGTTAGAAAGAACATTGTATGCTATAAACATGAGTGTCTTCAAGAATAGATTAGAAAATCTAAGCTTCAATTGGCAAAAAACAAGTGTCTTTTAATCCCAAGACCACTTACATATTCACTCTTCTTGCACCTTTGGTTGATCTTGAGTGCACAAGAAATAAGTGGTCTTGTTTTACATTTTTTTTAGGAGGCATGCTTGGGGATTTTACAACCCCTTGGGATGACTTTAACTCTAGCATTCTAGTGGAGTATAAATATTGGGAGGTGAATCAAAAGACATCTCTCTTGGAAGCAAAATCTTGTCACTCTTGGCTAAGCCCCAAAGAACTTTATACCTTTTGGAAGTGAAGGTGGAGATTTGGGTTATTGTCTCCTCCTGACTGTGTGGCATTATTTTCTTTCATCTACAAATTTGGGCCTCACATACCTTGCATATATCGAGGACACCCCTAGTTGAGCTTGTATATCCTAGTCAAAGCCTTATAGGATTGTTGGTGTGTTCTACGTGCTTGAATGTTCAAAAAACCTCCCCATTTGAAGGGGACACACACCATCTAAATTTTTCTTGTATATATTTTATTGTATGCTTTGCATATTATGTTTCAAAAAATCTAAAAGCATCATAAAAGTTTAAAATCCAAAAACAATTTAAAAATAACAAAATAACAAAAATAAGCTCTTGTTTTCCACATCACTTCTTCTATCCATCAAATTCATCACTATCACGCATCTCTTGTCTTAATCATTCCAAATCATTCCTCATAGTCTTAATCATCTCTATTCATCCAAATCATTTCCTCATTTTCTTAATCATTTAATCAAATCCATAATCTTCATCCTAATCATGGTTCATAATCCACATCAAGATCTAATTCCTTCATTCAATGATTCATCCTCATGATTCTTAATTCAATCCCTTGTCAAATTCATTCCTTTCTAATCAATTCCTAATTCAAATCCATTTACATCTTCAATCCAAAATCAATCAATCTTTCTTCATCTATTCAAATATTCTTCTAATTCAATTTTCATAAAATCTTCTACCTTGGACTTAGGAGCACCATCGTAAACCTTGGACTTTAATTCAAATCCAACATGCGCTTGTTTGCAATATCATAAGGTTTTTATTTACATCAAAGTTATATCAAACCTTCATCCAATATCAAATCAAATCAATATCAGTATCAATATCAATATCAAATCAATTCTAATCCAAATCAAGCACAAAGTCCAAAATTTCTCCTAGTCTTAAGTTCATATTTCATTTCTCATCAAATCTCTCACTACTCCTCATCTAATCTTAATGGATAAGAATTGGCTTAACCAAATGGTTAGGGACCTTCAAAGGAAATATGAAGTCACACCTCTAGCACAAACCTCATATCAAATTAATCCTCAAATTTGTATGTCCAATCCTAATCCATCTCACATTCCTTATTCCTCTACCTTTGACAAGAGAAATCCACCTCATTATCCTTCAACCACATACAATTATGTTCATAGCCCACACAATTTCTCAAACATAAATGTTATTGCCAAAGAAATTGAGGAATTCATAAATTCTATCTTGATCTTAGCACATCAAAAGTAAAAATCTACCCTCCAAGACATATGTCCTCTTGCCCAATATTTTGAAGACCATAATCCTCATGTCCCATCCAACCCAAATCTTCCATGTAATTCCCTATACTGTCAACTTAATGTCCAAAACCATCATCCCAATCCCCTACCCATGTCTCAACCTCCACACAATCCTAATTCTCCAAAATTAACATTATCCCCACCTTGTAATAGGTTTATCTCACTAGAAACCTTGTCTAAGTGCAAAACTCAAAATAAAGTGATCCAATCACCCAATGCCATCTCAAGAACTTGTTCCAAAGCATGCCATTATGGATTCCTCTTCTCCTCTAAATTTTAGTATTTCTCCATCACATTATTCCCTTGTCCCTCAAGATCCATTTATCCCTCTTAGGTCCATCTCATGATCCCCTTCCTAATCAAGATCAAGATATTCCATGTACCATGCACATTACTTATTCCCCTCCATCTCAAGAGTCAACATCCATAGATCCTCCACTTAATGAAGATTCTCCTTCCACTCTGTCCACTCCATCCACTAATACTCCTCCATGTCAAGATCAAATCACTCCATCTCATGGTTCCATTCCATCCACTCCATTACATGATCTTATTCTACCTCATGATCCAAAAATTCCACTACATGATCCTCTTTTAAGCAAAGATCAAAGTACCCCTTCATTTTCATTTGATGATCCCAATCCATCTTAAGATCATATTATCTCTCATAATCACCCTTGTGATCCTAATCCTCCACATGTTCCTATCACACATATCCAATCCACTCATGAACTCCATATATATGGACTCACATCTTATATTGAAAATGATAAATATCCCATTGAAGAAATAATGTCTCAAGATGTTGCTACACCTTCCACTCCTTCCAAACCTAAAATTTCTCCATCCAAACCTAAATGTTCCCATCATCCATTTTCCAAGTCAATTTTGGGCCCTTATATCCATATTTTCATTCCTTCCTCATTTCCATCCATTTTGGGTCCTTATGTTCCAAAGGAAAACCCTTCATCCCTTCCATCCATTTTGGGTCCTTACATACATTCATTTGCCATATTCAATTCTTCCACTTCATCCCCTCATATACCTATTAAAGATCAACAAAGGCACACATCCTTGAATTCCTTCCAAAGTTCACCCTCCATAATTTCATCCACCATCTCTCCATACCATTTATCCTCGTGCACCCATACCATGGCCAATGGAAGAAAATTGGATGCCAAAGATAAAGAGAATAAAGCCAAATATCCACAAAAATTCAAGGATCGACATGTCCCCTCTAAAAGACATGTTCAAGAAAAGAAAAATATGATCCAAAACAAAATTAGAAGGCCACAAAGGCTGAAAATGCAAAATGCAAAAATCGTGTGGATTCCAAAGCTACTTAATGAAGCAATGAATCTCAAAGAAAACTTCAAAATGGCATCCAATTTTGCTAATCCAAAGGCTTTCCTTGTTCATAAATCATCCAAGCTTCTATTTTTTAGCTCCATTTTGGGTCCTTACATACCCAAATCCACCATCCTAAATCCATCATCTCCTTCCTCCATTTTGGGTCCCTACATCGCAAAATTCAAACTTTTGGTTGCATATCCTCCAAAATTTCCTCCTTTCCATCACCTTTTAGAGTGTCTATTAATGATGATCTTTCAACCTACTCCAGCCACTCGGTCACAAGTCTTCTAACCTAGCATCCATCAACCATGTCTTCCTCCCAACCACTCCACCCCCTTAATCCAAACCTTTTCATAAGCCCTTGACCTCCATTTCCCAACCCATTTCACCCTTCTTTTCACTATCCTACCAACATCTATGAGAAAGTAGTCAAAATTCCTTGAAAATAATAAAGAAATAAGAAGAAATATCAAGGGATACCATCCATCTATCTAAATTCTTGAGTCCTCCCTTTGTATCTAGTATCTTTCAATTCCACTTATCCATCCATTCACTTGTCCTCTTCCACTCGCACTCTACACTAGGGGCAAGCTCCATCCATACCACATTGCCTTATATCTCTTCCATATTCCCATCTATCGATCATCATCCTTTTCTATCTTAGATCTTGACTATCCTATTCCTTTCATCCATTCATGCTCACTTTTCATATCCCTTTCTCATCATCCACATGTTATCCTACATACTCCCATCATCTGTCCACATATTTGATCTTGACATCCTACGAATATCTTGGATCCCATAGTCCTTGGTATTTTCCTTTTCGCTATCCTCCATTCATACACCTACATACTTCCATCCTCCTTTCATATGTCCTTGGTCTTGGTTATCCCATCAATTTCATCCATTTCATATTCCACATTTCATCCATACTCTTCATATCATTATCCCTATTTCATACCCTCCCTCCCATATCCCTTACTCCTTCCACTTTCATCCCTATGTTCATGATTAATTAATTGAGGCACAATAACAAAATTTTCATACATGCTTTGGAAGAACACATGCCTTCCCTTCCTCCATACAATAGCCTTCACACCATCTTTCCATGTTCACACATACTTTCCACCACATTTCCTTCCATTTTCATATCCTTGATATGGGGCATTGTTGGTTACTTCTTTGAAACATGGTCCTTGGCTTCCCATTGTCCTACACTAGATCCTATGGTCCCCCATATTATTTGTCCATTCAGATATCCACACCCTTTTTATCCATTTACCATTCGTTGGATCTCCCTTGTCACTGGTCCCAATCTAGTCATTTTCATCAATTCAATCAGTTCATTTCTCCTCTAATCTAATCAAATCCCCTTCTTCCAATCATTTCCTACAAATAAATTTACATCTTATCTAAGTCTCCTTTTTCTTCTAATCACCATTATTCATCTCATTCAATCAAATCCATCCATCATCTTATCATATCTTATCAAAATTCTTCTAGTTCATCATTCAATCTCATGACACTAAGCTTCAACCCATTAAATCAAGCTTATCAAAATAGTTATTGCAAAAAAAAATTACACAAATTCACACTAAGACTAAATGCTCTAAACTTTGATCCTTTCACACAATTTCCAATGAACAATCACAAACATTTCAATACAATTCAATCAAACAATCAATTTTCACTTTATAGGATGCATCCTTCCTACATAGGTTTAACACCTTCACCATCAAAATAAATTTCATGGCAAGAACTGTGGACTGAATGACTACTTGGTCTATAAAGTCTTTTTGTTGAATTTATCTTTGTGTATCAATGATAGCCTTCTCAAGTGAGCCTCAATCTTCAATATCTTGGTATCATTTGAATGACTTAACCTAATTACATGTGTCATTTTATGATATGATCTATTTTCATGATTCTTTAGCACATCTCTACCAGTTTTTGAGTTATGGTTATGCATTGCTAACTAGGGGCAACAAGTTAGCACACTTTGCACCAAGATCCCTAAAAAGAATTTGGGTGTGCCCAAACCTCTCCAATGCATATATGTCATATTTTCCATCATGACTATGAAGCCTACATCTATGTTTCTAAAGTTTCTATTTTGTTGAGAGTCTAGTCCACGCAAAGGAATCTTGTCATCTATGCTTCTATAGAATTTGATGCATAACTCCTCTTGCAATATAAAACTAGGGTGTGCTCTCCCATATGAACATAACTGAATCCCATGCATTCATGTAGTTAAGATACATTTAGATTAATCATTACCCAATTCACCTTGCTTCATTCTTATCTTACCAACAAGTCATGCAAGACCTTCTTTTTGGCCTTTTCTCTTTCCCTTTTCCTTCCTGTGCCTATTTTTGAGAAAATGGGGCAAAATATATTCCTTTTAACCCCATTTCCTTGAGGGGGCACCCTCATCCCCTTTCTTCGCTTTAACACAACTCTTTCCACTTCTCTCCTTGCTGGGGCAACCTATATTTTCTTTTCTTTGATATAATGTCATCCTGACATCACATCAAAGAGGGGCAAAATGTAAACACTTAAAATTGTCCTAAACACTATACTAATTAATTTAATATCTCCCTTGACACTACAATTAATTATTTTTTAATTAATTATATTTGTCATATTCTTCTACTTATTTAATTAAATTTATTTAATTAGATAGGTTCATTTTCCTAATGTATTTAAATTTAATTTAAATGCATCCCCTCTAATGTATTAAATTTATTTAATACATAGTGCTCCATAAATCCCCTTTTAAATGACTAATTTATTTAATTCCCTCCACTTTATTAAATTTTTTAATCCTATGATTAAGTTAAATCCTATTTAATTTAATCCTAATCCCATCTTAAAACCTAGTCTACAACCATCACTCTCATCCTTCTAAGCCTACCCACTACTTAGTCTCACTTTATTACCCTAAACCTCTTTAAATTGCCTTTTTAGCTCCTAAGTGTTTGCTTACACATATGTGAGAAGCTCATGATCTAATAAAGCTTCCACTTCATTTACACCTTTGTCCCCCCACTCCTTTCCCCAAGGTTGCTCACACATGTGTGAACACACCTTGAGCCTCTAAACCATAAAGGGTCTTTTTTGACTTTTTCATGGCTTGTCCTTTAGCCCATGTGTCTCCCTTGTGGTATCTATATGGATGCCACATAGATGCCACCTCCTCAAGGCCTCTCTCAAACCTATAAATAGAACCCTTGTCTCAAGCATTTATAATCTCCTCCATATGGATTGTTATCATGCTAGTATAGTTCTAGAGCTTTTTAGAGATTTTATGCTTAGAACTAACCTTTGGTAGTTGTTTTCATTACTTACAATTCTAGTTTTTGCATTAGTTTCATGGTAGTATGATGTTGTAGGTTTCTTTCTTTCATTGCATTTCCATCTCACTTCTTAGAATCCTTTGAGGATTGGCTCACTCATAGCCATTTCTTGAAGGTATTCTCCATTCATCTTAGCATAGACTCATTTCATGTTGCATTTTCATTAACAAGGGATTCAATAGTTGTGTTTGGGAGAGCACATCTACATCCCTTACACTTGAGCACACCAACAAGGCCTCTTATGGGCGCCCTTGTTGAGCTACTTTGAGATTGTGTGAGGACTTTAATTTGTGGTTGCACAAGTTGTTAAACTCAAGTTGATTTTAGTTGTATTTCCATCTGTTTCTAATCTTTCATATGCACATGTTACAACTAATGTTTTCTTGTTTACATGTGCTCCTGATAGGTTAAGTTTTCACATATACAACTAGCCCATCAATTTTTAGATTGGATTCCAGATTACCAACATTCACTTGTTCAACAATATTTAAAAGTTGGGTAATTATTAGGGCTCCTTCATCAAAATTTTGAATATCAAAAGCATCAACAAAAAACATTCACATCATAAAGTACCTACTTTTGTTTATGATCTCTTCTTAACTCTTCTTGTCATTTCTTCTTTGCCAAAATCTCTTGTAACAAAATTGTTTGTTCCAAGGTAAGATTTGCCAAATCCAATTGTGACATCTCAATTATTTCATCCAAACTGACTTTAATATTTGGTGATGTATCCTTTATTTCCTTTCTTGTGCTACTTAGCAAAGGAGTATTGTTGCTCGGTACTACTCTGGGACTTAGTGAGGGGGTTTCACCACTCAGTTGTGCTTATGCTTTAGTGCTCGAGACAATAATGGTTGAACTCAATTCAGCTCTGCTTATTTCTTTATTTTCCTCAATGTGAGGTGCTAAAATAGTCTTACTATCTATACTTGTGTCTTTTACCTCAGTTCCTACCTTTGTACCTATTAGCATTGATTTATGAACCTTTGGAGTGTCAGGGGTTTTGACATATACTGGTGACATGTTGCCTTATGGACTCAAAACACCTAAACTTTCTCCACTATTGTGATCTTCTTTGATGGTCACTGTCTCAATTTCTTTCTATGTCTTTGATCCCTTAGTTGATAGCCCAAAAATGCTTTTCCAAAGCAATTCATCCTGTTGTGCTATAGCTTCCATTTTCTTATGTAAAAGCAAAAACATGCTATACTTAGGAAAAAATATGTTCCTTTACTTTACCAAACATGTTTTCCTATTGATCCTGGGACAGATCAAGCATAACTCTGACTAAGGTGTTAGTCCTTACCTTTTTCTTTTCTTCCTATTCCTACTACCATCTTCTTTCTAGTCTATCATATGAGTCCTTGGGTATCTTTTTTCTCAATTTTACTAGGATCTAGCTTCTTATTTGCAATCATATCTATCATAGCCTCTTCAACTTTAGTCCTATCAATATTATATAATGTATCATATTTTACAAATCTAAAATTGGATAATCATGTAGATCTTCTAAGATCTACACACACCTCATCAATAGACTTTTTTCCCCTTATGGGTGGTCCTTTGATCAATCTCCTTCTCTTTTCTTAAGGGGCACTAGGCTCTATAGTTTCTACTACTTTCTATTTTGGAATCTTCTTGGCACTAGTAGCTACCTTGGTTCTTGGCTTAGTTGGTGGTAGAGAAGAGAGGGGTGTCACCACTAGCTTCTTAGTTTCGTGAGCCTTCTTACTTAGTGGAGTGAAAACACCTAGGACTTTACCCTTTTCACCTTCTTCTTCTTCCTTGTCCTCATCACTGTTGTCTTTTTCCTCATCGTCTCTAAGACCTTGTGTAATTTGCAATGGTCCTTTTCCTTTGCCTAGGATTCCTATTTTTGCTTCTAGGTCTTCAATCATTATTTTCTTTTTCTTCTCCTTAGAAAATATCTTGATATTTACAGTTATTCTAGCCTTACCTTCCAAATCATATCTCCCAAAAGATTCATCCTCGGTGTCCATTTTTGCTTCAATAGTGCAACAATATTTGCACTCACTAAATCACTATCAATTTCATAATTAAAACTTTTTAACCAAGCCTTCCTCAGTTTCACTGCCTGCACAAATGTAGTATTTGTATCTACAAGAAAACATATGTCATTATAATACCTCATAACCAATTTCTCTAGTATCCTCATCCTTATCTTCATTCTTTGAATTAATTCCTCAAAGTAAGCATCCGTGACATTCTCAAAATGTGCCCCTAATTGAGTAATGTATTCACTTATCTATCTAGTTAGTAGTGTGTTATATTCCCAAAAAATATCACCAACACCAGGAAAATATTTCTAGATATAAAAGAAAATACATACAACAAGGGATCTAAACTTACACATTGAATTATTTTCTTTTTTGATAGATGATAGATTCTCTACTAGTTGTAATCTTTACAGCTCAGCAAGATCATATTCATGATCTTTCATCACTCCATGCTTGATCTAGTACCATACATGGTACACTATTCAATCTACTTGACTAGTAAAATTTGTGAGCTATAACCCTCATAGAAATTTGATTAGTGGATCAAAATTCTTTGTAATGGATAGGCATCTTCCATTATACTCAGCACCTATGTTTTCTTCAAACTCCTCTCGACTCAAGCATCACATGGTTTTCTTCTTATCTAGGGTTGGATAGCCTATAACTCTATGAATCATTTTCTTTTTTATCTCCATGGGTCCATTCTATAACTAGTATTTCATATCATGGATTATTCTCAAAACAATTTTAATCCATTCAATCTTGAAATTTCTAGGAAATTATAGGGCACAAGTTAACCCTTTCCTTTCAACAACTTTAAATTCTTCCTTCAAGATTCCTTCATTACATATCTTCTCGTATGCTTCTCTGATCTCATAATCTCCTAATTCAATCTTACACATGTAACAGATCCTAACATCATGGATCATAATAACTTTGGGCAGTATCGAGGATAACACACCCAATAAATCTCCTTTCATTGCAATTTCTGGAATAGTATGAAACTTTGGTGGAGGACAAGTGTCACTCTTCACCAATTTTATTTTATTAACCTCTTGACTCATTCCACTGATAGATGAAGCTTCCATATCCTTTTTTAGGGTTTGAATTTTCTTCTTTATCTTCTCTGAATTACTCGGCACAACTCAGATCTTCACTTATTCATGTTTCTTGTCCAAATCACCCTTTAAATCTTTTGCTAGTTGCTAAAATTGCCAAATTGCTCTATGCTTTTGAAATTTGTATGAAAGGTATGAGGAAATATCTTTAAAATTTGATATATACCTTCTTTTGATCAATTTAGGATCTCCAATAATTTTGTATACTCAAGTAGGTGGAAGCTAGCTATCTCGATCGATATTGGTTCCTTTGAACTATGTATTAACTTTACATCTTGGTCTCTTGCATATCACACAATCTCTACCATTTCACTCGATCCATGTTGCAATGCTCGGTCAACATAGATAATCTTTACTGATGTTCAACAATCCTTTATAAATATGTTCTTATGCATCTTCATATAAGCAAATATGAACTTTGGCACATTTCATGTAAGGAAATTATGTATGATATATTAATTAAATATACAATTTCGTACATACCTTTCTTGCTTAGTTTGAAATGACATGATCACCTTCTCCACTGGATTGGATGACCTTAGCTCCATTTGCTCCACTATTTCCATCTTTTTCTTTCTTTTTCCATTTTTGATTAATCTCCTTATTTATTTGTTCAATGTCTAATTCTCCTTTACCTTTGTCTTTCACTTGATTTGTTGAATATACTTGATTCCTACAATTCTTTCTTATATGCCCAAACTTGTGACATTTGGAATATGCATTGTTAGGTGCATAACTCTTCCTCTAATTTTTCCAATAAGGTTTTGTTTGAGATCTGCATTCATATGCTCTATTCCCATACTTTTGATAGTTATAGCAATATCCTTTTAACCTAGGTGTAGCAGATGCATTCCTCAGTCTTGATCTACACTCATGTATTTGATGTCCTTATTTCTTGGAGTAGAGTAGTATCCAATAAACTTAGGTTTAGGATTTTTCATAACATATTTTCTTCGAAAAAAAAATTAGTATGACCAAGTTTTCCATAGTAATAATTGTTGGAATTCTTTAAAATAACTAAGAAGGGGGTGAATTAGTTATCCAAAGTCCAAATGTACAAATAAAACTTTTCACAGCTTAGTGAACACATATTCATAAAACATATCCATCATGCATGCATCCATTAGATCATACAATCACTTAAGTTTTGTAGGTTACTATCAAATCAACTTTATAGAAATGTAAGCATGAAACATAACAAATTCAATAACACATTTGACACAATGATTTCACGTGAAAACCCACCTTGAGAAAAATACCAGTAACATGCTACTCATTATCACTCTTCTGAAGTGATGCCCTATGAAAGGCCAACCCTATTAAAGGTTACAATGCACACTATTAAATGTGACCTAGTTAAAAGGTTTTAATCACCTTGTTAGGAGTGAGCCTTGTTAGAGGACTTTAGATCATTCACTTGGAATGTCACCCAGTAAAAGGATTTATAAATGAGTGTGAGCTCAAGCTTAATCCAAATGATTTACCCTAGACTGGTATAATGATTAGAAAGTAACAATAAGGTTTGATCCGATAACAACTTAAAACACACTCACTAATTAAAAATCTCTATTTTTAGTCCTTGATTCTTCTTGGCTTTCACAAACTTTAGCTCTGATAATGATGTAGGGCATCCAATGGTCAAGGATGTTGACCCATATGTGGGTTTTGGTCAAGATTTACTTTTGTGAGTCATAACTTTTGACTCGAATGTGGCTTTTGGCTAAAATTTTATAGGCAATTGCATGAGTGATTTATTTCAATTACCAATCAAGCTTAGTTAGATAGGTGGTGATTTCAACATTTTTTTAGGAGCCTAAAATATCATCTTGATCTCCAAAATTGACAATTTGTGTTTTTTCCAATTTTTTTATAAAGTTATTTTTGTAATAAATCTGAAATGATATTTTTGATTTCATTGATTAGTTAGCAATTCATCTTGCCTTAGTTGGGGGCATTTCTTGGGAAAGATCAAGATTTGTAAGATGAGTTTTGAAAATTACCAAAAATAGAAAACTCTATTTTTCCTAATAATCTACCAAGTATGGTACTTTTTAGAATTGTAATAAGTAGGTGTTTTCTTTCATTGTAGAGGCATAGTAGAGTTACAAAAGTTTAATCAAGAATTATTGCATTCTAAAACTTATGTGTTGTTTCATTTTCTAATTTATTCTTTGAAGAGATGGGGGTTACATTAGATAACTTGTTCACCCTTCAAGCATCCATACCCTTAAGCCTTCTTTCTTTTCTTTCCAATAGTAGTCTCTTCCCTTTGTTCATTGCATTAAGCATAACCCTAGACTCCTTGTCTTCTGTAGGTTCCTGCACATCACAACCTTTTCTTCTGACCACCCATCTCTATAAATAGAAAATTCAAATCTTTTGTCATTCATCCTCTATCAATTTTAGGGTTAGGTAGGATTAGGTAGGATTCAATGAATCTACCCATGTTTTCATTTTATTCACTTCTAGAAACTTTTCCTTCAATAATTCACCTCAAAATGCTTCATCTTGAATTTTGTGCCACCCGCTCATCTAGCTCATCAAGCTTATCTTCAACACAGTTTACACAATCCAAGAAATCAAACTTGTCAGCTTAGATTCATCAAATTCATGATCTTTCTCATAATGCTGACACTTAGCATTAACTTGCTTATGATGCTTGACACATACTATGTTGCTCGACATCCACTATCAAATCACTCGACATGAACTAAAGTTTACTGGTGCTCAGCATCAACTAAACTTTACTCGAATAACACTATACCACTCAGTATATACTAAAATTTGACTTTTATTAGCTTCAACTAATTTTATTCTTCGCTTACACTAACTTTGCTTGGCACCTACTGTGCAAATTGTTAAGCTTGGCAAACACAATTCATTTTACTTGTTCTTCTGAACTTAATCAGTGTATCCATCCTTTGCAACCTTAAGTAGATAATTAATGCACTATAATTTGACTATCTTAATCGATCTTTGTAATTCTTTTCTATATCATAACTCAACCTTTCCTCTAGGTGCTATTATTACCTTATTTGATCACATCTTCTTCATCAATCAAATAAATGATAGTACTCAAATTATCTAAGTAATTATCTTACCATCAAGTAGCAAGTTTGACATTAGCAACAAAATAATGATCAAAACACATTTTTATACTTGTATCAATCTATTTTCAACAATCTCCCTCTTTGGTATTGATGAAAAACCAAACTTAATCAGTACAACCAACAATAATACCAAAAAGAAAATATTCCTTGCATTGAAATCTCTCTCTCTATCAGCAACTTTCATCTTCTAAATACGTTACAAAATTTTTTTATGATCAATAGATAGTCAACTCATCCTTATGACTCCCTCTTGATCACTTCTTATATCTCCCTTAGCACTATCTCCCTTTGAGTAGATATTTCATGTTTCTCTCTTTCTTACATGTTTTGCTCCCTCTTTTTCTTTCTCCCTCTTTGACAACAATGCCAAAAACATGTCATCTTAATATGCAGATATGAGCATTTTCAATCTCTCCCTCTATCACCTAGCTTTTGACTAATTTGTAGCTCTAGCTCTTTGATTACTTTAGGCAGCTCCTAAAGTAAGATCTATTGCATCAATGTGTATCCACATCTTCTAAGGCATCTTTCACTATTTTAGGTTCATCCATGCGAAGAAAATATGTATTGCTTCTCAACTTATTCCTTGTCATTGATCTTGCATCTTTATCTCCAATGATTTATGCTACAGGGTGATGTCTCTTGACATACTTTGACAATCTTGGTTCTACTCTAGTTTCCATTATTTGGTCTCTCAACTTATGAATCACTATGTACATCTCTATCAGGTAGTTCAAAATCTCTTTCATGTACACTAATCTCAGAATTAGAATGTACCTCAACTTCATTCTATAACTCAGTAACTAAATGTAGCTCGATTCCTAAATGCAACTTGGCATTCATAGTATGTGACTCAGCAATCACTAAAACTTACTGTTGGTTTACAACTTGATTTACATCATCTTCATCAACAGGCATACATTCATAAAAATATAGAAATGATTTGTATTCCTCTAGTTCTTTCATAGGTTTAGCCTCATGTACTTTTGTATATTCATCAAATTTTACATTTGAACATTCCACAACTTTGTTAGTGTTAGTATTTAAACACTTATTAGCTTTGCTTCTTGTGGAATAACCAAGGAATATACCTGCTTAGGGTAAAAGCATAGATCTATGTCACCATTTATGATACCAAAACTTGTTTTGGTCAAATCTCATTTCTCTATCAAAATTCAATTTTTTCAAAAACTAAAAATACCCTTTTATAGATCTCAGATTCAATATCATCATTATATAATTTTTTTAGTGTTTTGATTAGTTATAATATGTTATTATCTCAAAATATTATAAGTTGATATTTCAACATTTTAGAAGATGCTCCCTCAAAAAAATAAAAAAATACTAAATCATATCAAAAATAAATAAAAAATCATTTTTATCTCTAGAGGAGAGAATCCTCTTCATGAATATGTAATTTTTTTTCAAGAAGGTATAGATTTGATAGGGAAGTTTTGATGGGAGGAAAAAATTGTTGTATTCTGATAAGGTCAAACTTGAGTACTTATAACAAAGAAAATATACATCAAAAATACTTATTTCTTTTTTTCTTCCTAGCTATACATGTCATCTATAAGATATTTTCAAATCAAAACAAAAAAGATGATTTTCGTATACTTGTTTGATAGGAACTACACCCTATTTTTTTACAGTTAAAAAAGGGACTTCAAAATAAAATAAAATGAATAAATTCTTACTCAAAAAAATTATAAAAATTATAGGCATAAAATTAATCCAATTCTATACATTTCATTAGTTTACATCATCTTCATATTCTAAACACAAATACCATTTTTTTGTCATTAATGTTGAATTGTCGCATTCTGATATCTCGTTTCTTTATAAAAGGTGATACAGGTTTGTGCTTTTACCACTTCACTTTTTGCATCTAATCTACCATTCTTAAAATCCTTGAGAATATAACACTTTCTTCTAAATACCTTAAAATATTTTGCATCAGGTGAGTAGCCATACCATAATTCAAAAGGTGTTGAAGGAGTACCTTTCTTGACTTGCACACAGTTCAAGATATAGACAATTGTACTCACAGATTCTCCCCAATATTTCAAAGCAACATTTTTCTCCATCATGAGTTTCCTAGCATAGTCCATTACAAATATGTTTCTCCTTTCAAAAATTCCATTTTGTGGAGGGGTCCTAGGGGCAGATTTTTTCTTTTGATTCCTTTGTCATTATAAAACATCTCAAACTCATTTGATGTAAATTCTCCTCCTTTGTGAAATCTCAAACATTTCATATTTTTACTTGTTTCCTTCTCAACTCTTGCTAAGTACCACTTAAACATTTGGAAAGCATCATATTTTTGTTTTAGAAACATAATTGTCATCATTCTAGAATAATCATCAACAAATAGCAGTTATTACTATTTTTCTGTTCTGTTTGGATTGCTAGCTACTGGACATAATTTGCGTCGGTGTTTTTGGAAATCTTTTGTAGTCAATTTTGGATTGGGTTTTTATTGTTTGCATGGCAGGGCCTGGGATTTCTTCTTCGTTGGTGAGAACAGATGGTTCTTCTCCAACTATGCATGCAATGCAATCTGAATCGTTTTATTCAGGGGAGAGCTCCAAGTTGAAAAAAGTTAATGGTTGTTTTCCGCGTAGCCATGATCACCCTGTTCTGGTTATTCCTCCAACGGCTGTAATGGAGGACATTGATTATTGGACCAAGCATGCTTTGATATGCAAATTTCTTGGAATCCGAATTTCCCTATCCGCTCTTGAGGCATGGATCCACCGCTCATGGCAGGTGGAAGGTGATATGGAGATTATGTTGGCGGGGAATAGTTATTTTTTTGTTGTATTCTCTTGCATGTCTGATTGGGATCGTGTTTTTGAAGGAGGCCCTTATTTCTACAACCATGTGGGGTTATTTGTCAAACCTTGGCATTCAGGTTTTAATTCTGCTGAGGATCTCCCTTCAACAGTGCCAGTTTGGGTTCGCTTGCCTCGTCTTCCCTTGGAATTTTGGCGTGAAGACATCCTTCGACAAATTTTTGCTTTGTTGGGGAAGCCGGCTACGATCGCACATCAATCCCTCGATAAAAAGGTTATTTCTTATGCTAGAATTTGTGTTGAAATTAATTTGAATAACCCATTACCAGATTCTTTGGAAATTTGTATGGGGGATTTTTCTTGGGTGCAGCAGTTAGATTATGAAACTCTCCCTTTCCGTTGCCGAATTTTTCATGAGTATGGTCATTTACTGCGTCAGTGCCCCGTAACTCATGTTTCAAAGGAGTGGATGGTTCTACAGCTGGAAATACTGGTGGTTTGGCAAATACTACAGGGAAAGGACAATCTGAAATGGCTAATACTACCAAGGGGATGAATCTGCAAGATGCTACAGGTAAGGGTAAGGCTCAAATGCAGGATAAGGATGGATTTACCCCTGTTCGCCCTCATGCTAAGGGTCGTGGTCAAAAGAGGCCTTTGAAAGAAAGATTATCTGATTCAGGTTTTAACCACTTTGAGGTTCTGGATAGTATGGTTCTAGAGGAGGGTATTCCTCCTCCTATCTCTTCTGATCCAGTTTGCCCAAATGAGAGATCTGTTCCTAATGATGCTTGTGGGGCATCCCAAGTTGTAGTATATCAGAAATGTGAGGGCCTTGTAGCTCCTGTGACAGAGGCTCTGGTGACTCCTGCAGTGTTGGAGGATAATGATGTTGTTTTAGCTGACTTGGTTAAGGATGTGCTACCATCACGTAAGGGCAAGGGTTCTCCTCTCCCCTTGGGGTTGATGTCTCGACCCTTTAAGCGGGCTTCTTCTACTCCTCTAAGGAGTGGGCACAAAACAGACCAAGAGAAGATTAAACTCATAGGCGATATATTGATTGAGTTTGGTTCAGTGAAACCTTTGGATTCTCATTTTCCCAATTCTACCCAATGATGATTATTCTCTCATGGAATGTAAGGGGGTTGAATAGCATCCCTAGAAAAAAGGCTATTCATAACTTGGTTGTTGATCATAGCCCTGATGTTTTTTGTATCCAAGAGAATAAGCTCTCTGTGGAGTCTATGGTCCAACATGCCTCAAGTATTTGGTCTCATGGCCAATGCCAATGTGTTGGGGCAACAGGCAGTGCGGGTGGTTTAGCTATATTTTGGGATCCTCAAAAAATTTATCCTCTTGGCTAGATGTCTTCTCACTCAACTCTCTCTATGGTAGCTTCTACTCTAGACTCAGGAGAGGTAATCATGGTTACTAATGTGTATGCACCTATTGATCTTGTGGGAAAGGAGGAACTTTGGGAGCATATTCAATATGTTAGAAATTGTCATCCTTATCATCCTTGGGTGTTACCAGGGGACTTCAATTCAGTTTTAAGTCTGGAGGAGAAGCATGGTGGTTTGGCTAGATTGGGGCCTTCTTCTGCTCTTCCTTGGCAACATATATCTCTTTTGCATCTCTCTGATGTTAAGCCTTCTAATGGTCTCTATACCTAGAATAATCGCAGGACTAGCGTTGTTGCTATCTCAGAATGTCTGGATAGATTTCTTGTTTCTTGCTTCTGGGTTAGTGGCACCCTTACTATCTCTTCAAAAATCCTTGATTGGAGGGGTTCAGATCATTGGCCAATCAAATTTTCCGCTATAGGGGCTTATGTTCTGAAGCATCCTCCTTTTAAGTTCTAGTTGATGTGGCTTCGGGACTCCTCTCTTCATGATTGTGTTTTCTGTTGGTGGAAAGATGGTGCTCCTGCATATGGTACTGTAATGTTCTCATTTTCTAAAAGGATTCAATATGTTAAAAGGCAGCTCAAGATATGGAATAGGGAATGCTTTGGGAACTTTCACTTTATGAAAAGGCTTGCTCAAGAAGATCTTGATGTCATCACAAGGGAGATTAGAGATCGAGGTTTCTCAAAGGCTCTTGGCAAGGCCGAATCCCTTGCTTCTAGAGCTCTAGAAGAATGGGAACTTCGAGAGGAAATTTTTTGGAAGCAAAAGGCTAGAGTTGATTGGATCCAGGAAGGTGATCGTAACACTGCCTTTTTCCATAAAACAGTGCAATCTCACTAGAATCAGAGCACTATCTCTTCTTTGGTTAATTCTCAAGGTATCCAACTGAATTCCTTGCCAGCTTTGTTCCAGGAGGCTATTTGGTACTTCTCTACCCTCTTCTCTAAGGACTCTCCTCCTACTGATAATGAAGAAAATCTTATTTTGTCCTGTATTCCTTCCCTTATCACTCAAGAAATGAATGATTATCTCATGCATCCTATTTCTTTGGAAGAGCTGGAGGAGGTGGTCTTTGGCATGCCTAAGGGGAAGGCTCCTAGTCCTGATGGCTTTCCAGTTGAATTCTTTCAAGAATTTTGGGACATCATTAATCATGATTTGTTGGAGGTGGTTAAAGAATCCTATGCTAGGAAGCAGATGCTTCGAGCTTTGAACTCTACATTCTTGACTCTTATTCCTAAGAGAGAGGGTGCTAATCAATTGGAGTGTTTTAGACCAATTGCCTTATGTAATGTGGTTTACAAAGTTATTACTAAGTTGATTGCTGAGAGATTGAAAAGGTGGCTTCCCATTATTATCTCAGAAGAAGAAGGTGGTTTTGTTGCTGGCAGACAAATTTTGGATGGGGTGGTTATTGCTACTGAGGCTATTCACTCTTTGGCTACTTCTAGGGAGAGAGCCATGTTTGTTAAGCTGGATATGGCTAAGGCCTATGATAGAGTTAAATGGAGCTTCCTAAGGAGTATTCTTCTTTCTTTTGGATTTAGCTCTGACTGGGTGAGTTGGATTATGAGTTGTGTTACTTCTGCCTCTTTTTCAGTTCTTATTAATGGTCAACCTTCTCAACTATTTGGTGCTTCTAGAGGCCTCCACCAGGGTGACCCTCTCTCCCCATATCTATTCATCATCATGGCTGAAGGCTTGGGTAGATTCATTAAGCATCAGGTGTCCGAGAATTCTATTCAAGGCTGGCGGTGGGGTAATGGCTTACCTTCTCTTTCCCATCTTCAATTTGTTGATGATTCTGCTCTTGTTGGTCTTGCTAGGATCAAGGAAGCTGAAGCCTTTCGACATGATTTGGACATTTATTTGGTAGCTTCAGGCCAGAAAGTTAATGAGCACAAATCTTCCATTTACTTTTTTAACACTCCTGATTCTATTCAGCACAGGATTGTTGGTATCCTACGGTTTCAGATAGGATCACTTCCTTTGACTTATCTTGGCATCCCTATTGCTGTTTCTAGGCAGCCACATCTCTTCTGGCAAAATTTGATTACCAAGCTTCAGGATAAGGTAAATCATTGGACTCATAGATGGCTTTCTACTGCTGCTCGGGTTACTCTTCTTCAAGCTGTTATCCAAGCTCTTCCTTCTTATCGAAGCATGGTTCACGCTGTACCTATTTACTTTCTCAAGGAGTTTGATGCTCTTTCTTGACAATTCCTTTGGAGTGGTAATTTGCGTAGTACTAAATGGAGCTTGGTTAATTGGGCAACTGTTTGTAGGCCTAAAAAGGAGGGTGGTCTTGGTCTTCGATCTGCTCTATTAAGTAGTCAAGCTTTGGCTGCTAAACTTTATTGGCGATGGTGCTCTGGACAACATCAACTTTGGGCTCGTATTATCACTCATAAATATTTTCATGGTGCTGATCTTTTTTCTATTTCTACACTTCCTCTTGAAGGTCGTGGCTCAACGGTTTGGCATACTTTGAAGACAGGTGTGATGTTGGTAAAGAGGGATCTATTTTGGATATGTAAAGGAGGTTCTCAAGCTTTGTTTTGGTCTGATGCTTGGGATGGATTCCCTTCCATTTTATCCATATACCCTCATCTTCAGCCTCTTTGTGACTCTTTTCTTGCTGTTGGATGGGATAAAGTGGCTCATTACAAGACTCCTTATCAATTGGGACTTGTTGTTGGTTACAGATGGAAGCATTCTTCTGATTGGCCTCCTGGAGGTACAAACATGGATCGTCAGGAGCTTTCTCAAATTTTGGCCTCTAGAGAGTGTTCTTCTTTGCTTGGTCCAGATGTTTTGGCTTGGGGCGGTACCTTGTCTGGTAAATATCATGTCTTTGCTGGGTATCAGGAGATAACTAGATAATTATTTGGGGATGCTGAGGTCCCTTGGTGGAAGCAAGTTTGGAATAAAGTTTCTTGGTCCAAGTGCAATTTTTTCATGTGGCTAGTGGCTCACAACTGTTGTCTTACCTAGGATAATCTTTGTAAACATGGATTTCAGGGCCCCTCTTATTGTGTTTTGTGTGGTAATGGAGAGGAGTCTATCTCCCATCTGTTCTTCCATTGCTCCTATTCTACTCAGATATGGCACCTTTGGTGGAGCGCTTGGAGTTGCTCTTGTCGGCATGCTTCCTCTTTGCCTAAGTTTTGGGCCCGCTTGGGTACTGCTCCCTCCAAGTCTTCTTTTCTCCATGCTGCTTGGATTGCTGGCTCATCTTTCATGCTTTGGCATATTTGGTTGGAGAGGAATCGTCAAATATTCCAAGATGTTCAGCTTGGTGTTTTGCAACTTTGGTGGAAAATATCACATTCTCTTCAGGAAACTATTCTTGTGAAGTGTGAGCTTGATGGGGGTATGGATCCGGTTGATCTTGCTATCTGTAATTGCCTCAATTTTCATCTACAGGAAGGGGTTGCAGCTCATAGGTTTCCTTCTATGTCCAAGCAGCTTCACCATCAAAAGAAGGGTCAGGTTAACCGGGATGGGCACTGGACTCCTCCTCCTTGTGGAGTTCTAAAAATTAACACTGATGGTTCTTCCCGTGGGAATCCTGGTCTGGCTGGTATTGGCGGAGTGGCTCGTTGTAGTTCTGGGGATGTTAAATTTTTCTTCTCAGTTCATAAGGGTGATTATACTAACAATCTCATGAAAGCTCAAGCTATTTTATATGTTGTGGAACAGTGTTGCTTGCGGGGATGGAGTAAGATTATCTGTGAGTCTGATTCCCAGGTGGTGGTGAACATGCTTTCTTTGCAAGAGCTTGAGGATGTTAGTTAGCAGTTGGCCACTGTTGTTAAGAAGATTCTTTTCTTCTCTTCCTCTTTTCAGTTCATTAGGTTCACGTATATTCCTCATGAATGGAATAGAACTGTTGATTGTTTAGCCAAATGGGCATCTAGTCATGATCCAAGTTGGAATATTAGGGATAGGAGGCAACTGTCCTTTGAGATGGTGCAAGAATTTGATGATCTTGTTTCTCAGGATCGAGCTCCTTGTTGAGCTCTCCTTGTTGTATTTCTTTCTGTCTTAATAAATTTTTACCCCTCTTTTTGCATCAACAAATAGCATAATGTACTTATCTCCTTTGTATCTTTGCCCATCAATTGGTCCACACAAGTCAGTATGAACAATCTCTACTATTCATTTAGAGGTATGAGTCTTACTCTTAAAACTTGACTTTGTCATTAGGTAAAAGCATAGATCTATGTCACCATTTAGGATACCAAAACCTATTTTGGTCAAAAATCATTTCTCTATCAAAACTCAATTTTTTTCAAAAACTTAAAATGTCATTTTATAGATCTCACATTCAATATCATCATTATATAAATTTTTGAATGTTTTGATTAGTTATAATATGTTATAATTTTAAAATATTATAAGTCAATATTTTGACATTTTTAAATATGCTCCCTCAAAAAAGGAAAAAAATAGTAAATGATATCAAAAAAATTTAAAATTTATGTTTATCTCTAGAGGAGAGAGTCATCTTCATGAATATGTAATTTTTTTCAAGAAGGTGTAGATATGATAGGGAAGTTTTGATGGGAGGAAAACACTATTGGATTCTGATAAGGTCAATCTTGAGTACTTATAAAACAAGAAAATATACATAAAAAATAATTATTATTTTTATGTTCCCTAGCTATACATGTCATCTATAAAATATTTTCAAATCAGAACAATAAAAGATTATTTGCATATACTTGTTTGATGGAAACTACACCCTATATTTTTTACTATTAAAAAAGGGACTTCAAAATAAAAGAAAATGAATAAATTCTTACTAAAATAAATTATAAAAATTATAGGAATAAAATTTGTCCAATTCTGCACATTTCATTAGTTTACATCATCTTCAAATTCTAAACATATATACCATTTTTTTGTCATTAATGTTGAACTATTGCATTCTGATATCTCATTTCTTTATAAAAGATGACACAAGTTTGTGCTTTTACCCCATTTTTCCTAACTGGCATTGTTTTTAAATTATATTTTAAAGTTTTTTCAACTTAAGCAAACCTTTGACTCTTCTCATGTTAATGATACTAACCAAGTTATCATAATTAACATGGCATAACCTCTTGTGCCATAACCACAAACCATAAAATTCTACAACTAAAAAAGTAGCATCCTCCATATCAAGGTAGAATAGATTACCTCTAGTTTGATCACCTTTACCAATTAGTTTTCCATCAATATCATATATCTTAAAAATCTTGTTCTCAAACCCAACCTTATAACCTAAACTTGTAAGGCCCACACTCATACCCTATTATAAACTGTAAGGAATGAATATGATTAGGAGTTAAGTAGGTCATGATCAGCATTTTTGTTATTAACAATGATTTATGAGATCCTATTAGAGACTGATGTAGATCTTGATTATTATAAGGTTGATACCCTATTCAATAACATTAGGTCAATAAGATAAGACCACATGAAAATGAGACTCAATATGTTCTAGCTGAGAACCTGGTCACGAGATTCAAGGTATGATCTACAAGGCAATTAGGAAAGATAAAATAGCATTCACTCTAGTGAGAACAATAATGAATGTAGGTTATAATGACAACAAGACATATGGTTACATTTGAAAATTGGTTTTAAATTATGATGACATAATTATGGAAACATTCTAACAATCTGAGGAATTAACCTTGGAAAATCACACACAAACCCCTCGTAATGTGATAAAGGGATATTGTTAGGAATGTTGCTATGTTTAACTTGATTGAAAGGATACTAGTTAACAAGTTTGCATATTAGTGATTTTCACTTAGGTCATATATACCGAGATCCATTTTATATGTTTTAATGATTTAGTAGATACAACTTCAGTGTTTCATGATTATAAGTATGGTGATAGTGTTTAGAACGGTAATTTTGTTATGATAAGAAAGATAAATGTTGATACCCATATGTTGATATTTTAATGTTTTGAAATGATTAGAAAGGGGAATCAATTGTGTGTGTTAATGTGATAATGGATTATTTTGCATTTATCTACATGTATTTCTATATTATTCCATTGGACTACTGACATTTAAGTTGAGTGTGCAGGAAACTCGAACCATGGAAATTATTCAGGGAAACAAGGTTCAAACCTATGTGAATACGGTAAAGCCAATGTGAATCTTTGGAAGATTCAAAACCTCATTGTATTGTGTTTATTTCATAATGTGATTGTGCATGGGTGTTATAAGTTTAAAGATCAGGATTAATTAGTGACATGTCATCGTGATGTGTAAAGTATTTAATGTATGTGTGTCATTTGACACTTGTGTTGTCTATGTGTAAATGACATGTCATATAGGATTTTTGGGCATGAAATCACTTAACCTAAACTTAATCCCATTATGAAATTAACCTAAACTTAATCCCATTATGAAATTAAGTTAACCCACCTTGGAGAGTGTTAGGATGAGTCACCATCATGATGGAATTCAAATTAAATTTGATATGAACTTTAGAGAGCCTAAAAGTGGTTCCCAAGTGTTATTTTGGTGAAAATAAGTCACCCACATGATAGTAGTATAGGTTGGGGGTCTAAATATAACCAGAAGTTGTCCTAGGGGACTTAGGAGACCCTCTAAACTAGTCACTTTCAAGCCAATTCGCAAATTAGAGTATCACATGACTTTTGTCCTCATCCCTCCACTTGGGTAGGTTCCTATTGGTAGAAAGGTACAAGGGTGTAAGAGGGGTAGGTGAGGATGGAAGTGGAGTTCTTTTTAGGGAGCTTGTGCCAAACTTAGTGGTTGTTCACCCACTCTCTAAGTTTTAGAGATAGTTAGGGTTGTGGAGGGGGGTTAAGGGAGCTCTTCATCAACTATTATTACTATTATCTTAGACCAAGGTAGGTGCTCAAAACATGACCATTTTGTTTTAGAATTGTATGATGATCTGCAAGTATGGAATGTTGTTATGGGATCATGGATTGTTATTGTAATCCTTGTGTTGTGTTGTGAATGTGCAATGAGTTTCATGCATTTTGTTTTGGTCTTCTTCCTTGAGCTCTTGTTTTGTTTTAAATATTGAATTTGTTCATGGGTGTGAATGCTTCACTCACCCTTGGGAGGGAAGAGAAGCATTGGGTGAAGAAGTTAGTTGGGCTCAACATTAAAGTTGAGAAATTTCCCTCTTCGAGAGGGTCTTGTTGTTCATGGAGTATGAACTCCATTGAAGCCATATGCCTAGTTTGATAGCCTTGAAGAGGCATTTGTATTATGGGAGGTATAAGTGTATTGATGTGATGAGGAGAATGTATTTGATAGCCTTGAAGAGGAATTATGCAATTGAAAATGTATATGTGTATATGGATATGGAATTCTCCTCCTTGGAGAGCCTATCTTCACCCATTGTTTCATGATTCCAATGGATAATCATTGTGTTAAACCTTGGAGGGATTGCAATTGTATTGTGAGATTGAGTTTTGCATGCATTGTGACTTGTTGAGTGCAAACCCAGTTGGAATCTTGTTTCCCCTCCTTGGTGGGTGACTTCATAGAAGCCTAGGTTGGGAGGTGAGCCTCCATGGTTCCAAGTTTCATGTTGTGTTGCAAGTTGTGATGATGGATCCTAACCTGCCTCACAATAGGTGTATCATAGTCATGCACTAGGCCTTGCTTAGGAATAATATATTCAAACTAAGAAATATTTCTACCACTATGAAGTGCATTTAATCTTATCAACCCAAGGACGTATACTTGAAATGGTCGGCACAGTATGTGCACTAGGTCTCTTAATGAGTCACTGAGCTTATGTTGCAGGAAAGTAAAAATGTAAGGAAAAGAATTTACACTGTTGCTATAGAAAACTAACACACTTAACTCTATGAATACTGGAAATACAATGAAAAGAAAACGAATATTCCAACTTGGCTCATCCACTAAAATTGTTCTCACATATGCTGCAAGAACATTCACAAAGTGTGATGCTATAGGAAGGAACTCACAACTTCTAACTAAGATACTATGAATACTTGGAAATAAATCTATTCTATCCTAATCTAATCCACCTTCCAAGTGGGCCCCCTTGGTCGGCTTCTCTAAACTACTAACACAAGATAAAAGCCAAAAGTTATTTCCTTCAGTTTAAAAATTCATTACATAACATAGAACTACAAAAACACAACTATAAAAGTTAATAGTTTGTTCTTAGAAACTATTTCTTCTAACTGGTTCTAAAACTTAACACACTTGGGTTGATTCCTATATATATATATATATATATATATAGGAAAACACCATTTATTCCATAACAGAAAAGTAAATGACCTAGCTTAAAATCCGCAAGAGAAAAAATAGGAAGATAACAACTGAAGGTAGGAAGAAGGAATAACGGCTTAAGGTGGGAATAATAAAGTCTAAACATCCACTCGCCATAGAGTAAATGCAAAGAAGGTAATAAGTCTTCATAATTCCTCCTTACTCACTGTCATGTCTTCTAGAACCGTTACAACTTCCTCCACCGTAGTTGCTCCTTGGCATTCTCTTCTCCTTAAATGTTGTTGATGCTTAGCTTTTGAATTCCTCCAATCATCTTTTAGTCTTCATTAACAAGTTAGTTATAACACAAAACATGATTGCAAAACAACATTTATCAAATTAAATTCAAATATAAGAATGTACATTTTGATAACTATATGAAATATTGCATACTATATATAATATTAGCAAAAGATGGCATAGTTTCTACCCCATAGGTTTATCATAGGTTCGGTAAACATAGGTCCACAAATGTTTTAACAAAGATAAATAGAGTATCAACAAAGTATCTTAAACATCATAAAATAAAGGCAAATTTTGATCTCATCATTTGCCCCTTTCCAAACTAATGCTTGTCCTCAAGCATTGCACTTCCTTGTTAGTGACCTAAACTCTCCAATTTATGTTCTTCTCTTTATGGTTGCTCTTAAAAGTGTAGTAAAATCCTCTAGTTCTCTTCCACACTTCTCTCCTATGATCTTCCTGCAACTTGTGAAGTCTATCAACATTAATGTCATACAAGGGCCACAAGAACATTAGAGGCTGCATTGTTAAGGGACACCACAACTCTGGTCTGGGTTGCTTCCCTAATTCTAAATATTTTGGAACTCTATGAAGTGTTTCTTCCAAGTTAATAGGGTTGTGTGGTTCTACCTTCTTAAGAGATTTAGGTAGTCTGGCCCACCTACTCCTAGCACTGGCCATGGCTCTCTACAATGCAAAGTAGGGAAAATTTTCATATTCAGCATAAACCTTACTTCTAACAGCAAAGATCTTCTCCCTCACTTCTGGATTTCTCTTTCCATAGTTCAATGTGAACCAATCCATAAGCATTTCATCTGGCTTACTACTTTTTTCTCTTAAAGGTAAAGGTTTTGTTCTTTCCTCATCCCTGTAGTTATTCAACTGCCTATCCTAATTTTCTTGATTGGACATCCATGACATAAGGGCTTTTAGGTGTACATCTCCTATGTAAATCAAGGGATTCCATTTAGTCTTCGAAGGAATAACAAAGTTATGAACATATAATTCACACAATAAGTTCTGTCACCATGGTGGTAGAGTTTGATATAGTCCATAAAATTCCTATGCTAATTTAAACTCTACATTCACATTCTTAGGGGTTAACATTAATTGAAACAAAAGAAAATTCTCTTTCAAGTAGAGAGCATAAACTCTAGGTGGTGGCCTACAAGCAAGGGCCTGGTCAGCTAGCTTAAGAGCATGGTCCGTGCGTTGTTTTTGGCTTTCTAGCTATTCCTTTAATTCTGCAATTTCCTCATTTTGAGATACTATAATCTTATTCATCTTTTTCTTTTATTCTTTCCACAATGCCTCAGCAAACAAATACTATCGATACAATTAAAAGAGGAGTTTCTGTAGTGTGATAACATTGTGGTCTTCTTCATGATCCCTTTTCCTCTTTCTTTGCTCCTACCATAGATGTTCTACTAAACCAATGATCCATGTTGATCTATATGTAACTAGGGTAGTGTTTGGATCAACATATTCAGGAACTATCTCATCCCTACAGTTGGAGTTTCCTGGTAACTCTATTAGGGTATCATCTAGATTTTCTTTAATTTATTCCCTACACTCTTTAGTAGAATTATCAGGAGTGCTTGTAATCTCAGGTTGAGGGGGAGAATGATCGAAAACAATTTGCACAGGGGATTCCTTGTTGTATGTTTTAGATAGAATAGGATCTTTAGAAACTTGCCCTCTCATTCTACGGCTTCTCCTTATAGGGGTTTCTTCCTATGTTACAACCTTTAGCCTAATTTTCCCCTTGAGTGTTTCTATTGTAGGAGCAGTTGCTACAAGACCCTTCTTTGTTCTGTTTTGTTTTACAATTGTAGGGCTCAGTTATTGCTGAATGGAAATTTCTTCTAGCAGTTTTCGTTTCCTCTTAACTTTGCTGGTAGCATGTTTAGGAATTTCTTGTACAGGTGGAGGCACATTTTCTTGAATAGGGGTAGTTTCTTGTTCATTTCCTTGAGTCCTTTCAGTTTCATCTTCATGAATTTTTTGTTCAGCAAGCTCACTAGTGGGAGCTATATTTCCCTCACTATGTTGTTCACTAGGGCCAGCTTGGGGTTGCAAGGTTTTAAGTTGCACAAATTCATCTCACATTAAGGGGGATACATCCCTAAGCGACCACTCTATTAACAACTTATTTAAAGCATGATGAGTAACAAAATTCTCTTTTCCTTTCTGAGCCTCCTCTGCACTAATGCAAAGCATATTATACAAGAAATTTGGAATATTCATAGCAAGATTATGCCTTACATAACTAAGTAGCTTGAAATGATGTGCATGCAGGTATAAAAATATGTCTTCGCATGTAAAATATCTGATTATGTGCATGGCTAATTCATTGTATGGTAGCGGCAGTGACATTCTCTTGCAACCTTGTTTTGTTATGTCTAATTGAGGATCAAGTGGCTTGGTAAATTGGGCTCTCGCTAACTTAGCATCATGTGTACTATGGTTGTGTTCTCCAACTGCATGTAACCTAGTTATCTCAGTGATGTGCTCCTCTATTGCAACTACTATTAAGCCCCAAATAGAAGCTTCTCCCTCATCGAATGTCCTTTTAAATTATGCAGTCACCTCTTCATCATATGCGATTAAACTCAAGAAATACCCTAGCCATCTACATGCATTAAACCTTCTTACAGTTTCTACGTTCAAGAGCAACACAGTGTGCTCTATCGGCTCTCTCCTTTGCAACTACCCACCCATTTCCTTAACACTTCCTCTATTTACTCTATTTTCTCCCTTTTTGGATTCAAGCTTCAAACTATTGCATTATTCTTCAAACTCATCACACTTATTTGTTTTATGAAGCAATTAATTGTCATAACAAATTGTTACGCACAATAATTAAGTTTTGAATGAAGGTAAACCATAAATTTGTGTGAGAATCATCTAGAAATAGGGTTTGGATGACGAAAAAATTCAACATAGGTCACATCATAGCTTGACATAGAAAATCATTCAAAAATAGGGAGTACAACACTCACTTTGCATACTTATGGCAATATTTTTTTATTAATGAAGGGTAATGCGAAGATTTAGAAAATCATCACAAATAAATATACATGCCTTTGGATATTATGACCTTTCCTACCCCCTGCTAAATTTAGAAAAGTGTCCTCACTTGTCAGACCCAGTACAAGTAAGGGACTAGCATAACACCACCATTATATAGATTATGCAGTATTAAATACAATTAACAAAATCTGTGGACTATAAATGAAATATAATTTGAAAATGTTATACTTGTCAATTTGATTGTCACACGTATTAAAAGGTGGCAGAAATAATATCAGTGGCAGCATCCATCAGCACTTCACAGAATTTTATTGAAAACATGGAAAATTTGATGACATGGAAAGTGGGTGGATGGAAGATAAAGAAGTGACATGAGGTTGATGGGTGGAAGGTAAAGAGATGAGATGGAAAGAAAAAGTGAATAGAAAAAAAAAATAAACTTTATGCAAACATAAAGTCATTATTATGAGTATGCACACACAAAAAATTAATGTTGAAGAGTAGCAATCGGAAGGTTGACACCTTCGGCTGTAGGAAGAGTTACTTGAGTTGTATTTGAATCTAGCTATTGGAATTGTTACAAGAAATCTACTTTTGTTTATGGCCGTTTGTATAACTTGAGTCTATGACCATTGACTAACTATTTGAAAGGTATTGGATCAATGGTAGTTAGTTGAATAGTTCCATTATTAAAGATGACTAATTTCATATGGTCCTAGCCATCTTGTCTGCAACTTCCCTAGCATATCCTTGAATCAAGAATCATATAATAATGCCTAATCACCAACTTGAAATTGTTTACTGATAATATGAGAACCATGTCAATGTTTCCTTTGATCTTATATCAATTCAGTATGTTCCAAAGAAACTTTGTGCATCTCATCCAAAGAGTTAAGATGCAGAAGACATTCTCTTTGTGCTATAGGAAGTTCAATATCCAATGCTAAGGCTATCCTTAGAGTTTTATGTTCAAATTCAATTGGAGCATGGCCACCTTTCCATACAGGAGCTCAAATGGTGTGAATCTTGTAGTAGTCTTCTAGGTTGTTCTGTAAGCCCAAACAACTTCTTGTAATCTATTGGTCCAATCCCGATTGTGCAAATGGACTATTTTTGTTAGAATATTTTCTAGCTCTTGGTTTGTAACCTCTACTTTTCCATTAGCTTGTGGATGATAAGGATTGGATTTTTGGTGCCTGATATTATACTATTTTGGTGAATTGTGCACCTTGATCAGTGACTAGCTCTTTGGGTACACCATAGCGAGTAAAAATCTTTTCATACAAGAATTCAGCAACTTTTTCATCATGGGCATGCTTCATAGCCTTAACTTCAACCCATTTTGTCAGGTAGTCAGTGCACACCAGAATATAGGACTTCTCATTAGATGGAGGATCAATTGGACCAATGAAGTCCATTCCCCATTTGTTAAATGGTGCTAATGTCATATGAGGATTAAGAGGCATTTCATCTATTCTAGTTGGTCGGCCCATCCTTTGACACTGGTCACACTTTCTTGTATAGTTGACTACATCCTTATGAAGTGTAGGCCAATAATAACCAATTGTTAGGATTTTGAAAGCTGTTCTTTTTGTTGCAAAGTGTCCTCCGCATGGTTCATTATGGCATGCATGTAAAATGTCATATGTCTCATCTTCTCTCACACATCTTCTCATAACTTGATCAGGTCCAGTGTAAAACAAGAGATTATCTATCTAGGAGAAATGAAAAATTTTCTCTACAAGAAGCTTCTTTTCCTTGTAAGAAAAATGTGCTGGTATTTTATTGGCTGCAATGTAGTTAGCAATGTCTGCCTACCATGGAGTTTGAACAGCAATATGAAACAAATGCTCATCCAGAAATGCATCATTGACCAAAGTAGTGTCAGCATCATCATGATGAATTCTTAATAAATAATCAACTACAACATTGGCTTTTACAGGCTTATCAACAATAGTTATATCAAATTCTTGCAACAATAGTAACCATCTTGCTAACCTATCTGTTATAGTACATTTTTTCATGAGATATTTAATTGTTGCATGATTAGTATGAACAAATATGGAATAGCTAGTTATGTAATGTCAAAATTTGTTGAGGGCATCAACTACTACTAACAATTCTTTTTCAGTCATAGTGTAGTTTAGCTCTAGACCATGAAGGCTCTTATTGATATAGTAGATGGTATTTTCAAGATTTTTGGATTGTTGTGCTAAGACTGCACCTATGGCATAATCAGAGGCATCTGTATATATGTGAAAAGGTAAATTCCAATTAGGGACTTGTAAAATTAGGGCTTTGGTCAGAAGTTTCTTAAGCTACAGGAAGGCTTCATCACATTCAGATGTCCAACTAAATTTAGCTTCTTTTGTGAGTAACTTATACAAAGGACTAGCTATTTTGCTAAAATATTTTATGAAATGTCTGTAATATCTAGCATGACCTAGAAAGGATCTTACATCTTTTGATTTTTTAGGTATGGGCAATGTTTGAATTACCTCTATTGTAGCTAGATCCACTTGTATTCTTGCAGCGAATATGAAATGACCAAGTACGACGCCCTCCTGCATGAGCATTAAACATTTTTCACTATTAAGTGCCAAATTATGTGTTTGAAATCTTACCAAAACCTTTTCAAGATTCACCATTGCTTCTTCAAAAGTGACTCCAAATGTTGTGAATTCATCCATCTAGATTTCCATAAAATCATGTGATATATCAGCAAAAATACTAATAACTACTCTTTGAAATGTTGCAGGAGCATTGCATAGACCAAATGGTAAAATAGAGTATGCAAAAGTACCCCACAGACATGTAAATGTGGTTCTATCTTGATCTTTAGGAGCAATATTGATTTGGTTATAACCACTATACCCATCTAGAAAAGATGAATACTTCTTTCTAGCTAGTGTGTCCAAAACTTGGTGTATGAATGGTAAAGGAAAGTGATCCTTTTTAGTAGCCTTGTTCAATTCTATGTAATCTACACAGATTCTCCATTTTCCTCCCTTTTTAGGCACTATAACTAGGGGTGACACCCATCTACTCTCAGATATAGGATAAATAAAACCAGCATCAAACAATTTCTACAATTCAATTTTAACTATTTCTATAAGGCTTGGATTTATCCTTCTCTGGGGTTGACGGAGTGGTAGAAAGCCTTCATTGATGTATATACTATGATGCATAATGTAGGACTTAACCCTTTCATATCACTATAATCCCATGCAAAGGCCTTTTCATGCATTTGAAGCAATCCTTTTAACTATTCCATCTATGTGGGTGTTAATTTGGAGTTGACATGAAGTTTATGACCTTTAGTCAATTCAATAATAGTAGTGGAGTCTATCATAGTGGCTTCCAAAATTGGACTTGCTTCTAATTCACAAGGAAAAAGTGGATAAAGAATTTTAGGTTCTTTGAGACGAGTACAATTCTTATCACATTCCTCATATGTGATCAATTCTAACATAGAACTTTTAGATACATCTTTTTCTACTACACAGGTGTTAGTGAGGATACTCTGAAGTACTAAATCTTCCTCTTGAAATTTTAGAAAAGATTATATATGCAACATCATGAGTTGTACTATAGAATTTAACTCTTCTTCTTCATCTCCTAAATCTTTCCAAATAGATGTAATCAAATCTGGTAATGGTTGGGCTAGAGGATATAAATCAAATTGCTTTGTTGCTTGGCCATTTGATATAGTCATATTCCTTAATCTACAACTTATATTTGCATCGGTTGTGGCTAACCATGTTCTACCTAAGATGACAGGATAACCAGATATATTAACTTTAGGGGATAAAATCATGAAGTCTACAGGATACTCTAGAGAATCTTAGGTCACAACTATGTTTTCTATCATCCCATCCGGGGTGATAGTAGAACTATCTGCAAGCTGTAGAATTGTTGGTGTAGCCCTTACTCCTATTTTCAACTTCTTCATGGTATCTTTGGTCATAACATTTATAGCAACTCTGAGGTCTATTAAAGCATTTTTAACAAACTGACCATTATACTGACATTCACTACTAGACTTCTTGGATCAGAATATTTTGGTGTAAACACTTTCCCTAGCATGATGTCAGCCAATTGTCCCACAACATGAACTGTGGTGGGGTCCTTCTTCTTCCTTCTAGGTTTCTTCAAGCAGGCTTTCCTAATAGCTTTTCCATAGAATGGAATGTCCTTAATAGCTTGAAAGAGTGGTATTTGGACATGTACATTTTTCAACTAATCAACAATGTCAAAAGGTTGTTCCTTGTTTTGTTTAGGTTTCTTTTGTACCAATTTTTCTGGAAAATGATGTTCTACTGCTAGTTAATTTGGGGTTGAAATGGTGACATTAGGTGAGTCAATAGGTTCAAAAACTAAAGCTTCTAATGTTGTAGGAGAATCTAGTATTTTAGTTATAAGAGGTGGTTTAGGCACTGGTAAAGTTGTACCAGATTTGAGATGTATATCAGCAACATTCAGGGTGTAAGCAAGATATTGCTGAGCATCAGCACTATAGATGGGTTGCTATGGTTGTTGGCTATTCAAATTTGGCTGAGGTTGTGCTGGTAATTGTTTTTGCTTTTGAGGTCCAGGATTTGCATGTGGTGGCATTAAAGCAGGTTGTTGAACTGGAGGGGGTAATTATAAAGCACTATAATTTTGGTTAGGCCACTGTTGAGATCCCTTCCATTGGTTCGTAGACTGTCAATTCCCTTGGGGTGGTTGCCATTGGTTTTGTTGGTTTTGGCAGTAGTTCTATTGGTTCTGTGGCCATTGGTTACTCTATTGAATAGGCTAGGGTGGTTGGGAATTCTGAGGCCATTGGGATTCTTGTGGGTTATTTTTCCCAGCATTGTTCCAATTGGATTAATGTTGTGGAGGACCTTGGAAATTACAGTTTTTCCATTGATTACCATATGAATTTGAACTTTGCAAGGGGTCCTGAGGCATACCTTGACATTGGGCCCATGGTCAACATTGAGCAACAAAGAATACTTGCTCATCATCTCCATCTATCTTGACGTACTCAGTTGGAAGATGTTGGTTCTCCATGCTTGCGACTAGTTTATATTGGCAATCCTTCTTTTGCTTTTGGCAATGAGGACACTACTCAGCTAGTTGTAATTCAGTTTTTTCTTATTTCTTCTTTGCATTCATTGTATCCAGATGTGTAGCAACATCATTGATGATATCTTGTTTGAAATCCAACAATAGGTTAGATATCTCAAGCTTTGAAATGCCTTGAGTGATTCCTTTATTGACTATGGAACGAGGTCATCAGCCTTTCTTCATGGTTGACCTTGAATAGTTCTGATAGATCTTCTTGACATCATCCCAGGAAGCTTGATATATGTCACCACCAGCCATCAGGTCCAATGCTTCTAGACAGTCATCATTCACGCCTCTCAGAAAGACTAGCTTTTGTGAATGTTCAAACAATGTATGCTAAGGGTTCTTTTGCAATGTGTATAAGAAATGTGAAACATAGTCTTCCAATGTTTCTTCCTCCTTTTGTGATATCCTGAAGATATCATCCCCTCTTGAACAAGATGCTTTGCAATATTCTTTATATTTATCCAGAAATAGAGCTTGCATTTCATCCCAACTTCTTGTTGCATTGGCTCCTAAGCCCATGAACCATCGTAAAGTTGATTCTTTCAATGTTTTTGGAACCAACTTAAGCTTATGGGCATCAGTGTTGTAGTCAAAACTATGACAAAGGATATCAAATTCAAATAAAAAAGTATCAGGGTCTTCAATTGCAAGGCCATAGAACTTTGGAAGAGCAATGGGAGGTATGTTCTTAAGATTAGCATTGCTTACAAGACTTGGAAGAGGAAATGGAAAAGTAGGTTGTGCCATGACTAGAGGTTTTAGATTATGAGGTTGCTGCTGAAAAGGGACATTGGGTACTGGATGATTAATAACTAGTGGATTCAGAGCAGCGTTGTCAAGAAAATTGGCCAATACTTTAGTGAAGGGTTGAAGACTAGATATATCTATTGGTTTAGTTCTTGATAATGATACTATAGGAAAAACAAGGCTTGTGTTTTCAAAAGGTAACACAACTTCTTCTTTGTTCAAATTAACAGATCCTTGTGGAAGAAATTTTCCATATTCATCTCATTGTCTTCCTCTTCAATGTATGCAATTAAACTTTTCACACTGGTGAACGAAACTTTGAACTAGAGATTTATAAAAAAAACTTTATCTAGGAACTATGACTCAAAAATGCTCCTAGCTTGACACCATCCCTGACAATGGTGCCAAAAATGACCTGCCTCACAATAGGTGTATCATAGTCATGCACTAGGCCTTGCTTAGGAATAATATATTCAAACTAATGACTATTTATCCTACTATGAGGTGCATTTAATCTTATCGACCCAGGGACGTATACTTGAAATGGTCGGCACAGTTTGTGCACTAGGTCTCTTAATGAGTCACTAAGCTTATGCTACAAGAAAGTAAAAACACAAGGAAAAGAACTTACACTATTTTTGCAGGAAACTAACACACTTAACTCTATGAATACTGGAAATACAATGAAAAGATAACAAATATTCCAACTTGGCTCACCCACTAAAACTATTCTCACATATGCTATAGGAACATTCACAAAGTGTGATGCTACATGAAGGAACTCACAACTTCTAACTAAGATACTATGAATGCTTGGAAATAAATCTATTCTATCCTAATCTAATCCACCTTCCAAGTGGGCCCCCTTGGTTGGCTTCTCTAAACTACTAACACAAGATAAAAGCCGACAACTATTTCATTCAATTTAGAAACTCATTACATAACACAGAACTATAAAAACATAACTATAAAAGTTAACAGTCTATTCTCAAAAACTATGTCTTCTAACTGGTTCTAAAACTTAACACACTTGGGTTGATTCCTATATATATATATATATAGGAAATCACCATTTATTCCATAACAAAAAATTAAATGACCTAGCTTAAAATCTGCAAGAGAGAAAAAAAGAAGATAACAACTGAAGGCAAGAAGAAGGAATAATAGCTTAAGGTGGGAATAATAAAGTCTGAACATTTTCTCACCATAGAGTAAACGTAGAGAAGGTAATAATTCTTCATAGTTCCTCCTTACTTGTTGTCGTGTCTTCTAGAACCATTACAACTTCCTCCACCATGGTTGCTCCTTGGCATTCTCTTCTCCTTAAATGTTGTGGATGCTTAGCTTTTGAATTCCTCCAATCATCTTTCAGTCTTCATTAACAAGTTAGTTATAACACAAAACATGTTCTCAAATAAACATTTATCAAATTAAATTCAAATATAAGAATGCACATTTTGATAACTATATGAAATATTGCATACTATATATAATATTAGCAAAAGATGGCATAGTTTCTACCCCATAGGTTTATCATAGGTTTGGTAAACATAGGTCCACAAATGTTTTAACAAAGATAAATAGAGTATCAACAAAGTATCTTAAACATCATAAAATAAAGGCAAATTTTGGTCTCATCAGATCCCTTGGAGATATTAGTGTTATTTCTTGGCAATGTTGGAAACCAAGTGTGTGTGGAGATACAAATCTTCCATGTCATTACAAATATGTTAAGATGTCAAGTCTCCATGGTTATTTCCATTGTGATGTAAAAGATATTTGTTTATCATTGTATATTGTTGAAAATGTGTAAGGAAAAGTAGAGATATTGTATACAGTTACTTGCAAGGAAATATGCAATGTAATTTTCATATTTGGTGATTGATGTAATGTGGAAAATCTTGTAAATGAAACAATTATTCTTATAATTTCCATTAGTGTAAGGTTTCATAGTGGTTACATCCTCTTGATGTAGTTGATTTAATTCAATATATAGATGGTTGTATTGTAAATATATATGTAGGCAATCAATATAATGGGAGAAAGATATCATATTGATAGTTTAGTTCATATGTATCAAATTAGTCCATTTGTTCTTTTCCAAGTTCTAATAAATTCATAAGCTAGATAATACCATCACGACATCAAACATGTACACTAAAACCCTGAGGTAGGAATAAGGAAAATTGTCTTGAAAAGAATACTTAGTGCAATGTTTAAGGAATAAAATCATGTAGGTGTATTTTATGCTCTCTGGAACTTGTATGGGGGAGGAAAAATAATTCCTCTCCCGAATTACAGACAATAAAATATTCATAATATTAACTCAAGTACCTTGTCCTATCAATTAATGGGCACATCAAATAAGCATTAGAATAGAAGACTTGAAGGCATGTTATGACAATGTATGTCATGTGACTGCAAGTCAAAATCTAAACAAAAAAAAAATGTATATAATAAAATTAATACTTATGAAATATGTACATAATAATTATATTAGTACATAGTATTTTCTAAATTAAATATCAAAAAAAAAAAGTCTTAACACTAGTGCCTAGGTGATATGTTTGTGAATTATTAAAAGAATTCAAAAAAAAACATGTTAAGAGTGCTCAGCACACTATAAGAGAGACTTGAGCACCTTTTTGGCGTGTCCCATCTCCCTGACACATGTTAGGGCATCCTTACCTAGGTGCTAGGTTTCCAGCAAATCAAATCAAGTTAAGAATGGCACATTAACACCTTTCACCTCCTTGCCATGTTAGGAAACATCATATCACTAGTTGCCTACTTCTCTAAGGCTTTTATTTGAGCACGTGGAATAATGGGATGATGTAAACTTTAATGTGTCCCCCTCCCTAGGTGCCTCCAGCATTGGGAAAAGAGTTTGTGCCTCCTAGTTAGTATAAGGGAGTTAGGGGAAGGAGAGTTTTGTAGGAATTAATGGGATAGGACAAGGATAGGAATTTGACATGTGTCTTATATGTAAAGGGAGGGATTAGTAAATAAGAACATTAGCAAAAAAAATATGGTTTAGTTGCTAGCTAAATTAATAGGTTTGGATAAAGCATTAGATTAATAGTGGTTAGGTAGGCTTAAGGTAACATAATAAATATAAGGGTTAGGAAGATAGGATTTGGATGTTAGCAAGTTAAATATCCAGTTGTGTTTACTAGGTAGATCTCTTTTGGGGAGCATGTTAGGTTATGAGATATTAGTAGTGATATGAACTTGGGGTTAAGGAATATGTTATCCACCATCTTCACATTATAAATATTTTATTATTAAATAATATACTTAATTTTAAAGTGACAATGTGGATTATTGTATATATATTAAGTAATTTATTTATGTTCGGTCATTATACTTAATCTCTCTATGAACGTAGCATATAATGAGTAATGTGTAATTATGATTTATTTGTAAGTAAAGTATGACATGAAGCAATAATACGTTATTGGGACATGTAAAAATATTAGTTAATATGTATATCATTGTAATGACAATTAAAAACAAAACAAAAAAGTATACATGTACATATGTTTAGAACACGTAATTATGACCCCTCTAAAATAGATTTTGATAACCTCAAGTCAGTCAGATTATGTGTTAGCAAGTAAAGGTTATTAGGCGTATGTATGTCTAGTCAGTTCTAGTGTTAGGATTAATAACATTTAAAATATTAATTATTGGGAACAAAATTATTATAAGGTAACACATTATAGTAGTTTGGAAATAAATAATTTAGGTTCGATTTACAATCCCTAGTCGAAAAACATTGAATTGGTTGGAGTTCATTAAGGATAAAATGTAAGAAGTTAGTTGATATAGTAGTACCTATATATTAACACATCGAAATAAAATGAGACATAAAATGTAGTGAGTTATGGATTGTGTACATACATGGTAAGACGACTTGAGAATGGAACATCTAAGACTATTATAAACATCTACACTTATGCAAACTATTGAATTATTGCAACTATATTGGCATAGAGATTTTACTTCACATTGACATACTCAATGTCCTATTCCAAGGATAGGATGTGGATTCAAAATGACCAGATAAGCAACATCCTAATACTCTCAAGGAAACACGAATTGTCATATTTCAGATACCCCATAGTTCAATAAAATATTCATAACAAGTATAGGTCTGTGTATGTGTTATCCTTTAGTTCACCTTTCAAAAATTAATAAAATAATAATAATAATAATAATTTAAAAAAATTGTTGGTTGTGGTTTTCCTTGTAAAATTTGGGCATGAAAAAACTATTCAGTTGTGACACTCTTAGCAAATTATAGTTTAGTCCTTCAACATAATAAGAATTGTCAAATAAAACTTTTTTGTGAGTTTCATAGAACCTTTTCCTTTTACAGGACAAGGTGCATCATTACCAAACCTTACACTATTTCCATCATAATAATTCAAGGTAATGAATTTACGTTTAACTTCAGTCATGTGATGTGAACACCCACTGTCAATGATCCATTTATTATTCTTGTTCACACAAGACACTAGTACAGTTACCTCATCCTCATCAGAATCATCCTTCATTGCAACATACACCACTTCATCATCATGATCGTCAGATCCATTTTTAGTTTTCTCTTCATCAATGTAGCAAGACTTCTTGCCTTTGCCTTTGTAATCTTTGTTGGCTTCATCTCTTCTACTTTTGTACTTGTCTCCACCTCTGTAATTCTTCTTCTCTACACATCTAGCAGCAATATGACCAACCTCATTGTAATTGAAACACATGATAGGTAACTTACCTCTGAATTTTCCTTTACCTCTATGAAATATCTTTTCTAGTAGTGCTTCAAGTTATTCTGTATCCTGCTCATTTGTATCACTATCACTAAAAACATATTTTATCTTCTTCTTCTTCTTCTCATTAGGTTCCTTCAATGGTAGCTTGGCTTTGAAAGAAAATTCAACATTGTCAGATTTGAAATAATTGAAATTATATAGCTCAAAAGCAATGAACCTATGTACTAGACCTTCAAGATTCAAATTAGAACCTAGTACACATCTCAATTCCTATATTGCAGAAACTCTAATAGCATAGATGGGCAGTAGAGTTCTCAAAACTTTTCTTAGTACAATCTCATCATCTATCTTACCAATAGCTCCTCTTATTACATTAACAACATCTTTTATCCTAGAGCAGTATTCAGCAACATTCTCACCTTCTTGCATTCTGATATCATCAAACTTACCAATAAGACTTTTAGATTTGGCTATCAAAGAATTTGGATCACCTCCATAGATGGTCTATAGAGAATCCCACATTTTCTTTGCACTATCACAACCCTTGATATCATTGAACTAGGTATAACTCAGGGCAGAGGAAATCTCTAGCATTTTCTAGTTGTATTCTTTCTTCTTTTTCAAATCTTCAGTGGTTAGGGCTCTAGTAGGATCAACATGCTCAGTAGCTATGATAGATTGTGTATGATCTCCAAGACCTCCTAGGTTTAGCTTCATCAAACATTTCCATGCAGGAAAGTTATCTCTATTAAGCTTGGGTACCTCTCTTTTGATATTTTGCTTCTAGTACCTTCAAACTAGTCAGCTTAAGCAGATGGCTCTAATACCAATTGTTGGAATTCTTTAGAATAACTAAGAGGGGGAGTGAATTATTTATCCAAGGTCCAAATGTACAAATAAAATTGTTCACATCTTAGTGAACCCATATCCATAAAACATATTTATCATGCATGCATCCATTACATCATATAATCACTTTAACTTTGTAGGTTATTGTCCAATCAACTTTACAGAAATGTAAGCATGAAACATAACAGATTCAATAACACATTTGACACAATAATTTTATGTGGAAACCTAATTTGAGAAAAAACACCAATAGCATGCTACTCATTTCCACTCTTCTGAAGTAATGCCCTGTGAAAGGCCAACCCTATTAAAAGTTACAATGCACATTGTTAAATGTGACCTAGTTAAAAGATTTCAATCACCTTGTTAAATGTGAACCTTGTTAGAGGACTTTAGATCATTCACGTAGAATGTCACCCAATTAAAAGATTTATAAATGATTGTTAGGTCAACCTTAATCCAAAGGATTTACCCTAGATTAGTACAATGACTAGAAAGTAAAAGTAAGACTTGATCTAATAACAACTTACAACACACTTGCAAATTACAAATTTCTATGTTTAGTCCTTGTTTCTATTTGGCTTTCACACACTTCGGCTTTGATAACTTGTTCACCCTTAAGCCTTCTTGCTTTTCTTGCAAATAACAGTCTCTTCTCTTTGGTCACTAAATGAAGCAATACCCTAGACTCCTTATCTTCCTTAGGTTCTCACACATCACAACCTTTTCTTCTGACCATCCATCTCTATGAATAGAAAATTCAGATCTTTTGTCATTCATCCTATATCATCCATTTTAAGGTTAGGTAGGATTAGGTAGGATTTAATGAATCTACCCATCTTTATATTTTATTCACTTCTATAAATTTCTCCTTCAATCCTCTTTGAATTTACCTCAAAATGGTTCATCTTGAATTCCATATCACTAGCTCATCAAGCTTATCTTCCACAAAGTTCACACAATCCAAGAAATCAAACTTGTCGACTTAGATTCATTGAATTCAAGATCTTTCTCATAATACTAACACTCAACATTAACTTTCTTCTGATGCTTGGCACATACTATGTTGCTTGACATCCACTATCAAATCACTCAGCATGAACTAAAGTTTACTAGTGCTCGACATCAACTAAACTTTACTTGGCTAAAATTGTGTCACTCATTATACATTGAGATTTGACTTTTCTCAACTCCAAATAATTTTTTGCTTGGCTGACACTAAGTTTTCTCAACACCTATTGTGCAGATTGTTAAGCTTGGTAGACACAATTTATTTTGCTTGTTCTTCTTAACTTAATCAGTATGTCCATCCTTTGCAACCTTAAGTAGATAATCAATGCACTATAATTTCACTATCTTAACTAATCTTTGTAATCATTTTCCATATCATAACTCAACCTTTCCTCTAGGTTCTATTGTTACCTCATTTGATCAAATTTTCTTCATCAATCAAATAAAAGATAGTACTCAAATCATCTAAGAAATTGTCTTACTAGAAAGTAGCATGTTTGACATCAGTGACAAAATAATGATTGAAACACATTCTTATACTTGTATCAATCTATTTTCAACAATAACATGTTGGTTTTTCCTTTGACTTTGCATTCCCTAGATCTCCATTCCTAGATGGTTCTCCTTTCTCAATGTATGAATGTCTTGATCCATTAGTGCTACTAGATGACTTCATAAATTCTTCAAAGTGATTCATTTCTTCTTTTGGTTTATTGAATCTCTCCATAGGCTCTTTCTGATTTTTTAGTTCATTCTTCAATATGTCCTTCTATGATTTGAGATTGGCAATTTCCACATCCTTATGATTCAATTCCTAATTTGCAAGCATCAGTTGATTCATCATGTCTACTTGAGTGTTTGTGAGCTTCTATACATCTGATATCCTTTCTTCAAGTTTGGTAGCCATTACCCTTTTTTCTTCTTCATCCATAGTCATGTCTTCTTTAGTTTTCTTCTTTTTTTGAGTCACTTCAAATAATCTTATTCATTGGATTTCATGTTCTCTTTTCAATCCTCTTATTTCTTCATTCAGAAGTTTTTTCTTCTCAAGTAGATCCACAGATGCTTTGTCATTTAGATTGATTGATTCAAAAAATCCTTCAATCTCAATTTCTTCATAGGAAAATTGCTTATCCTCGATAGCCAATTCATTTCTTCTCTTTAAGGATTTCTTCAAATCTTGTCTTTCTTTCTCAAGTTTCTACAGTATGAGTTGGATAACAATCACCTAATTATCAATAACCTTGTCTAGTTTAAAATCCTCCATCTCCAAGATCTAATCTCCAAGCAATTAAGCTTCTCTTAGAGAACCAATGATTTGATACCAATTGTTGATTGATGGAGATATAAATAGGATAACAAGATACTGAGAGGGTGGTGAATCAAAATCTTAGGCACTTTTACTTTTTCAACAATTCATTCACATTAATCAATTGTCTTGGACATGTAAACTAACCTATCACATGTGTGAAAATAAACACATAACACAATATTTGTTACCTAGAAACCCTCCAAGGTGGAGGTAAAACTAAGGTGGGGATGACACCCACAAATCTTCACTATTGTAGTAATAAAGTTAACTTGTTAATGTTTGATCATAATATATGATCTACCCTATAAGGGGTCTACCATGTTAAAAGCATTTGAGACTACTAGGTCTCACCTGGTTAGAGGATTTAACACTTACAATAAGTAAGGACATTGTTCAGATATTTACAAAGATATGTTAAGACCACTCTATTAAAAGACTTACCCTAATTCAAGTTGGTTAGAACTGTTAGAGTAATTATCTTTTTACACTTATTAATTAGATCGCTTTGATTTAATTAATTAAGTTGTCTATTACTCTAGTTTACTTAAGCTATCTCTTAGGTGCATATAATTAATATTTTATATTAATTATAATGTGCAACGTGGTTTTTTTTTCCTTTTTAGGGTTTCGTTCACCTTTAAGGTTGAACTCTTGTAATTATTATTTTTACATCTTGGAATACATTTTTCTCTCACTCTGCTAAGATTTCTAAGCTTCATTTTTTCCTCTTTGGTTACCTTTCAGCAATAGGTTATTTTGCATGTAGGTGTTCTTGGTGAAATATGAAGTTGGTTTTCTCAACTTCTACATGGTATTAGACCTACCTCCTACTACCTAGTCTGGAGACCTTGAAGTCATGATTCAAAGATGAAAAACCCAACTTTTTGTGGTTTTTTTTCTTCAATCTAGAGGAGGTGCCTTTTTTGGTGCACTTTGAGAAAAAAAAGATGCTGCCATTGCACTCAGAAGGCCTGGTATAGTCAAAATCCATATAAAATTTGTCATTTTTGGCCACAATAGCCTCTGGGAAAAAAATTTCCCCCTCCCAGGCCGTGCGGCTCAAAAAAATTCAAAAAAATATATTAAAATACATTTTTTGGCGCACCACCATTGCACCACTTGCATGCCACTTGCACACCGCCCACACCCAACTCATGCTCAACCCCCACCGATGTGCCACCGTGGCCCATCCTACACACTACCCCCATCGGCGCTCCACCACCCCACTATCCTCACTGCCACAATGGCACCGCCCCACCGTCACTGCCACCACCACACCACCTAACTGCCACCTCTATCGCCCTATCACCACCACCAGCCATTGTCATCAGCAACTCGATAGTGACATCAGCATTACGGCACTCAAATTTTCTTTTCAGTGATGATCAATTTTTCCAACAACTAGATTTTTTTCCAGTGGACAGCCACTTGATGGTCATATGGCCATCAATTTTTTTTCTCATCTCTGCATTTTTCTAGAGAACTTATTATTTGGAGGAGTAGTTGGTTTTTTGACCATATCTTTTGCATACGTTGTCTGTTTTCAAAAAACAAAATATTGTCAAAAATTTGTTTTCAAGTCAAAGATGATGATGTTGGTTCCATTTTATGACTCATCCATTTGAGCTCCTATTTTTGGCATTGAAGTAGAGGCTTTAGTTTCCTACCTCTCTACATCTGGCGTCTAGGTTTTCTTCTAGTTTTTTGTGTTTTTCTTAGTTGTTCCTTTGGTATACAAGGGATAGATTTATACATTGTGGGGGGGGGGGGGGGGGTGCATCTTTCTTTTTGTAATTTAATTTAGAAACGATCCTTCTACTCCTATCTTCTTCTCTCAATGTTGAAACCATCTATGGCCTAGCTGACACCACACAACTACCATACTTGGAAAGCACACATGACTAGGCTTCTTATGTCACATGGCTTATGGTCATGTCTGGATGAAAATCAACCTGTCCTACAATGTCCCTTTGAGGTTCTTCAACATAGAAACAAAATGGATGAAGCCATGGGATTGATTGCACTAAACATATTTGATAGTCTCCTATTTCACATGGATGGTTTGACCACTCCTCGGGCTATTTGGACCAAGTTTTTCATGCCTTCTTTTGATACATTTTTAGATCATTTGACACAAGAACAAGTAAAAATCCAACAGATGGATGCTTCTGGCTCTTCCAACCAAGCATTGGTTGTTCAGTCTTCATAGGGGAAACCAAAACCAAAAGCCAAACCGAAGAAAGATACACAGAAAACTAATCTCAAACCTTCAGCTAACCCTTGCAAGGGTGAATCTTCTTTGAAGTCTATTGAGTCTACCTCCAAGACTAAGAAGAAATCAATTGAGACCTATACTTTTTGTGGAAAAATGGACATCCCATTTCTAGGTGTTGGAAATGTTTGGAGGCTTTAGAGGAAGCCATGCAGGAACATCACATTTCTACTCCTAAGTCTTCATCTCCCCCTATAGGGAAAGGTCATGCTCTTACTACACGAGCAATGACTTCTAGGCCCACCTAGATTCTTGATTCTGGTGCTTCTCACCATATGATTCACACTCAAAAATTGATCACGTCACTTGCTCCTTGTGCTACTTCACAAAAAAAATTGGGAACTCGTCACATATTTTAGTCTTGGGTTCTGGTTATGTTGCATTAGCTAGGGGTTCTCTTTAGGATGTTCTTTTTGTCCCTGATATCTCAATGAACCTATTGTCTATTTATCATATTTTTCACTTTGGTTGTGGTAAGACAGTTGAGTTCTCACCACATGATGTGGTTATTTTGAACTTACATGATTTTGAGTTGATAGTGGCTACTAGGAGTGTTGAATCTACATCTTGCCTCTACATATTTGATGGATTTGAGTCTTCTAATGGTACGGGTTCTTGTCTTGTAGTACATGCAAAGTCAGTAAATAGACTTTAACATGAGGGTTTGGGCCATGTCAATTATAGATATCTTTAGCAGATGAGCACATGGGCACTTGTTCTTGGGCTTCCCTAGATTTCTTGTACATATGGTGTTTGTTAGGGTTGTGCTCTTGGAAAACAACATAGGGATCCTTTTCCACATGGACAAGCTACTTGTGCTTTGGCACCATTGTAGTTGATTTATAGTGACCTCATGTCATTTCCACTCCTTCTTTTTCTAGTGCCAAATATGTGCTTACTTTCATTGATGATTTCTCCAAGCACACATGGGTGTAGTTTTTGAAGTAAAAGTTTGATGTCTTTGATTCATTTCGAGTCTTTACTTAGATATTTGTGGAGAAGCAATCTGGTCTTTCTATTTGGAAAATACACATAGATAATGGGGGGACTATGTGAACCAAGCTTTTAGGGATTTTTCTCTGATCATGGTCTTCAACATCAGTCTTCAATGCCCTACACCCCTCAGCAGAATAGTGTGGCAGAGGGAAAGAACAAGGCCCTTGGTCTACTAGTGAAGTTGAAAGGTTCACAAGGAGCCCACCAAGGATCAAGTCTTGTTGAGTTCAAGGCCCCTGACATCTAAAAGGGATGAGGTCGGGATTGTGCCCTAGGAAAATTTGGTGGAATGGATACCCCTCATTCCTTGGTTCTCAACCAAAGAGACTAGGCAAAAAGAGATGAATCTCCATCAAAAAAATACCACATATAGTAGCTGACAAAACTAAATTTACAGTTCACCAAGAACACCTACATACAAAATAACCTATTGCTAAAAGGAAACCAAAGAGGAAAAAATGAAGCTTGGAAATCTCAGTGGAGTGAGAGAAAAATGTATTCAAGATGTAAAAAATAATAATTATAGGAGTTCAACCTTAAAGGTGAATGAAACCCTAAAAAGGAAAAAAAAATTAGGTTGCACATTATAGTTAATATAAAATATTAATTATATGCACCTAAGAGATAGCTTAAGTAAACTAGAGTAATAGACAACTTAATTAATTAAATCAAAGTGACCTAATTAATAAGTGTAAAAAAATAATTACTCTAACAAGAATTAATTCAGTTTCTAACTCTCAGTTTGTTCTATAAGCTAATTTTGAGTTTTCTCCTTTCTAACTAATCCTCTATTCTAATCTAATAAAACTTTACTTCTCTCTCATTACTCTAAATAGGTCAATTTCTCTATTAAGAGATAATAGAATACTTTCACTGACTTCTAATCTGATCTCGATCTTTCACTTCATCATTTGCATATTTCTCCTTGTTTGCATGCACACTCTTCTATTCTCATCTCATTGCCATACCATACCATATGATCTAGGGGTTAAGATCTTCTCTATCTAAAGAGTAAGGAGTTTTCTAGATGCTTCCATAATTAGCCTCTTTATCTTAATCATTGATCACATAACATAGGCATCTATAATCAACATCATAAACATATAAAACTCTCTATAACAACCTCTACATATATTATATGTTCCTTCCATGTTGGCTTGAAAATGATTTACCTCAAAATCTATATCATTCGTAACTTTTATGTATACTTTACATTGCTCGGCCTTTACTATTTTATTATACTCGGCATTTCTTTTGTTTAATATGTATTGTTCTTAGCATGTACTATGTAACTCGGGACTTGTATGCTTGAAACTAGTTGGTCGATGTTGAGATCATCTTGTATAGAAAATACTTGGTAACCATACACATACTCAACTCCTATAGAGCTTGGTACATACTTACTTATGTGCATGACTCGGCCTATATAGAGTATCTCGTTTGCAGTGATAATCGGCTGACTTTTCCATGTAAATGACTAAGTGTTTGACACTAATAGACAACAATAGTTAGAGATACCAACAAGTCCATCTTAAAAATTAGCTTGTTGATCCCAAGACAACTTTGATCCTTGTTAAACTACAACAAATAGAAAAGGGGAGATCTTGGTACAAGCAATAGGTTAATATTTTTGCTTGGAAGGAAGCGCAATGGAAGATCTAGAAACATAAGATTAGCTTCACCCATCGGTTTTAGGCTTTGGAGCCCATATTTACATCATTTGCATACTCTAGAATACGCTTCCCAAAAGAGTGTCTTGAAAGCATTGCCTCATCAGAAACATCTGCGCTGATTATGTCAAGATCTATTACAACATTGGAATATTGAACCACCCACAAAATTAGCCTAAGGTAGAAATAAGGAACCCAGCAAGTAAGTGTTGATACCTTATGCATACATAGGACTCCCAAACCTAAATCAATAGGGTTAGAAAATATTTTTTGCAATCCCCAAATTCAAAATGGTTGAGTGTGGAGACATAATAGCCAACATGATTACAAGAATATAATGATGCAATTTTGAATGAATATTCTTCCTAGAGTTTATTTGATTACATATTTTTGTAGTAATGTATGATAATTTTTTTTAAAAATTGTGAATTCTATGATTTCTTGTCCAAAGTTCTTGTATTTTTATTAAGTTTATATATTTTTAGAATTTTAAATTTTATTTATTGTCAATTCTAATTTTTTATCTAAATTTGTTCCACTTAGCTTATAACATTATGATAATCAGTGACATTAAACATATAAAGTCATTTAATAAAGGAAGATAAAAATTTCTTAATGATGATCTAGGCCAATCCAACGAATGTAGATATACGATAATTATTATAGATATAATTAATGATGTGATTGTGGGCTAGTGTATTTTGATATTGATGATTGAAGGTCAAAAAAATATTGCAAGGAGAATAAGTTACTTAATTTGATGATCAAAAAATGGTTTTTATTTAATGAAGGTTCTTCATTGTTTTTGTGCCCTATAAACATGATTTATCTACAAAAAAATGTTGCAAGTCCTTCATTCAATGTCTTCTTTATTTAGGATCAATTCCTTACGTTTGGATTTCTTTGGGATCATAGATTATTTTTATCTATGTTTGTATTTAATGCATTTACTTTTCCAAATTGACTAGTATCTATTTTTATTTTTTATTTCTAATGTTGACAATATTTAGAAATACCTTTAAAATATTTTTATTATGTTGCAAGAGGGTGTGTCATATTCTCCTAGGTCAACTTTAAAAACTTATGCACATGTCAAATAAACCAAGCAAACCTTCAAGGACTATTTATATACATCATTAGTTATTTTAGTACTTTAATATAAATTTATTACTCAATTAATACTCTAGAATAGAGTTTGTACAAGAGATAGGATAATGTAAAGTGAATGCATTAAATATCTTTAAATAAATAAAAATAAAAATAAATCACACAAACTTGTTTAATAAGCCCTTTGTAAGAATGAATGAGTATATATTAACAAACAAATTAAAATTTTAAAATAGGGTTATCAAGATGGTTGACTTGTACAAAAAAAAATATGAATATATATGTGAATGTGAGATAACTGTATGAATAAAATTATAACCCTATTCATAAACTATTTGATTAATAGCCCCAATGACACATCAAATATGAATTTCTTTAGACTAACGCTTCCTCATATCTCTTTACAATGACTTAGCAACAATAAAAAAGTAAAATAAAATTACAATTGAATAAGAAGAAGGCCAAAGACAATTTATAAAATACATATGCACTAGAAAAAAAAATTATTAGAGATAAAAACTCACTTGAGGAAACCCAAATCAATGAAATAGAGTATGTATTCAACATTGCATCACTATTTGGTGTCAATAAATGGATGACAGTGCCTTGTCAATGACATTTTGGAGAGATGGTGAAACCTTCACACTCTTACACCTCCACTCTACTCCTACAAACAAAAACTTTACAAAAATCCTCACTTTAATCAAACTAGTAATGAGAGATACTTTCCTAAGCCGATATCACTTTTAGAATGTCTAAATATCACTTATCCCTTCTTGGTTATACAAAACAAGGAGGAATGACAAAAACCAGTAAAATGGAAAAAAATTCAAACAATTGACTCATCCACGGTGCCATCAAAACAACTATCCTCCCAAACTGAATGGTTTCTACAAAGGATTATAAGTGTTGTTAATAATTATGGCATGCTAATTATGGTAGCTTGGATAGTTGTTTGTCCACGTGCCAGTATTTAGTGAATAATTGTTTCTAAATTGTTTAGAGGAAAGACAAATATTTAGTAATTCAATTGCTAGAATTTAGTAAATAATTGTTTCTAAATTGGTTAGAGGAAAGACAATTATTTAATAATTACTTAACTGCCTTTAAAAATAACTAAATTGTGAGGTTGTTTTTAATCTCATCTGTTGATTGAGAATCAATCTCAGTTGTTGGTTTTCCAACAGGAGTAGTATAAAAGGGGTTCAGGGGGCATTTGGAGAATATAAGTTTGAGAAGTATTTGCAATGATAGAAAATAATCTTGTAGTGTGAGCAAGGGTGCAGTGATAGCGTTGGGGATAGTAATAGGGGAATATCAGCGAGAGAGAATTTGGAGATTGTCAAAGCTCTTCTAGTAAGTGGCAAGCAGTTTATGTATCTCTCGATTGTTGAAGTTAATATATTTTTCATCTACAGAACTAGTTTTCCCTTGGGGGTTTTTCCAGGGACAATTTGTTTGAAAATATTGTGTTCATTATGTTGAATATTTCTTTCTATGTTTATTTTTTGTTGGTGAAGTTGCAGTTGTGTTATTTTTCAGTATTAGTTGTGAATTGATTTTTGGCAATTAAACAATCTTCTAAAGATAGGAGAGTTAATAATCAATGACTACAACAATAATTTTCATATTGTATTAGAGAAGTGTTAAGGGTACAAACATTTTTCCCTAGGAAATAAATTGAGGGTTTATATAACCTAGATTGATCTCTTTAGATTTATTTTTTCTTTAATCCATTGAGATGGCTTAAGATGATTTGAGAGAAGGTACCTCAAATTTTGTGTCTAGAAAGCCAAACTTTCCTTATCGTTGGAAGAGAATGGTATCAAGGATTATGTTATCATTGATGTACTTGTACCTAGAGATGCAACACATCTTGCAACATACAAGAAGGACAATGCCAAGGCAGGGAGGATAATCCTTGATGGTTTCAAGGATCATATTGTTCCACATATCTTAGATCAAGATACATCAAAGAAGATGTGGCATGCCATTTTGAATCTTTACTAGAATGTTACCACTAACAAGAAGATTATTCTCAGAGAAAAGTTGAAGAATACTCAGATGAACTAGGGAGAAGAGGTCACAAGTTACCTACCCAAACTTAGACTTGTCAAGGATGAGCTATTAGTTGTTGGAGATAGCCCTAGTAATGATGAGCTAGTACGGACAGCCCTAAATGGGTTTACTAAGAAGTGGAGTGTCTTTGTTCAAGTTGTTAGTGGATGAAACACCTTATGGAATTGGGATTTACTTTGGAGTGATTTCATTTAGGAGGATTTTAAACTAAGACTTATCAATGGGGCCAACAAGAGTGAAAAAAGTGAGGTAGAACCAAAAAACATTTCCCTAGTGGGAAAAGGGAAAGCAAAGAAGGGGTCTAGCAAAGGATCAAATTCACAAAGTGACAAGAAGAAGAAGGACCTATATAAAGATCAAGTGCTTTGGTTATCATGAATATGGTCATTATGTCAATTATTTTCCACAAAGGAAGAAGGGAAAGAAGTAGGTGGTAGCTTCAGCAAGTGCAGAAGAGCTCTCTAGTAAAATTTAAGATGAGTTTGTGCTCTTGTATGGTTAGCTCAGACTCACATTGTATTTGGTATATAGATAGTGGGGCATCATTTCATATGATAGGAGTTAGAGAGTACTTCTCTAGTTATAAGGAGGAGAATACCAATATCTAGATTTTGATGGGAAACTTGTTCAAACTCAATTCAACTGGGAAAGTGACTATTTAGTTTCAGAGGGAGAATGGAAAGATAATTTTGCTTCATGGTGTGTTGCATGTGCTAGTCTTAGGTATGAATTTTATTTTTGTATATCTCCTTCAGGATAAGGGGTATAATGTACTCTTTAGAGGGGCACATGTGTTGATCAAGTACAAGAATTGGAAATCACCCATAACTATGTGTGTTAGAAGTGGTTGCCTTTATAGGTTATATTTTGATACTCCTAAGGCACTCATGAACAATAGTGATCCTAGATATATTGGAGATCTATGGCATAGGAGGATGGGCCATATTCATCATGGAGCACTTAAATTTCTTTGTGAGATAGTAACAGGTGTTCTAGAGGTAAGCACAAAGCATGATGATGTATGTAGGAGATGTGTGTTGGGGAAGTTTATGAAAGCATATTTTCCAAGGAGTGATACAAAATATAAGGGTGTTCTTGATCTAGTATATTTAGATGTGTATAGACCAATGTCAATGAAATCTCTTAGAGGATATAAGTATGATATTACTTTTATTGATGATTTCTCCAAGAAGACCTGCATATACTTCTTGAAGACCAAGGATGAGATTTTATTCACTTCCAAGAGTCCAAGGCTCCTATGGAAAAATCGATAGGAAGGAAGATAAAGGTTCTTTTATTAGACAATGGAGGCGAGTGCAAAGGAAATGACTTCCAAGAGTTATGTTCTAGAGATGGAATCAAGAGAGAGTGGAGAAAGATTCATTCTATATTGGAGGCAACAAGGGTTATGCTACATGACTAAGATATGTTGTGCTACTTATGGGTAGAGGTGTGTAGTACAATAGTATACATACAAAATAGGGTTTGACAAAAGGTACAAGGGAAGATGACCCCAAAGAAAGATTTCACAAGAAGGAATCCAGATGTTGGTCACTTGAGGATATTAGGGAGTTTGGCATATTGTCATATTCCAAGTGATATACTTACCAAGTTAGATCATACTGTAGAGAGGGGTACTTTTTGGGGTATAGTGAAACCTCAAAGGCATATATAGGATTTTTATTCCAAGGACCAGAAGAATTATTATGAGACGTGATGTCAAGTTCATTAAGGACAAGGAATTAGAAGGTCCAAAGATTTACCAGTAGATGATTAGAGTGAGCAGCCAACAGAAGCTCCAAGGCAAAGTCAAAAGGAGAAAAGCTCAAGTATAATTTTAGTACAAGCATAGGCTTATGTGGTGAAGATTCACACAATGTGGAGTAGTTGGTGCAACAAGAAATACCTCAAGAAGCTATAGAGCTTGATATCTTATCCTTTATAGTTGGCACGAGGAACCCTAAGGTTCAAGAGACACAAAGGGATACTCGAGAGTTTATGGGAGCTCCTACGAAGAGTAAGAGACAATGGAGACAACCAACCAAGTTCAATGATTATGTGGCATTAGTCAGTCATTTGGTAGATAGTGAGTCTTTCATCTATCAAGGTGTTACACAACATCAAGTTTGGTGAGATTCTATGGAAAAATAATGTGTGGGAGGTAGTGACTAGACCAATAGATAGGGCAGTAGTTGGATCATGTTGGATCTACAAGATAAAGCATGGTGTAGATGGTAGCACCAAGAAATACAAGTCAAGGTTTGTGGCAAAGGGGTTCTCTTAGGAGGTGGGAATAAACTATGAGGAGACATTTTCTCCTATGGCTAGGTATACTTCTATATGAGTTGTGATCTCACTTGTTGCATAGATGGGGTGGAAAATTCATCAAATAGATATCAAGATAGCATTCCTTAATGGTAAATTAAAGGATGGTGTATACATTGAATAACCAAAAGGCTTTGTAGCACACATAAAAGAAAACCACGTGTGTAGATTGAAGAGACCCTTGTATGGACTCAAGCAAGCTCCTAGAGTATGGTATGAGTGCATTGATACATACTTGCAAGAAATAGGCTTTGTGAAGAGTGAGGCAATTGAGGTTCTCATTCTTGTTCTTTATTGGGACGGCATGTTCCTTATAGGTTCACTAGGGCTCATAGAGGATTGCAAGAGGTACCTTGTAGAAGAGTTCAAGATGAAGGATTTGGGACTCACACTAGGCATCAAGGTGTGGAAGACAAGTGGAGAGATTTTTCTAGTTCAAGGGAAATATTGCATTGAAATCCTAAAAATATTTAAGGTGGAGGGTTTCAAACCCCATGTCTATACCTATGATCATGAATTAGAGGAAGATAGATACATCTAGAGAGAAGGACGTAGATCCCACCTATATAATCAATTGATTGGTCTGCTCATGTATTTGGTTAATACTAGGCTAGAAATAATATTTGCAATAAACTCTATTAGTCAGTTCATGATTGAGCCAAAGAAGGTGTATTAGATAGTAGCTAAGCATGTGTTGTATTATTTGCGTGGTACAATTGAGTATGGGATCAGATATATTCAAGGTGAAGGAATCAAGTTGATAGGATATATTGATGTAGATTGGGAAGGAAGTATAACAGACAACAAGAAAAACTTTAGGGTGTTTTTTTCAGTTTAGGATCGGGAATTGTATCTTGGTTCAGCAAGAAGCAAAAGCTTATTGCTATGAGTTCAGAAAAAGTGGATTACGTAGAAGCTAGCATGGAAATATGTGAAGCTATATGTCTTCAAAAGTTTCTAGTGGCCTTGTTTAGTCAAAGATTTGAGACTACTATGATACACTACGAAAATTAGAGTTGCATCAAGTTTTCTAAGAATCCATTATTTAGTGCTAGGTCTAAACATATAGACATCATATATCACTTCATCAGAGCTTGTGTACAATGAGGGATTGTTTAGCTACAATACATACCTACAAAAGAGTAGGTAAAAGACATTCTAACTAAGACATTAGGGAAAGAAATTTTTATCTTATTCAAAGATAAGTTAGGTGTCATGCAAAACAACTTCCTCGCTAAAGGGAGTGTTAATTATGGTAGCTTGGACACTTGTTTGTCTACATGATGGAATTTAGTAAATAATAGTTTCCAAAGTGTTTAAAGGAAAGACAATTATTTAGTAATTTAATGCTAGAATTTAGTAAATAATTGTTTCTAAATTGGTTAGAGGAAAGACAATTATTTAGTAACTACTTAACTTTTAGAAACAACTGAATTAGGAGAGTGTTTTTAATCTCAACTATTGATTGAGAATCAATCTCGGTCATTGGTTTTCTAATAGGAGTAGTATAAAAGGGAGTCAGGGGCATTTGGAGAATATAAGTTTGAGTAGTATTTGCAATGATAGAAAATAATCTTACAGTGTGAGCAAGGGCGTAGTAATAGCATTGGGGATAGCAGTGGGGGAATATCAGTCGAAGAGAAAATGAGAGATTGTCATATCTCTACCGATAAGAGGCAAGTCGTTTATGTATCTCTTGATTTTCTAAAGTTAATTTATTTTTCATCTTCAGAATTGGTTTTCCCTTAGGGGTTTTCTCAGGGACAATTTGTCTGAAAATATTATGCTCATTGTGTTACATATTTCTTTGCGTATTTTTTTTTATTGGTGAAGTTACAATTGTGTTATTTTTCAATATTAGTTGTGAATTAAGTTTCGACATTTAAACAATCTTTTAAAGGTAACAGATTAATAATTAGTGGTTGCAATAGTAATTTTCAAATGGCCTCCAATATTTAAAGAATTCACCTACTTCCCTAAAATAACACACATGGACATTCAAAGTACAACCAAATAGAATCAATTAGTTACCAATAAGAGACAAAATGGTCTCATTGAAATCCTTCTACCTCAACATCTTCCAACATGTAGAATTAGCCAAATTTAACATGTAGTAAAATATAAAAATGGAGAATCAACTCCATGAATCAACAATTTATTTCTTACCACCATTGATCCCAAACTCTAACTCATATTTGTTACTTGTCTTTCCAATATTCAAAGCATTAAATTAATCTCAATTAAATTAATGCCCTTAGTTGAAGATTGACCCCATGAAAAGTGCACTTTTAATAAATATGTTGACTATCTATACAAAAAAATTTGAACAAATAAATATGTTGACATCAATGATAGCACATCTCTCAAATATAAAAAGTAACATATTTTCCCAATAAATGGCTCTCATGGAACAATGTAAAAGCCTATGTACTTCTATACCTATCAAAGTAAATCACTCATTTTATTTAAATTTCTTCTTTACAAGGTTAATGGTTGTAATAATAAATATTGAAAGTTTCTTGTTGAGCTACTTTTGATACAATGGACTAGGGCATTAACAAAATTCCTATTGATATTGGAAAAGGAAAACGGCTTGATCTCTCCAAAAGGTTCCTATGAAAGATAAGTCAAGAAAGGAGTTCCTTTATGGAGATTATGGCAATTTTACTACATCTAAAGGCTCTTGGAAAGTGAGTGAAGTGAATATTCAAGAGGATAACCAAATGCTAAATAGAGAGGGGAATATAATAGTAGGTGTAACTAAATTTTTTATAATTATATGGAAGAAGCTTAATTGACTCTAAATCAAAGATAAATACATTAGTTATCTTCTTATGTAGCTACATTTTAGTGACTATTTTCAAGCAGTAGCATTGACAAAAATCAAAGGAGACAAACTCAAGGTGGAATATTGTGACTCAACTAAAGGTTTAATCTAGTGGAATTTAGAAGGACTTTTATATATTTCATTATAAGAATTATTTTGGACTGTCAAATTTGAATGTCTTTATTTCTTTTTATATTGTTATTCATATTTTTTACAGTAAGTCCTATTTTCCAAGATTTTACAATCAAATAATTTATTTAAAGTAATCTTTTTTAAATAAAGCTTACTTCAACAAAATGTATAATTTGCAAAATATAACCCCTTTCTCTTTGATTAGGCCTCTAGACACCTAAATCTAATTACATCATTTAAGTAATCATATTTAGTCATGTCTTGAGATGTCATTGATTAAGTATTTAATACTTAATTAATTCAATGTCATCCCCTACTTAAATAATTCATTTAATTGACTATAGTCCAATTGATAAAACTGAATGACAATCAAAAGTCTAAATTATCAGTTAAATACCTATTCTCCAATTAAATTAAATAATTGAACTATGCCTATTTTATTTTATTTCACATCTCCTTTTATTAAAAAATCATTTAAGCAATCAAATCCCCAACCTCTAACTATTCCTAAATCCCTATCATTAGCTAAATCCAACCCATTCACCCATGCTAACATCTCTTAGCCAACTAACTAAACCTACTCAAGTGGCTAGCCCATGTGCATCCCTCTAACATGTCACTTACCTCCTACTCCCCTCCTAAGCTAAGCCTAATCCTTTCACTAAACATGTGCATGACTTTAAGCAAGGCCTAAGAATTCCTAAGCCAAAGAAAAGTCAAACTCCCATCTCATTTCTCTTACATTCCTATCCAGAGCCATTAAAGGCTATTACAAAGCATTTAAACCCTCTTACATCCCTCTTCCACACTCCATCGCCCTCATAACTCCTTTGACCATCCTCTCACATCCACTCCCCTTTTGACACTTGTCACAAGGCTATGAATGTAAGGAAGCACAATCCATGTTCTTGCCTCTCCTTACATCCTAGCCCTTCCTCATCCTTCCTCCATCTTTTCATCTTGGTCCTCCATCCTCACATCCTTGGCCTATAAATGAACCCCTCTCCCTTCACAATTCATAACCAACTCTTATGTAAACTTATAATTCCCTTTTAGAGAGCAGGTCACCAAACCATACCCTTACCATGTAGGAATTGATACTCACCTCATACACCATGTTTCATCCCTTGAAGACTCTCATCCATTGAAGTCTTAGAGCAAGTTTTGACCATATATATATCTCCATCTTGGACACATCTATTCATCAAGGGAAGCTTGGCATGCTACTTGTTTTACATTCCTTTTTACATGTTATTCTTAGTCTAATATATATGTTTATATGTGATTATTTTGTGAATGTTTTCAATTACTTAATGTTCTTTGCACACTAGTTTTCAAAGCACAGATCTTGGCACACCCGGGGGGACCCCACATATGGTTCATTTGTTCATCCATCTCTATTCATTTTTGGTTTTATTAACTAATAAACTATTGGTGTTTTTATTGCTTGGATGTGGTTAGAAATAGTTGTTATTGATTATGCAGGTTTGGAGATACACATAGGAGGAAGAATCACACCTTGAAACTCTCAAAAACCTCCTGAAAATTTTTCCCCTCTATCTCAGCACTTTTGTTTCTCCTTTCTATTCATTTGTTCAGTATTTTGGTGCATTCATCACTTTTGGCACATCTACACCATATCTACATATTCATCACACTTTTTAGCGCTTTTGTGCAAATATTTTTGTAATTGGTGAATGAACACTCCCAAAACTTATAGTTGCATAGTTATCTTTTTTCTTTCACATACATTCTATATTCTGGTGCATTTACTTTGTATGCATGTGCATTTACTCATGTATTAGCCAATTTTGTTTGGTTATGATGTGCATTTGTTAGTTATCTTAGCATATATGTAATCCCTATTCAAATCTTTTAGCCGCTCAATAAACTCACTCCTTTAGTTATAGATGCACATCCATTTTGTATTTTGGCACATCCATTCTATTTTTTAGCACATTTATTCTATCATTTTGTACATGCATCCAGTCTTGCGGCACTTTTATTTACATGTTGTGCATCTGACTATTATTGTTGCATGTTTTCTTATTGTACTATGCATTTGTTCTATCTAGCAGTGCATTTGTAATTTTATGTTACTCATCTATCACTTGTAGTTTTCTTTCCATTGGGATTAACTTGCATGTGACATAATTTTACAAACATCACACTTCAAATTTGAGACTAAAACAAACAATGTTTTTATCAAAATTTTGAGTGCGTAAAGGGTCAAAGAATCACACATTTTAGTTTAGGCTTAATAAATCATCAAAAAAAATCTTGAATGCAAAGGGTAAAGATGAACAATCACATTTCTATTTGGGTGCTCAAAAAAAACCATCTTAAATTCTTTATGCTTTTGAAAAGTGCCTTTTATGGAATGAATGCTTATAATCAAACATTTCAATTTTTAGGCTTAAAAAGAACATTGTCAATTCTTACACTTCACTTTGGGGCTTAAAATGAATCATCGAGTCTTGAATTCTTTGAAGGAAAAATGATATATTATTCCTATCCTTTTCCAAAGCTTTCACGAATGGTTTATTGCGTTGACTCATTTTATTTTGTTGACCATCATTGTCAAGTTGGAATAAACATTTTATGCTAATCACAAGTGTCTTCAAAATAGATAGAAAATCTAAAAGCTTCAAAGATTGGAATGAACCAAGTGTTTTGTGTGCCTTAAATATATCTTTCATTTTGCAAAGTAGACCCCTTAAATTATGTGACATATGTACCAAAATTTGTTAGCAAGATCATTCGCAACACCCTAGGAGTGATTCTAGTGAGTTAATCATCCTTTGGGAATGTCTCCCCTTTGAATAGAAGCTCAAACTGGTAAACCCCTATGGCTAGTATATAAATGAGAAGAAAGTTAATATTTTTTCTCCATCTAGATAAGTTTTAGAAATGTGTTATTGATGGTAGTCTGAAGTAGGAAAACTTTTTCATGATTTCAGTATGGTCAGAATAGACTCTTGAGGGAGTCATGCATGTAAAAATTGTTTGACCTGACTCCACAAATCTAATTATATACCAACTAGCAGCTACCATTTTAACCTTACATTAAACCCAAATTGACTATAGGAATAAAGCATGTTTGAACTATCTTATTTGTGAAATAACCTCATGAAAATTATTTGTTGAACATACACATCTATCAAAGTTGGTTTTTAATATCCTTTTTTCCAAAAAAAGATCCATTACTTATCTCCCTCAAAGTTGCTTTGTCCTTTGAGGGATTACATGTTCACTTGATCCAAAAACATTGTCTCAAAATCAAAATAGGGCATACTTAGCATAGTCACTTCCCCCATCAGATATTCATCCAAGCTTTCCAAAATATTGTCATCCTAATCACACCCATCTTATGTTGGTTTGCTCTAGTATCATCATTTCTAAAGTCTTCCATCAAGTCCTCCTTTTCACTCCATATCCTAACTAGCTGATTTTCTTCATCATTTCCCACCCCATTTCTATCTTCCTTGGAGTCACTCCTTCCTCCTATTACAACCTTAATCTAAATCCCATTATAAGCTTACTTTTAATCCTAATCTGGGCTTTAGTATTCATCCATATTCATCTTTCATCTCTATCCAATTCATCATCAAAACATGATGTCACAATTCTATTATGATGATTTTGGTCATCCCACCTATTCTCCCACTCCATCCTATTCCAATGATGATGAAGCTCTTGTTGACCATGATGGGTATATTGAAATCCTTAGATATCTTTCTCCAAACATCCTCCAAAATCTAAACACTCCTACAAACTACTTCATCATGCCTCCATGTATACTCATTGTTACTCCTTATCATACCTTTTACAAAGGAAATCCATTATTGCACTCATCCACACCTCCTTCCTATATTGTGCCCACATATTCCCCTCATACATCAGTCATGTCTCCATCTTCCTCCACCTTCATATCTTGACCTCCACCCTTCTAGAACAATACTATTAGCTACATCCCTAATCCAAGTCCACCTTCTCAATATCCTCTAACCCATTCCAAATTCTCACATCAATCCTAGTTATGAAATGTATCACTGTGATCCCCTTACTCTTCCCAATCCAATTCCATCCACTCCATCCTACATATCTTCTACACCTTGTCTTAATCAACCATAGTCCATTCCATCCTATTTTTCCACAAACCCCCTTCTAAAATCTACTTATGTCCCTCATTCCAATTCACATTCCATACCCCAATCCATTGCTCCTCCATCAATTAGTCAATATAGTTTGAAAGTCACCTTCATGCCTTCATATGTGAACTATCTAGCCATGTCATCTCATATCCATATTTCTAAACCATTTCTCAATCATCCAAGCATACAATCTCCTACCATGCCCATAGATAGATTTACACTATCTACTTCTACCAATCCTTCATCTCTACCTCCAACACACAAATCTCCAAAGAGTTTTACAAAGAAACCAAACAAAAACCCATATCCTAAAGTTGATGATTCATGACATCTAATTCCATCATGTGAGGTAACTAATGATGAAGCCTTTCCATCTCCCACACCCATCATTCCTCTTCTCTCATCCCATCACTATCATCCCTATTTCATCCACCCCACTTATCAATCCCTTTCCATATCCTACATATCAATCCCTTTCCATATCCTACATCCCATCCATCAAGCTCCTCCAAATCTCATCCACGTCTCCTCCTCCTAGCATTACCCAAATCCCATGTAATGAACCTAATGAGTCCATCTCACATCAACTCATCCCCATTGGAGAACCTATCACCCATACATCTACTCCATTTGAAGAGTACACCCATACATCTCCAATCATACCCCCCACTTCAGTCCAATCATGTTAAGATGTTGTCCAAAAGCATGTTGAAATATCCACTAGCCTAAATAATGATCCTACCATTATACCTACTCCATCTCAAAATCCCATAATCCCACTTATTCCCCAAGATGATCCACTTTTACTATTCACTCCATCTAAAGAGCAGTCACCATCTCCTCCATATCAAGATCCTACCCTTTCATCCACCACTCCACTTCAACATCTTATTGTTTCATTCATCCCTCCAAGTCAAGGTCCATTTCCACCAACCAATTCAAATAAAGATGATAAAGCCCCATCCCCTTTGCTTCATGATTGTACATCTCCTATAATCCATCATAATAGATCTACAAAAGAAGCACTAACTATCATAACTTAACTTCAACTCCTTCACCTACTAATGAAATCACATCCTGTGTTCCAAATAATGATCATATTGAAAAAAGAAATAAAATTTTATCTCTAGATGTTGGTATCCCTTCTATCCCTTCATGGTCTCAAGTCCTTCCACCTTCACCCAAGTTTCCCATCCATCTTATTCCACATCTATTTTGGGCCTTTATCCTAGTACTTATTTTCATCCCTTCATTTTAGGTTGATATATCCCTTATCTAAATCCTCCACCCTTTCCATCCATTTTGGGGGCTTATGTACCTAGTACAAATCCTTAAACTCCTCCACCTATATTAGGACCTACTCATTCCTCACCTCCATCTATTTTAGGTCTTTATCATTCATTCCCTCCATCCATTTTGGGGAATTATATGCATCCATATCTTGTATTCCAATTCATCACTCCATTTCCTCAAATCCACAAGCTAGATCATCAAAGGCACTCATCCTTCAATTCCTTCCAACTTTCAACCTCTATCATTTCATCCATAATCTCTGCATATCCTTCATGCTCTTTTTTCATGTGATGACTATTAGAAGCAAATTGGACGCCAAAATTAAAAAGCATAAATCCAAAAATCCAAGTATCAACATGTCCCATCTAAAATACATGTTCCAGAAGAGAAACATTTGATCCAAAAGAAATAAAACTTTAAAAGGCCACAAAGGCCCAAAATGAAAAAGTCAAAAATCATGTGGATACCTAGGATACCTATAAAAGAAATGCATCTCGGAGAAAAATCTCAATTGGCATCCATTCCTGGTACTCAAAAAGCCTCATCTATTCATAATTTATTAAAATCTCCATATATACATCTTCCATCCCCCCAATTCACTTTTAGTCCTTATGATTCTTATCCTACATTTCCAATCCTCGTCTTGCAACTTTTCTTTTGGTCCTTATATTTCTCCTACTCCATTTTCTCCTTAATCTAATTCAACATCATCTTTCCCGATACTTCATCAGCTTTCAAGGTGTGTGTCAATGATGATCTTTCCAATTTCCTTGTTCATTTACCCACAAATATTATATCTTCCCATCCATTATCTGTTAACTCCCACCCACCATTCCACTCATTTAATCCCATCTTTTTCATTCTTCCTAATCCACCCATCCTACCAACATCTATGAGTAAAAATCCATCATAAAATTCATACAAAACAATCAGACAAAAAAGGTAAAGAAAAATAAGCATCCATTAGTGAAAACTTGGCAATTTGAGCGGATTGGACAAGTGTCGTGATGAAAACTTGGCAAACAAGTGTTATGTGTAATCCCTCCATCCAAATGCTCTACACACTCAAGGGAAAGTTGCACTACCCACCATACCCATCTCATCCCACCATACCAATCACATCTTATCCATTTCATACCCTCCATCCTCCTTTGGATCTTGGCAAAAAAATAAAGGCCACCACCAAATGCATTCTTTTGGTCATCTTTTTGAGATCCATTTCTCCATCACAGCTTGTATCCACCCATTTTTTCTTCCATCTACTCCCTCCACCTTCCTTTATCAACCTCATCCACCAACCATAGTTATCCCTTATCTCCCTCGCTCATTCACCTTTCATATCCTAGCTTTCATCTACCTCCCTCATCCTCTTGAATGACATATGATATCTAGGGGCACTATATCCCTTGTAGACCCTATCATGTCCATTTTTCTATCTCCCCATTCTAGTCTCATTTCCATTTAGTCTTCCCCGAAACCATTCATCTCCCAATTCCAATCTTTTTGCATTCCTCTATCCACACCTTATATCAATTGTACCCTTTTTTTCTATCCTTACACCTCCCAACATTGCCTCAATCTTTCCATCACCTAGAACATCCCTTGTCATTTGTATCTATCTCTAGGATGTCCCCATGTACCCCAACATCCTCCATTTATATCCTAAATGCTCCTAAAAATCTACCATCAACTGCACCATCTCATCGCACATCTTTTAACCAATCCAATCGCATTCTTAATCTTCTACCTAGTCTTGCTGCAAGCCTTGGTCATGATCCAATCATCATCACTAGGATGCTTCCTTCCTACTCCTTAAGGTATATCATTCCCTTATCCACATCACCCTATCCACCATCAATCCATTTTCTTATGCTATCTTTTCATCCTGAGCTTTTCATCCACTATCTCCTCATCCTGGTCTTTTGAACATCGTACTATATCAGATCAATTACACTATCCTATCATACTAATATTTTATACAGTGATCCTTGTAAAACCCTTGGTCCATCAGTTTTATATCCTCCAAATTCAGTCCTTATGTTGGTCCAATTGTATATATCCCATCTTTTCATGTCAGTTCATGACTGGTCACAAATTTGAGAGCAAGGTCTTGATCAAGTTTTTTTTGTCTCTTTCTTTTCTACTTGTGAGTCAGTCAGATGTGACCCTTGCATGTTTCGAACATATGATCACTTGTGGTTACATGGTGCACTTGGGAAATATCACTGGTTTGTGGACTACCCAACATCTTTTCCACTTTGATTCCTCTCATATTCATGTGTAATACTAGGGAACCCCTTTCATGTTTTTTTTTTAGTCAGTCCTTTGTAATATTAGTGAAAAGGCCTTGATGTTCTTCATAACCTTGGCATGTCTCCAATATTCGTATATTAAACTCAATTCTCAACTACATGATGGTGCTCCCCTTGGGAGCACCCCCATGCTCAAGCTTTAATAGATTTCATCTCCCCCCCATCCCCAACCCAAGTACTTAACCCATGGTTATTCTTGTGTACATGGTTCCCCTCTGTCTTATTCTCCCATAGTGAGAATCTAAGTCCTTTTTAATCCTCTCCTAGCCAATCTAGGTCCTCCCTCTTACCCCAAATTCTCATACTTTTCAAGAAGCCTTTGGGTCTCGCCTTCTCTCCCCATCGCCTTCTCAAAGGGGCATCACACAATCCAATCTCTCCTCTCTTTTTTCAAGACTGGGGCAACTTTGTTACTTTAAACATTATTCTTTATGTCATCTATCTTCAGACTTCTTCGAAATAGTAATGTTCTAACACTATGTCAAAGAGGGGGGAAATGTAGGCACCTAAATCTAATTACATCATTTAATTAATCATATTTAGTCATCTCCTAAGACATCATTGATTAAGTATTTAATATTTAATTAATTCAATGCCATCCCCTAGTTAATTGATACATTTAATTGACTATAGTCCAATTCATAAAATTGAATGACAATCAAATGTCTAAATTATCAATTAAATCCCTATTCTAGTATTAAATTAAATAATTGCACCATGCATATTTTATTTTATTCCACATCCCCTTTTATCAAATAATTCATTTATTAGATCAAATCCCCAACCTCTAACTATTCCTAAATCCATATCATTAGCTAAATCCAACCCATTTAGCCATGCTAACTCTTTTATCCAACTAACTAAACCCACTCAAGTGGCTAGCCCACTTGCATCCAACTAACATGCCACTTGCCTCCTAATCACCTCTTAAGCTAAGCCTAATCCTTTCCCTAAACATGTGCACAACTTTAAGCAAGGCTCAAGAATGTCTAAGCCAAAGCAAAGTCAAACCCCCACCTCATCCCTCTTACATTCCTATCCAACGGCATTAAAGGATCTTACAAAGCATTTAAATCCTCTTGTATCCCTCTTCCACAGTCCATCTCCCTCATAACTCCTTTGACCATCCATTCTCCCTCCATCTTGACCATCCTCTCACATCATGGATTTGAGGAAGCATAATCCATGGGCTTCCCTCTACTTGTATCCTATCCCTCCCTCATCCTTTCTCCATCGTTTCATCTTGTCCCTCCATCCTCACATCCTTGGCCTATAAATGAACCCCTCTCCCTTCACAATTCATAACCAACTCTTATGTAAACTTATAATGCCCTTTTAGAGAGTAGATCACCAAACCATACCCTTACCATGCAAGAATCAATACTCACCTCATACACCATGTTTAATCCCATGAAGACTCTCTTCCATTGAAGGCTTGGAGAAATATTTGAGCATACATATCTCCATCCTGGACACATCTATTCATCAAGGGAAGCTTGGAGTGCTACTTGGTGTTTTACATTCCTTTTCACATGCTTTTCTTAGTCTAATCTATATGTTGATATGTGATTAGTTTTTGAATATTTTCAATTGCTTAATGTTCTTTGCACACTATTTTTCATAGAACACAAGGCCTATTTTGGTTATCCTTGCAAAACTTTCAATTTTTCACAAACCAAAAAAGTGTAAAATCTGCCCCTTTGGCCACAACATTTTTTTAACATGGATTAGTAACTTAATCAACCAAGAATCTTCCATTTGATTTAGAAGTGACTAATAATATCCATTCACCGTAATGAAAAATACTAAACATATTAATATATGATTACTCTTAAGATTGCTAAGATTATATAATTACAGTTGTACCTAGACCCAAATCTAAGCCTCGAGGCTTCATTCATGACAACCCTACCTAGACATTCTCTTGTGGGAAGTATTATACTTATAGTTTTCTCAAAGGGCAATTTTATACTCTCTTATTAAAGAGATCTATGATCTCTCTTTATTTCATTATTATTAATTAAGTGTAATATGTTAACTTAGTCTCTCCATAATAAAAAGATATCATTTTCCATTGGGTATTTGTTCCATACCCATCATGGCAAATTATTAGTTGTACCAACTAGCCCATATGCACATAGGTCATATCAAAAATCACACACATGATTATCTTGAGCATATGTCACATATACCCAAAAGGACCAACCCATACACATCATACGCACACAAGCTTGACATATTTAACATACATCATGTATAAAATGATTAGCTTCAGCATACAACAAAAAGACAATAGTGATTGGATCATAAATGAATCAAAAAGATAATACTAAGTGGCTCATACAAAAATCACAAATAACATAGTGATTGGCTCATACACAATGGTCAATCATCTATGATCTATAGTGCATCCCAAAGAGAGGGAAGTTAGTGCATTGCACACTGCACCATGGGTCCCATTTTTCCCTCGGGTCTTTTGTACCAACAAATACTTGCGAATATTAATTTGGTGCATTTCATACTTCAAGGGTTTTTGCTCAACCCAATAGGATCAAAGTGTACCACCTAACAACTAGCCAGAGGATTCAATGCATCTCACACTATATCATGAGTCCATAGAATCCCAAGGATGTCTATAACTAGAAAATCAACCCAACCTAGTGCATTCAGATTTCAATCGCCTATAGGTCATTGATAGAAAGTATGTCTAACCAAAAAGTAGTTTTTAATATATACTACTTGGTGACTTAGTGATATTGTTCACTATATTCTCCACAATCCTGAGTACCACTTGGCATCAATCATGTGCATTCTATCTATGATTTCCAATGGGCCTTCCTATTACAATGATTAGCTTTGGTTATTGCTATCTGCATGATAACATGTTCAATAATCAAATAATCAAATCTTAAGTAGCCCCCTAGAAATCATTCACCTATGTTGACCAAGTGAAAATTGGTTAATCCAAAAGATACAAAGTATTTCAAGGAATCTTCAACTAATACAATCCAATTAAAATCTACTAACTAGTACCAAGTCATACCTAGGGTAGCCTCAGCAATTTCACCTTTCTGAACTAAGAGAATGGCAAATAACTCTTGCAGTATCCCAAACATTGATCATTGGCATGGTCCAATGACTACTTGACATTTCATTTACATATCATAGTAGTTCACACTTGTAGGGGTCATACACAACAAGATTCATAGCTTACTAAACAAACGGATAATTTTAACACAATTGATTGATTTAGGGGCATATGTACAAATTCCTATAATTTAAAGGTTAAGCTTTATAAATATTTAGAACTTGTTAGAAATAGAAATAGTGAGAGGGCAGGGGGTGTAAATTAGTATTTTACAAACTTTAGCCCAAAATTGGATATTATTAACAATCTTATAACTTGCATATGAAAGTAAACTATGTTGAATAGTAAACATAACCATGTAATAAGAGAACTGTATTTTGTTAACTAGGGAAACCCTATCCAAGGGAAAACCCTAGTGGGGATGGTGCCCACAAAATGATCCACTAATCAAAAGGGGACAGCCTAATCTCCATCCAAAATGCACCAAAGACAAAACAAAATCAAACTTTTTTTCTTGATTCACAAAAAAGAAGTTTTTTTTTCCAAATTTTTTGTTGTTTTTCACTACAAACTATGCAAATCATGAAGATCAAATGCTGAAATTTTCAGAAAAATTCACAATGTTTTCAATTTTCTAAAAATTGGTCAACTATATAGTTTGGATGGAGGATAGTCACATCCAATCTAAAGTATCTTGTGAAAGATATTGACCCTGTTAGGAGTCTATTACATGTGTATAGTGTCTCAGTCCTTGTTAGAAGAATAGGCTTTGTTAGAAGCCTCAACCCTATTAGGAGGTCTTATATACAAATACAAATGTATTTAAGATGAGCCCACTACCCAAACATGCAATATACAATATAGTGTCTTCAATACAAAGAGATAGGAACAAAAACCTCTTTTACACTGATGTTAATATGTTCAATATCTAATTTTTCTTTGTTTTTCATCACAAAACTTTATCTTAGTTCACACTCCTTTGATCATACATCAGAATTCACATATCACATAATACATTCTTGCTTCCCAAAACTTTGCATTTGCAATCTTTCCTTTATATTTTGCTAATTTACAAATTATTGCCCAGTCAGCCTTCATGTCTTTATACACTTTACAAAATATTATATTAACTTTCGTTGACATAGGGTTAACATCTAGGGTTAACAAAATAATTCTTTAACCCAAAATACCCATTTCTCTATTATACTATGTTCTGTTGGTATATTGTCGTAACTAGAAATCTAATCATAACTATGTTCATACTGTTTGTACTATCCTACAGACTTGAATGTAGAGTCCTCCTACTTTGTACTATTTTTCCTAAAGTGTGCACGTGCCAATATGACTTCTATGAAATGCAGTGATTAAAACTCTAACTATTCTGACAGATAAACCTTGTAACACTTGTGCAATTTTCTAAGTATACATTCCAAAATTTTATCTGCTTACTCTGCTCACTTCACATAGCTGATATATTTCCATAAATGAAAATATCATATATTATAACCTAGCCAAATTTCCAACAATCTCCCCCTTTGGCATTGATGGCAACATATGAGAAAATTGGCTAAGTCTAGAACATAACTTCAAATTTGTGGCCTTTAAAAAATTCAAAAATTGTGGATCATATATATATATATATATATATATATATATATATATATATATATATATATATATATATATATATATATATATATATATATATATATATATATATATATATCATCTTTCCACCTAATTATTTTCTACAATACTCCCCTTATGTATATATAATTTTCCTTATCTCTTCTCCTTTGACATCAACGACAAAGGCGCCAAAAAATTATGTACAAGTCAAAATTGTATTACCTTTCCCTTCATGTTGAGTTTGACATCCTGGAAATATAGTCAACAAAGTTTGACTTCAAACTCACAAACTCTTTCTATCATGCGTCCTTTACTGCCTTTGATACACTGATAGACCATGTAGACCATGGAATGCTACTTCAACTACATTAAGATCATAATACAAAAATTTCTCATATGATGTCTTCGTTGTAAGACATTCATCTAGCTATTTATGTGCATTTATGATCTTCAAGGTAAGATGTTCTCTTGATAGTGAGAACCTCTTTAAAAAATTCTCCTTCTTGAGCTCAATGATCCTTATGTCATTATGAACTTGTGCAATGGTTGCTTCAAGTTCTTCAATTTTTGTATCTAGTTGTTGGAGCTTTCTCACCAGATTTTACAGCTCACTCACCTTTCCATTTAGCTCATCATTCATATCCTTAACATAATTGTAAGACAGGATGCACTATCCATACAAATTCCTCGCTTCTGTCAAGCATCATCTTAGTTCCTTGATGCAAGTATTAAGTGTTAACAAGTAGCCAGTTAGTTCTTCTTTTCGGTTAACCGAAGGTGTTTAGTTCAGCGAGGGAGTAGACTAGTGCTAGAAAGTAGCAGATGGCCAGCATGGAGGAATTCTTGATATTAGTGCACACTGTATCAAATAATTTTGCATCATGCTTAATCTATGCTTGTGCCACTGCCACTTTATTAATTGAGAAAACTCATTATCAAAGGCTTTTATCAACTCCTTGTCTATTAGTTGTGGATCAATCTCTATCACCTTGACTAATATGGCATCTTGTAGTTTCTCTGAAATTTCCTCTAAAGTATTTTCTAGACTTTTCACCTTCTTGTTTGTTTTAAATAATTGACACAAAGATTATATCAGACCTAACTGATCATCATCATCTCTAGACAATTTTTCCAATGCCGATTCTAATGGATATTTGGTCTTCTCAGGGGTCTGTAGTAGAATGTTTGCTTCATGCTGAAATTTGATTTTGTCAAATTCAGTTTCCATATGCTTCAATTATGGAGAGAATTTTAACTCTTGCATTACTATTGTCCAATGCCTTTTAATCTTATTTTCTTGTTTTTGCTCCTCTATTTCCTCCTCTTCTTATTTCTCCTTTTCTTCCTTTTCTTTTTCTTATTTTCTCTTTTCCTCTTCAACTTTCCTCTTCTCCTCTTCGTCTTTCCTCTCTACCTCTTATCTTTTCTTTTCTTCTTCATCTTTCTTCTTTTCTTCTTCCTTCTTCTTTATGTCCTCTACTTTTTTATTTTTCTCCTCTTCTTCTTCTTTTGTTTCCTCATTCTCAGATTTGGTGTAGGTCACCAAATTTTCAAAGGATGGTCCATAATCCTTGAATGGATCCTTTGTTGTATCCAAGATTATTCTTGTACTATCCACTTGCATGGTATCAATACCAATAGTTACCTACAGAGTAGCTTCTAACATCACTGTATTTTTACCAACTTCTAGAGTAACTATAGGGATTGCTCCCCTAAGTCCTTAATTTCTTCTTCTTGGTTAGGTACAGAGGTCATGTATTTCACAATTACCTCTTTGGTTTCCTCATTAACCTCTTCAAAGTTACTTCCCATTATTAAAATTACTCTTCCTTTATACCTCAATAAGGGCTCAATACCCTTCATGGTGTTCTCAAGGTGTTCATCATTCCTAACCTCGCATAGCTTCCTTATTTGATTTTCTCTTATTTTCTTGTCCTCATCAATTACTCTTATTTTTCTATTTATTAATCTATCATACAGATTTTTAGGGATTTTCTTTTGTATGTCTTCAAATTTCTTATTTGATAAAATCATGTGCCTTATTGTTGCATTTTCTAGTTGTAATATATCCATATTATCATACAAATCATTAAACCTATTCAATTGTACAAAGTTTCCATTATTAATGTTTGCCTTGTTGAGTCTCTCTACTTTAGGCTTCTAGGGCTTCCTTCCTGTAGGTGATTTTTTTCTACCTTCACTTGCTCAGCATATTTTTCCTCTATTTCTTCCCCATATGATTTTTCTAATTCAAATTCAGTTATTTGAACCTTTCTTCTCTATGTGCCATGGATAGTTTTTCTTTTCTTCCCATGCCTACTTGCCATTTTCTTATTTTTGTTGTGTGCGGGAGATTCCATTTGCTACTATTTATTTTTAGTTTTCTAGTGTTGGGTGGGATAATTGTTTGTTCTCTAACAATGTTCACATATCTTCCTCCTTTTGCCTCTAAACTAGTGACATAACTTGTGGTTGATCTTGTGAAATTGCCGCATAAGGTGCACTTTATAAGGGTCCAACTACTGCAACTCCTTGTGCAGATCCTATCTCCATTGCTAAAGGTTTTTCCATTGAGATTTCAGATTTTTCACTTGCTCTCATTTCTAGAGCAATTCCCATAGCTTCGCTATACTCTTATCTGCTCATCCTTGTTTCTTTCAATATGGTCTCAATTTTCTTATCTACTCTCTCTGTAATGTCTTTACTATGAATTTCATTGTTAACTTCCTTTACTTTTTCTTCATATGTTCCCCATCTAGGACTTCTAATTCAAAGATTTGTTCGCATATCCTTCTACTAACTCTTATGTTATCTCATACCCCATAGGATCAATGAATTTAACCCTTGGTTCCACTACTTCCATGCATGTCACATTAGTTTCAACCATGAAACAGATGTCATATTTATACTTAAATACCAAAGATGGAGGTATTTTGTACCTTTGCTTTATTATAGCTTGGAAACTCTTCATCATTTTAAAAATTTCCTCTATTATTATGCCTGATTTCTTTTTGTAGTGGTAAGTGATCATACTCACTATACAACTATTGCTATCCGTTTCATGATCTGACATTCAAGGGAATTTTCTGATAACTTGAAAAAATAGATGTGTTATCAAGGATTCAAATCTGAATACTGCATTCTTGGTTTTCTTAATTCTATCAATGTTGTCCAGTAGTTGTTGTCTTAGGATTTAACACTTATTCACCTTCTCTTTTTAAATTGTCATCAAATAAGCTAGATGGGTAAATCTAGCAAGTACTAAGTTTAACCTAGAACTATACTTCATCTTGTAACCAACGATCTTACTTATAAATCTCACTTCAGTCTCAACTATCATCTCCAATCTCATGTTTCTCCCATCTGACTTTGTTTTCAAGTTTTTCTCCACTAACTTCTTCACATTTTTCTCATTAATAGGATTGATGCCTTCATTACTTAATCTGGGAAGCTCATGAATTAATTCATTGTCAATCATAACAAGGATATCACCTACCCAAAGCATGTCTACATGAATTCTACTCAGTATAATGCTGCTCCATTCATGGTTATCAAACTCGGTGTAAAACATGTCCCTGACAATTTTTAATTCATTCAAGTGCTCAAACTCTTGTTTTAGTGATAGGTCATTGCTGCAGACTAAATTTAAATCTTTGTGGATATCACTATCACCAATGCCTTCAAATTTATAATGAATGTACGCCCTAACATCCTCGACGTGTAAAATGTTATGTGGCATTTGTGAAAATGCTCCTAGCGGATCATCCTCCGCAGAAATATATGGGTGCTTCTTAAACTTGTACCTAGACCTCTCACTCACACCACATACTATAGGATTTGCCATGTTTTCAAATTAAAACTCAAATTATGACTGTGCACACAATAAATACCTTGATTTCGCATAACTAGAGCTTCTTTCAATTCGCTTCTTAGAACACTTCAAATCTTCCTTAAATTTGCTCCAAAGCTCTCATTTACTTCTTGCACGATTGAATAGTACTCAATAACTTGATTTTGACCCTTAAATCACTTTCAATTCATCTCTGCATCAATTGCACAAGTACGTAATTAATAAAAGTTGTTATTGATTACCAAGAAACTTGAAATACTTTTGCGCACGCACATAAGATTTGCAAATCATTTGCACACTTAACCATGGATTCAACACATCAAATTCTACCTCATACTAATTGTGCAAACCTTAACTTGCTTTATGTCATGACTTCTACCTTTCTGATCCTTGATCTCTTATGGAGAGTACTTCATTCAAATAAGATGAATCAAATACAATTTTTAACTTAATTTTCTTCTAGATGTGTCATTTGACTATTCTTCTAACACAACATGTGAAGTGGGTGGATCTTTAACTTTGACAAATACCTCTTTGAATTCTTCTAGATGTTCCTTTATGTTATCTTTCTAACTGTCACTATTGCTACCGATTCTTTTGGCATTTCATCTTGTACTCCTCCTGAAGTTTGGATTCCTTGTGTTGTACCTCATGTCCCTTCTACACAATCTCGCTATGTGACCAAATTTGTTACACAACTAGCATACTAGTGCATTGTTTCCAAATATGGGTCCAGGCTGATTTATAGGTGCTTTGCAATTTCAGACAATATGTCCAAAGTTGTTACACTTGTAACATACAATGTTATTCCATGCTCCATTGTTTCCTTCTTCACATCTCCTCCTTACGAGACTAGTGCCTCAAAACATTTTACTATTTCAATTACTATTATCAAACTTAGGTTTCTTACAATTTACTGCTCTATGTCCAAAGCCTTGACAATTATAACAATAAAAATCAGTAACTGGTTTGAATGACTTACCTGTTCAGTTTCTTGCAACTGCGCACATTTCTACTCTTTCAATTTAATTTTAAAAAATCAGCAATAATATTTCAAATGGGCCAGCAATTTAATAAATATGAGATAAAGTAGTTTGTGGTATTACAATGCTCAAAAAAATTGAATCCATTTTCTTTATTGCTAACCTGATATTATCTTTCATCACCACCCATAATGAGTATGACAATGTATTGTCTTGTTCTGACATTTCTAGTCCAAGTCAAATTTCTTTCTTGGGGTCAGTTTGAAGAAACATGGGAAGTCATCCAAATGTTACTATTATTCAATGCTTGCTTAAGAAAGGTCCCTATTCCTGAAATTCAATCATATCTCTCTCAAAATTATTTAATTAACTTGAGATGATTTGACATAAGAGCATCCTGAATAAAACATAGAACTGCTCCCTAAAAATAAAAGACATTACATAATGACATCGGAGACCAGACACGAATGAACACATGAAAGAAATAAGCAATAATGAATAAACAATAAATGCTAGGTTAGTATTTACAAAGAAATATAACCTGCATCCTTTGGACAAAGATTTTCCTAAAGGAGTTCAAGAGTTCCTGAAAAATGGACTTAGAATGGAAGAAAAGTAAGAGAAAAGATGTGTACAATTGAGAGTCAATTTCCATATGCTAATTTCTGTATTGTCAAGCGGAAGTCATGCAGTTCTTTAAACAATACTTGAAGCTCGTCTAGAGACCTCCAATAAGAGAACAAAGGTAAAAATACTCAAATGTATTAAAGTCAGTACGGAAATTGTCCAGTTGGGCTCATCTTATTTTTTGTTTCTTTGTAGGTGTTCCTTTTGAAAATTTTACTTTAGGAAGTTGAGCCTTAGTGGAAGATTTTACTTTGTGGATCCGTGTAGCATCTTCGTTGCCTGACTCATTCCCATGTTCCCTGTCTGCGGTTCCTTTCTCAGCCTCTACTTCATCCCATCTTTTCCCTTCAACTTCTGTTAATTCATCCTCTTTCTCATCATCATCAAACCCCACAACAGATGCATTGTCAGAATCATCCTTGTTCAATTCTGACTCCTCCAATTCTGATGAATGGTATCCTCCTTCACACTCTGAATTATCCAAATCTGAATCACTAATCTGAAGGTTCAAAAACTCCCAACCACCATCTTGAATAAACTCCTTGGGGTCCTCCAAAATGGTCTTTAAAATTGGTCGCCAGTGCAAATTCATTCTAGTTTCATAGCACTTTATGTTCTTAGAACTTAGCCAATTCTTGATACAATTAAGTGATGCAGACGGAATGGCATCAATATGGAAGGCTTCCTGCTTAAAATTCTTGAAAATGATGATCATATCAAAATTATTTTCCCCAAGGCCTACCCTCTCTAAGTTAACTATTTCAATATTACTGAGGGAAATTACTAAGAATGGAAATTCTATCAACTCTACCAAGCAGTTGTCTGTAGGAACAATAAAAACAGGGTCCTTGAAGGGAACACCATGGAAGCCAAACTCTTTGTGTGGTATTTCAAAATTTAATTTAAGGGCTTTCAAATGAGGTTGTTCCCACAGCTCTGATATTCTCTTAATGAATGTATTGAACTCCTCGTTTACTTTGCTTTTCGTATTCCTCCCTTGCTGTTCTGCCTCCTGATCATCAGAATCATTGATTGATTTCCTGCAAGTGCCTGAAAGAGCACCAAAATCCATCACTGCAACATAAAATTGGACATCCTTTGTATTCTTGCTCCCTATTCTAATATGTTTATGAAGATGGAAATGTATCAAGGTAATCATCTCCTTTTCTGCTGGCTGAAATAATGCATGCTTTATGTTCCTATATGTAACCTCTACTCTCTCTTCTTGCCTCGTGGTTGAGTAACAAAAACCATTTGAATGACCTTCTAATGTTCCAATGATTCTTCTCTCTCTGCCACCAAATGAAGGTCGAATACATAAATCTGATAACACGATAGGCTTCATTTTTGAAATTGGCATCTTCTCTTGAGTTAGCATTTCAGTTCTTCCAGATTCTCTTGAAACTACCTTACGCCTCAGATTTTTAATTAGTTGAATGACCTGGTTCACATGCCTTGTATCTTTTGAGCGGAAAGTTAATTCTTTCACATAGATGTAGCCTTGAGATTTCTGAGGCAAAATATTATTAGCATTAAACCCAGTGACTGATCCATTGAGAAGGATGCGTATATAAGATATATCGCCATCTTGTTGACTTGAAGCACTCCTTATGGTGGCAATATGAAATGGTACCATTAAGCCATTTATTGGTAATAAAACAGCCTCATTCTTGTGATCAACCTGAATCATCAATTCCTTTGATGAAGGAATTTCATCTATATTGTTATAGGCATCCAAGTCACATGGAGATTTGCAATTACCCTGAGAATCACTTGAATCGGAACTCCCTGCAGGGAACGTTCTTGCATTCTCATCACTCTTTTGTTGAGATACTTTGGCCTGATGTCGTCTTTGTACATGCTCTTCGGTAGCCTCCTGTTTATCAGAACTTGGAATTGCTTTTACTTTTAGGTTTGAAATATTAGACTCTGTCCCGTTTGCATCAACTTTGGGGCTTGGTCTCATTTCAGATTCTTCTTCATCATCATCATTAAAGGAGTAGAGAACATCTGAAACAGATTTAGAGCAAGTAGCAGTTGCAACTTCTGGCCCTTTATCCCTAATAATAACTGTATCAGAAAGCAACAGAGAGAAGAACCGTGTTTTTGGATTTTCCGATTCTATCCGTAGATTGTGAAACCCAAGACTGACATTGAAGACCGTCCCAACATTCAGAACTCTTTCATTTCTTGCATTTAAATTTAACTTGGTGTCCCTGAACTCAATGCCAATCCCAGTTCCTACACTCTTGGTCATGTGAGGAAGGAATTCAGGACAATCTTTCTGAACAACTTCAACTGCTGCCTTATAAGAAGCAGCACCAGTGTTTCCTGGCCTTAGTGACATAATTGCTGCTTCATGAGCTCTTAGTAACACCTTATAAGCTTTCTCCTGCAACTTATCAGCATTTATTAGATATGTCCTAGCAACATTTGAGCAGTAACTGTTGTAGCGTGCCCCAATAGAACAGATGATGACTCCTTTGGCATCATAATAAAGATCATCATCATTGGATTCTGCATCAGGCTTCAAGTCAAATACTCCCCCACTCTGAAAAATAGGAGGATAGCAAATGTCAACATTTTCTGGTTCCATTTTCAAATTCGCTTTGCTGGGATCAAAAATGGCATTCTCTGTATCCTCCATAAGAGTGAAATGGGTTACCTTCTTTTCCCCTTCTATAATTTCCTCAAGTTTGGGCACAACATAATTTTTGAGAACTGAAGCAGACAAAAACGATGCTTTTTTCACACTTGTTATCTCGGTCTCATCCTTTTGAGCAAACAGCTCTGAAAAACTGACACTGACATCAACAAGCTGAAATCCTGTATCTTTTAATGCTTCTCCCCACCTTATCAAAAGTGGCCCTTCTGGGTCCTCTTTTGCAATCCAGCCAACGACAGGGGGAAACGTAGAGCATTGACTCTTAACTGATTGGAATATCTCCTGCATCTGAGAACTTCCATTGTCACCTTTTGGTATTGCATGTAAGAAAATATCAACACCCAAACACTCTGTGGAGATATTTTTAATAGATTCAATCAAAGATGGTTTTTTCTGATGACACAAGACATGGATCCGTGTGTCTAAAAATATCATGATTGTCTCTGGAAATTCAAATCCAAGAAGCCATATTTGTAGAGCAGCTGATTTCAAGTAGCGCAAGTCTTCGGATGTGGGAGGAGTGGCTACTGCAATGGCTTCTACACCTCCCCAGGACTCCTGCTTGCGACCTCTCCAATTTAAATACAATGCCTCTAACCTTTTACTGAGAGTACTTATGTTGATCTTGTATTCATCAGGACTTACATCAGTAGCTATTTCCTTCACATCTCCTGTGCTGATCTCTGCCATTAAAATCAATTTGTCATCACAGGCCTGCCTCAGCCTCCTAGATTAAATAGCACAACATATTATCTGACCATGAATGAATTGCCTGCATTGAAAATTTTATTGAGGTCTTAATGATTTCTGAACCACAAAGCTGCATCTCAAAGATCAAAACAACTATTGTAGCAGTAAGTATCCGAGGCAGCAAGAAAACTACAGAGAACAAAAATCTGAATGCCAAACAATAAAGGTAATCCATGACTAGCATCAGAGGGTTAGGAGAAGTAGAGCAAAAAAAGAAATTTCGTTAAGTGGTTGAAAACTTTGAGAAAAGTAAAACTCAACTTCAATGGTGCTGCAAAAGGCAATCCAGACAATACATGGGCAAGTTTTGTAGCAATAAAACACAAACGGGAAATTTCTTTAAGAAGGCTTTTCAACATTTGAGTAATCAAACTAACAATTTCGTGGATGGTCAGCACTTCTGTCAAGGATCCAAGCCTATGTGAAAACTGAATATAGAAACATAGAATTATAGGAAGTTTGCAAATAGTCTAAATGTGGTCATCAACAACTCATGTCCAATCTGGCAGCTTAACTCATTTCTGGAAAAAAATCTCATATGGAAAGAGGAATATCCTGTAAATTTCCCAATGCCACCAGGACCAACATTGGGCATCTAACCGTTTAGCCAACATTGGTGCAAAGAAATTTTATGTCTCTCTTAAAAAGTACAGACCAGTATGATAGACAACTTTAAAATTACTATTGTAATCAAATATAGAGATTAATTACATAGGAAGGTGGCTTGTTTTGTGGATTATGTGGTGGTGGTAGTTGGTGGCTGTGTAGGGTGTGATTTTCAAATCATGTGCATTTATGTTTGGAGGTGTTTTTGTCAACTTTAATATAAGCACGCCAGCTGAGAAGTCTAGGATTTGTGTCCTTTGTGCTCGTATATGTGTTGCTATGGAGAGCAGTCCCATACCGCATAATCCTTTGAGGCAGGGTATGTTATTGGATGGGAGACTGCAAAATAATTTTCAACTGCAATACCTCATTTACTATGGGAGGATGAAAGCTATATTGAAGCGGGAAGGTTGGCTGATTATGGTCTGCTTTGATCATGTGCCACAATGATGGTGGATTTTTAGAGAAAACTTTTGAGAGATTGTTTAAAATGTTGAGCTTCATGATTGATTTTAGAATTGTCGGTGCCGGATGGGTTGGATATGAAAGATCTATGGGAACTGGGTTGTGATGGGAAAAGAAAAATACAGATGGCACAATAGTGGAGTGTTGGTTACAATGGTTGAGGCAGACATGAAAGATATGTGTTTACATGTAGATGTTCTAGAATGCTTCATACAGGATATGTGTGTTGTAATGTGTAATTTGGTGGTGTCAATGCATACGGATGCTGGGGAAATCACTGGTCATATCTAATGCCATATCTAGAACAGAGTCTACTGAATTGAACTGTTCAAAGAGATTCCATGATGCATGGTATTAAATTTCATGGCATGTCAAAGATGGAAGAGAATAGAGTAGAGTTTCTACAAGGTAAATGAGTGCTCAAACTTTGATCATATGAGAGGTGTATACTTATAGGTCTGTTGACAATAAATTTCTTCATTGAAATGCTTATATTGTACTTTGATTATGTATTTTGATATGCTGGATAGTAGTTTACCATGTGCTTCTAGTTGCTCTTTCTATCTCATAGTAGGGGTGGTTGATGCAGTTCTGTACTTCTCTTGCTTTCGTAATAGTTGAATGGTATGTGGTAGTTGGGAAGGGAGTACATATATAGATCCCCTGTATAGGTTATTGAAAATAAGGAAATTCATGAGAAACAAAACCCCAAGAATACAGTGATATAAAGAAACACCATTACTTGTATCATTTAAACCCATAGTTATTAAGAGACGTGCCTTGACTCTTGGTACTCATCTCCTGTACCAAAAACACATACCCCTCTTGCAGGCACTTGATGGGGCATCTCCAGACATTAGGAGACATTATATGAAGTTTATTTGAATCTAACATCTCCTATTAGCATCCCTTAAACATTAGGGTACCTTCATTATAAGTTTCCCAAAACGGGCTTGAGAAAAGCTAAAACTAAACAAATGCATAAGACTTGTAATTTCTAATATTTCATAAAATTTGCAAGCTTTTTAGTATCAGAACTTATTTAATCAAAATCCAAAGTGGCAATAGTACAAAGAGAAACATTAATGTGGCTTTAACCGGGTACATGCATTTAGATTTTATCAACTGGTTGAAAACATAATCATCTCCAAGGAAGCTTAACAACATTTTTGAAATAATGGAATGCCTCTTACAATCTTTGTCTTCAATCTCCAAGTGATTATGGTTTTGTTAGAGTTGTAGCTTCAGTTGGATTGAATTGATCTAGAGTTAATCTCTAATGGTGATTGGTTAAACATTATTGCATTTGATTAATCATTAAAATATATATATATTGCTGTTAATTATGTCTAATGATTATTAACTCACCATAACCAATATTGATTAACATAGAGACATGTCTCTTCATTAGACATGTCTCTGCTACTCCTATATATATGCATTTGGATCTGCACTTGGAATACACAGAAATAAAAGGTAGTGTTATTACATTTGCAGAAAACGATCCTACAAAACTCAACATTGGAATCAGAGCTCCAGGCTGCAAATGTCGAAAATAGAAGACAAGGATGTTTTAAGATTGATCTGCTATAGCTCATCAAAAGATGTCGCTCTACCATAAGGGATAGATTAAGGATTGCAAATGCACATATTAGTTCAAAAGCTCTCATCGAACGATTTGCCTATTTTGAATAATCTCAAGTGACTGTAAATAGGAACATTAACATTACTCTCGTGGATCCTTTATAAAACAAACATGATATTTAAGGGCATGGACATTTATCTGGAACAATTTATATTATCTACGTATTGAACATCATCATACAAGATTGGAAGATAGAGTTAAAAGGAATACATATCCACGTTAGGAGAACCCTCTTATGTTGGATCAAACATTTTGAAGAACTTTTAAGTTGGAAAGTTAATGTATATAGCATTAAGTACAAAGAAGATAAAAAGCAGCGTTGATCATATTAGAGCATATATAATCAAATCCCAGAGAATAATACTCAACAAAATGGCAACACAGAGTCTTAGCCACGGTGAATACAATCAACAATTCAGGAAGCCATAATCTTTGAACATTATTCATGTCTTGTTACTAATCGGTATTGAGCCGCACAACCGACCATCAGCCCTTGGGTGTAATTTAGTTGAATAATGAAAGATAACGAACAAGAGAGATCTTCAAATTCACATTTAAAAATATTTTTAAAAAATATTGAATATAATACCCATATAAATAAATAGGGTTTGATTCATATGCATCCATTATCAAATACCGTCAGCACTTACCTGACAGAGAACAACAACAATGAATTCGGATTTAAAAGGGAACCATATATCAGCGGAGTTGAATGCATATGGAATGAAGAACACAGTCACAAAATTAATATCCAATATAACAGAAATCTATTATAATAATCAGGACTGATGTATCACAGTATAATTGTTATCAGCAAAAGTATAACAAAGCCAACAGGATTAGTTAGTACCCGAAAGGTTGCGTGACGGTTGAGTCGCCCCTTCGGAATATATATGTATATCGTCCTATGGAACTATGGATCATTATAGTTGTACTCATTATTGTATACTCTGCTTATATGAATAAAATATTATCTTGTTCTATGTCATATTGTGGTCTCTGAATGCAATAAATATCTGTTTACCCTGTACGGTAAACATTTGGCATCGTTGCCTATCGAACCTAGTCAAAGATGTGTTTTAAAGATTGATGCCAAACTTAATAAGGATAGAAATAAAAGAAAAGAAAGTGATGATGTACGCACAACACAGGAAGCATTAATTCACACACAACAAGCAGAACGAAGGTATAGAATTCAACAGCTCGCCAACAGGTACCGAGGGTGTATCACTGAAGGTGACCACAATGCCACGGGAGCACTAACCAACAGAGTGCATTCACCTAACCGTCCATGAGAGGACTTGATAGAAGAGACAAGGGAAGAGTTCCAAAGACTGAGGTTGATGGAAGAATCAAGGGAGGAATTCCCGAAGTTGTAGACACCAAGGGTGAAGAATCCAAACGGAAGAGAAAGAACCAACACGACTCAAGGTGTCGAAGGAGCACGAGTGTGGGGTGAACTCTTCATCCCCAATACACTAGACAAACGGATACAATTCAATAGTCGAACAACTCGGCTTCTAAAATAACCCATCACACTAGCACATAACACAGTTGTACAAAGTAACGTGATTGTGAAGAAAAACATGGATACACAGAACAACGTGGGTACACACAACAATGTGGGTGGAAAACAACGTAGGAATAAAGAAGCTAACGATGGCAGGGCCAAAGGAGAAATTGCCTAAATTTGTTGGTGACGGGATGGTTGACCCAATTCGACACTGTAAAACATGTGAAACAATATGGACAGTGAATGGCGTAATGGGTGAGGATGACTAGATCTATCAATTCCAGGCTACCCTAAGAGGCGTAGCAATTGATTGGTTTTCAAACATTGACCAAACAAAGGTGGCCACATGGGCGAATTTAAAGAAAGAATTTACAGCAGAATTTCAATTACTAAGGGATGACAATGAGATCATAGCGGAAATCTACAATACAAAGCAAGGGAAGAATGAGACAATCCACAAATGCACAAGGAGACTAAAAGAGCTGGTCAGGAAGATGGAGAGCCTACCAACCGACGACTTCAAAAAATGATGGTTTGTTGAAGGGCTACGGCTAGCAATTTGGAAGATGAAAATAGTACCTCTGACATCGTACATTGAGGCATATAGCCGGGTAATGGACTTAGAAAGCGAACACAAAACAAGGAAAAAGAAGAAGAGCAGATCTTCTGACTCGAAAGACTCATCCTCTAAAAGCAGTGATGAAGAATTAAATAGAAAGATTTAAGCATTACAAAAAGATATGTTGCATATGATGAAAGAATTAAAAAACAGGAAGAAAAACATAGAAGGGGAACTATGGCGTACGGGTAGCAAGGAGGAAGGCCATACAAAAGGCGCTTTCCCCAAGAACCAGTTTTGCGATATCTACTAGATTTTCGGACATTCCACCAAAGAATGTTCGTTCAATATGAAAACAAAAGGTCACGAGCAAGTTTTATTGATGCAAGAAATGTCCACCTCGAGGGCTACAGGAACAACTACAAACAATGACACAGCAACTTCAGGAAGGTATCGAAACAACAACCAACGCGAAGGAGGAAGCAACAACAACAATAACGAGGGCCGCAGCCAGATAAAAATATGATCCAACCGGATAGCCAATGATACAATGTCGCGCGTGCAACCTATGGGGCCACTTTGCTAGAGATTGTACCACGAAGGGAACACTGCAGTTATTGTGCAAATGGTATGGCCTTGGAGACCATGAAGCCTCGAAATGCCCCAAGGCCAAGGTGAACCTATTGACTATAGAAAGAAGCGAGGAAGAAGTATTAACAGTCACCCAAATACAAGCGAACAAGGCAACATACCCAGATCTTGAAGAAGAGAAAAGAAGGATGCACTAGGCAAAAGCAGAAATAGAAAAGGAGATAATAGCTGAAAGAACGCAAATGAATGACACTACAGGTACCTCAAGGAGGATGCAGAATAGAACATTATACAATAGCTAATGCAAGCTGAGGTTCCTATGAAAATAAACCTTCTTTAATGCCATAACTAAGAACAACAATCTTAAACATGACACCGTCTCCAAAGACGGTGGATGAGCCAAGGAAGAGCACCCACGGTGGAAGTGAAGCCCCCACGACACACCCAATGTTACTCGCACTGAACATAGGAAGACACTCTGCTAAGGTAGAGATAACTATTCTAGAAACCATCCTGACAGACACCATTATGGACGGAGGATCTAGCGTAAATGCATGACTTGAGGAAACGTGGAAGAAGTTACGACAAGCAACCCTATGGCCGCCTACATTCCAACTGCTTAGTGCCAACCAACAAGGAATCAAATCCCTCGAAACTTTAATGACACAGACTGTAATAATCAAGCGACAACCCTTCCTACTCGACTTTGTGGTCAATGCCATCCTTGGAAGGGGCTGGCTAGTACAGGCAAAAGTGAAACATGACTGGAAAAGGAACACTCTTTCGATGGAAAGAAGGGGTCGTAGGTTTATAATTGACCTACACACCCAAATGGTGGGAGAAGACGTAGCATCCTTGTCAGACTCTGAAGGCGAAGAGGGAGATGACAAAGGAAAGAAAAGGATGGAACCCGACGAAGAAGGAATCCTGAAACTAGGAGGATCCGACGACGACGACTTGGACTCATTGAATGGCCTACTCCATTGGTAAATGGAGGACTATGAACTCTTCCCAAGTTGTCTCATGCTAGGGGTGGAAGAAGGAAATAAAGAGGATGAAAAGAAAGAGTTCCCGACAGAGCACAGAGAATTCAAGGGGAGGCACCAATAGATGAAACACCCACGCACACATTTAGCAAAGAGAAACCAATTAAATATGAAGAACCTACAGTGAAGACTGTAAACTTAGGGGATGAAACCAACCAAAAAAACATTTTTTGGGAGATGATTGGAATCCTATATTTAAAGCAGCAACATTCAAAATATCCATGGAGTACAAGGATTATTTTCAAATGGACGTACAAAGACCTAAGGGAGTGCCACCAAAATTATGTGTCCATCGGATCCCACTGATACAAGGAGCGATGCCCATAAGGAAGTGACCATACCAGATGAATAAAAACTATGTTGCACAGGTCAAGGATGAGATTAACCAAATGCTCGATGCAGGCATTATCTTTCGAGTACAGACAAGTGAGTACCCAGGTGTCTCCAATCGTAATCTGACTGAAAAAGGATACCAGTCTAAAATAAGAATATGCATGGGTTTCTGTGGTTTGAATGCAATGACAATTAAGGATCTATTCCCAATACCATTCACTGATAGCATTTTGAAGTGGTCAGGCACAACAGATACTCGTTCATGGATGGATTCTCTAGCTACGATCAGATATCCATCGCCAAGGAGAACAAGTTGATAACAACCTTTGTGGTGGAAGATGGAGTTTACGCCTACAAATGGATGCCCTTCAATCTATGCACAAACCCAGCAACATTTCAAAGAATCATCCTGCACATCTTTGACAAGATGTCAGTAGGCAACTTCAAGGCTTTCTTGAATGATTGGTCCATTTTCAACGTGGAGGACAAACACTTTGACTGCACTTAAGGAATGTATGGAGAGATGCAAATGCGCAAGGCTAGCACTAAATCCTAAGAAGTGTAGATTTATGGTCCCCAAGGAAAATTGTTGGGACATATCATGTGCAAGGGAAGCTTGAAGACGGACCCAAACAAGGTTCGAGTGATACTGGAAATTCCACCTTCGACAAACGTGACCAAAGTGAAATCATTCTTAAGACACATCGAGCACTACAGGAGGGTCATTAAAAAATTTGCCAAAGTGTCTTACCCTCTCTAAAGCTTGACTTGCAAGGGAGAACCCTACAAGTGGGAAGCAGAACAGGATGAAGCCTTCCAAGAGTTTTAACAAGAGTGGTCACAGCACCTTTTTTGGCTTACCCAAACTAGGACATGGAGTTCCACGTACATGTTGATGCATCAAATTTTGCAATCGGAGCAACACTCGCACAAACAAGTGATCATAAATTAAACCACCCGGTGTACTTTGCAAGTAGACTCTTGTCGAAAGCAAATAAGAACTACAGTACTACCGAGAGGGAAGCTCTCGGAATGGTGTATGTTGTACACAAGTTCAGACACTACTTACTAGTAACCCCATTCGTGTTCTACATAGACCATCAGGCTTTGCTATATTTGGTGAATAAACCAATCATTTAGGGACAAATAAGTAAATGGTTACTTCTTCAGGAATTCAAGTTTAAGATTGTAGTACATCCTAGAAAAAGCCACATGAGACAAACCACCTCTCTAGAATCAAGTCAGGGGAACTGCCTGAGGGAGTCAATGATGACTTCCCAGACACACAATTGTTTCAAATCGTTGTACTTCCATCTTGGTACACAAGTATTGGAGAGTATCTTTCAGCTGGTCAATTCCCTAGAGAAATGCAATCAAATGAGCGAAGGAAACTAGTACTGAGAAGTCGAACATACCAGTTGATCAACAAGCTACTATACAAGATGGAACCTGACCAAATCTTGTGGTGATGCATTCTTGAAGAAGAAATACCAAGAGTATTAAAAGAGGCACACAAAGGGCCAGCAGGTGGGCATATGGGGCCAGACACAACTATGCGGAAGATACTTCTCGTAGGGCTATGGTGGCCTACTATGAACAACAACGCTAGAGAGTGGATCATTGGATGTGATACATGTCAAAGAGTCGGGAAGCCACTAAAGCGGGATTTTATGCCCTTGAACCCCTCACAGGTGCAAGAACTCTTCTAGCAGTGGGGACTGGACTTTGTTGGACACTTGAAGGTAAGCAAAGCCTGCAAATGTTGATACATCGTCGTAGCAACGAAGTACCTCACAAAGTGGGTAGAGACTCGGGACTTACCAGACAACTCCACACTGAATACGGTGAAATTCATTTATGAACAAATCATTACAAGGTATGACATCCCAATCCAACTAACAAGCAACCGCAGAGGGCACTTTGTCAACCATGTCATCAAACTTCTTACGACGGAATTTTAAAAAAGCTATTCCCTTTCGAGCCCATACTACCCGAGAGCGAATGGGCAGACAGAATCAACAAACAAAATCTTGGTTTCACTGATTTATAAATCTTGCGGTGTCGAAGGCGAAGATTGGGAAGAGAAGTTGTCATCGGCATTATGGGCATACCATACCTCCTACAAGCTCACCACGGGACATGCCCCATTTATGGTCAGGAGGCCATAGTACCAACAAAGTTCATGGTACCAAGCTTACGAATAGCATTTGAGAACAAGTTGGGAGACACAAAGAGTCTCAGGGAGAGGTTATACAACCTGAATAAGCTCGACGAACAAAGCCTACAAGCACAATGGGCTACAGAGATTTCACAGCTTAGGCGCAAAGTTTGGCATGACAAGCATCTGAAACTAAACAAATTTGCACCAAGCCAACTAGTATTGAAATATAATGGGAGTAATGAGATCAAACCAAGTAAATTCAAGGTGACGTGGGTTAGGCCATATAAGATCCGTGAAGTTAGCGATAATGGAGCGATCAAGCTGTGGACGTTGTAGGGGCAGGAAGTGGTCAACCCAATAAATGGTTCAAAGTTAAAAGGTTATCATTAGCGGGACGAAGCCTGGGGAGATAATGACACTTGAATGAACAATTCAGCTAGAATGTGAATATTTAATAATAATAGTAATTAAATAATAATAATAAGTATATATATGTTTTACAAAACTATAGGCGATGTGGGAATTATTGATTTTGATATCGGTCGGTAAACAATATAAAATTCTGATTTGGAGACAATTTTTATTATAAAAAAACCATATGGAAGAAGAAACACCGTACACTGTATGGCATTATAAGCAATTAATCAAGGGGGAAGGAGCCAAACACCGTACAGACATTTGAAGAAACCAAATACCGTACGGCCCAAGCAAAAGATAACATAAATGACTCTAAGCACAAGTTGTACAACACCAGGGAATTAGAGTGTCGCACAACCATATGAAGAAGAGAAAAAGGCAGAAGCAAAGGGCACTGTACAGTCATACAGCTTGCACAACATATTCAAGAAGACACCATACGGCAATGTTAAAGGGCACACTACATGGTGAGAAGGCAGATCGTACGGCCAAGTTGGTGGGCACAATATTAGAAAGCACCTTCCACCGTACGGCCAAGCCAGTGGGCACAATATTAGAAAGTACCTTCCACTGTACGGCCAAAGAAGGAATAGGATTTTTTAAACACAATGTGCTATGTTGGAGACCCGTACAGACCATACGATGGTGAAAAGTATTAAAGAGAGCAAGTAAACACCGTATAGCCACAACCAACAATGCAAATAGATAAGTGGTATTAGATGGCAGATAACACCGTACGGTAGAAACAAACAACAATGAAAGTAATAGTAATTAAAAATTTATAAAGGCAACACCTACATCGAAGGGAAAATGTTTGATTTCCCATCTACCATAGAAAGGACCTCACGTGTATATTATCAAGGGTTCTAGAGAAATATTTATTTAGCATGGAGATGTATACGGAAATTTACAAAGAGCAGGTATAGAGAATAGAGGAAAGAAGAGGAATTCACAACAGCCGTACAACCACAACAGATTGATCGAGGTGCTCCATTTATCGAGGTGTTCCATTATTAAGCGGAGAGTGAAGACAAGGAGCCGTATGGACCTTGCAATCAAGTAGCCTTGAACCCTAACGGTTTCACCTAACTGTTCCTTGAAAATAAGAAGAGTAATTATGGAGTCGGCTCGGAAAAGAGCCTAGAAAAAGTTGGAAGAAGATTCGGCTACCAATAAGAGGATGAATAAGAATGTGCAGACATTACACTCAGGCATCCGCATTGCAAGAGGCACGAGCTCAAGCAAAAAGAAGGGCAAACAACAAGCACAGACAGCTGCAACAGTGCATCTCACTCCTCAGAACATACCCTTCGAAGGTCTGAATGGGTTGGAGTGCAGGAAATAGTGGCTAGATACCTCGATTGATCATGCAATAAAGAACAATATAAGGAAGGCATAGGTGGAATGGCCAATCCGAATGTCAATCTTCTACATTCGAGAGTATACAAGCTTTCTACAAATGATAATAGACACTTACGACAGGTTTTCTGAAACAAACTCATTTTCCTACCTAGGGCGGGACCTAGTACTTTCTTTCAGGGCAGCAGACTTTACTAGGGTATTTGGCATTCTTGGACATTCACAGGGAGGCAAGAAGATAGATGGAAAACCCAAGAAATAGAGTCAGGAGGCAAAGGCGTGCCTGATAGATTTGGTGTGTGGCAATTATCTTAAAGAAAGAAGCGTTGATGGAAACTTCTAAAGGTAGAGGATTGAAAAAATCCAACATTTAGGAGGGAGAGTGGCACTACCTAATGGACTTGGTTAAGAGCAAGTTCACGAGATCGAGCCGTGCATCAGATATTTATTTTTTGCAAGTAGCGATGATGAATGGAATCATGAAAGGGAAGGTGTACGATTGGGCAGCAGTACTTGCAGAACGCATGTACGAATTCATGACATTGTAGCACAAGACATTTTATATGCCCCATTACGCCATTGGATTGTTCCTCAATGCTACAGCACGAATGATCTCCATTGACAAGCTGGAGATCAAGCCTGGCTCACTTGCTCCAAGTGAGCCCTCCATTATGCAGTGGAAGCATTTAGGCACACCGAGCAAGCAGAAGGCCATGGTTGGACAAAAGCGACTTAGACAGGAACTAAACACAGGCTCAGAACACGGGAACACAGATAGTGGCAGGCAGGACACATCATCCAAAGATACCAATGAGATGGATGAAGAGGATGAGGATAGCACGTAGATGGAAAATGATGAGGAGGTCGAAGTAATCACTGCGACACCGCTACTATTTCCATGGCTTGCCCTCTCCATAATATCTCATTTGGCTCCTGTAAGTGCGAATTCCTGGCTTCGGATAGTTTAGGCAACCCATAGTCATGACTCTCATTACAGTAGCAGCCCAACCAGCACTCGCAGGGATCCCAGAGCCTACAGTCGTTCCGGAGGCAGTGGTTACATCACGGATAGAATCTCATGCATCGCCACCTACAGCGAAACCGGAAGAAGTGTTGGAGACACATGAGCGGGTGATGGAGATACCTAAGCAGGAGAAAGCACCTGAGAGTCTGAGGGCACCACAAGCTCGATTGGACGTAATTGGTTTCGATGCCGTAGTCACCATAGATGATGCATTATTGGCCAAGCCAGCCAGTGAGGATACTAGTAGGACAAGAACAACACAAGACTTGAGTGCTTATCTGAGTCGGAGGTTTAACATCAGGCTAGTAGCACGGGCATCTGGTATTCTCTTGCCTATGAGGGAAGTGCCCCAGGAGGAGGAACCTATAGCTTCGTAGGAGAGTCACCCCACTGGTACAAATGAGATACCACCTCCACCTCCGACAGATAGCACTACCAAGATAATGTTAGAGGCAGTTGAGACAACTAGGGGCACACACGAGCAGCCCACATCAGGATTATTGACAAACATGGGGGAGGATGTAGAGTCATACTTGGCTGATATGGTGACTCAAGGTCGCCAAGTGGTGATTTATGTGCAAACACACGCACTAGAGACAGTTATGCAAGAGCTAGAACATGTTTTATCCTTTATGCAAGTCAGTTGCCCGACTGCATTTATAGTATGCTTTGAGGCACAAGGGTGGCCTAATACAGAGTCTTCAGAGACGTGACAGAAGTGGATTGTGAGAGAGCCATTAGTAGAGAGCCGAGTGGAGGACCTTACCCGAGAGATAGTGCAGGTGTATTGAGATGCCTACTGTGCTCTATGGAGGAGTCAAGCAAATCAGGTAGCAACAAAGAGGGCTTGGGAAGAGATAGCTACCCAATTAGCAACAGTAGAAGCAGGTTTGGCTGCACAGCAATCAGCTTGGGAGTCCGAATGGGCAGCAATCATTGCCCAGTTGGAGGCAATTAAACAGGAAAAAGAATCAAAGAAGGCAACATTCTTATCTCAACTTGAAGAAGTAAAGCAAGAAAACAGTCGACTATAGAAGGAGTCAGAAGCAAAAGAGGTGGAGCTCGGGAATATAGCAGAGATGATGAAGAAAGTTTTAGAGATTCAGATATAGGTTGAGGTGGATCTAAAGAGAAGGACCTAGCAGGTGCATGAGTTACAAGCACAGTTGCACCCTCATGCCTAGTCATGTTTTGATGTACTTAGTGCTCTCCATTTTGTCGTCCGGAGACGACTCTTCTTTTTGGGGGGATGATGTTATCGACAAAAGTATAACAAAGCCAACGGGATTAGTTAGTACCTGAAAGGTTGCGTGACGGTTGAGTCACCCCTTCGAAATATATATGTATATTGTCCTGTTGAACTATGGATCATTATAGTTATACTCATTATTGTATACTCTGCTTATATGAATAAAATACTATCATGTTCTGTGTCATATTCTAGTCTTTGAATGCAATAAATACCCGTTTACCCTATATAGTAAACAATATTTGCAGAAGGATATGATAATAAGTAAGACACATACAAGGAATAAAACTCAGTTTAAATATGGGAACATCACTCGTTACTAAAAGAAGAACGTGTGGATATTACCATTGAAGCCCATGTTAAAGAGGACATCCACGAATAAATTGTCAAAACAATAATCTGGTCAGCAGAAACACAATATAAACTATGATGCATATCAAGGCATTAGGGACATATCTATGGAGGAAACTATTAAAGATAAATTAAGACTGAAAATTATATCCCTACGACTTGAGTAAACAAAAAAAAATCTCAATGATCATAGGAGATATTTAGGAGATTTATGTTTGTATTAAATATATGTCATTGACTTTATAATCATAATGACAGAAGTAAATTGGTGAAACATCGAATAAGATGCAAAGTTATTAGCACCATGTTGATGCCCCAATACACAACATTCAACAATTATATTAATAGATATACACATACGATTTAAGCATTAACCCTTCAAATGTTGAAACCTCAATATTTCAAAGGGACATACATAATGATATGTATCTTCATTTTGGACTGCATACTATTTGAGAATGACAGTTCCTGAGCCAAATATTTCTAAACTCACACTTAGAAGATTGATAATATGCCAAAAATTAAACAAATTAGAAAACTCAATGACCAACAAATAAGCAAACTATTTGAATGTATCGTGAGGACATTAGATTGCTCATGCAAATAGCCATGGGTGTCAAGTTGATGGCAAATGTGGTGACGGTGACAAAGGATGGTAGTGATGATTATATAAGAACTACTACTGCTATTAACGCAGCCACAGAGATGATTGAAAAATTGATTGATTATTTCTCATTGGACCTAATAGTGAATGAAAACTCTATAAAATGGAGTAAGTGGGAATTTTACATTACCAAGGGGGGCGGGTGGGGGGGAATAATAACCAATGTTTCATTCGCATTGTTTGACAAATGCTTATATGGAAGCATTTTCTGATTTGTTGCATATGGATCTTCATTGGGGCAACCTATATCAAGGATGTTAATGTCCAGATAAGTATTTATTGTTCTTGAGTATTAAATTTATTTACTCAATGTAGTTTCTCTCTTATTTGTATTTCTATACATACTATAAAGAGTTATTTGCCTTTATCTTTTCCTTTGTCTTCGGGAATGTTCTTGTAGGAAAAGAAGATTGGTAGATTAGGCATGCTACCAAATATTGTGCAAGACTCGATCTTATGATAGTAGATCAAAGATTGAGTAACTAGAGGATCTACTTCAGTTGTCATCAGAAGATCTTGGACATTTTGTTTCAGAGGGAGATTGACACTTCATTAGAGGCAACCTTGAACGAAGAGGTTTGAAGATTAAAATCAGATTTAGAGGGAGTTTAACAAGAAACCTTGGACAAAAAAGTCAACAGATTGAAATTTGCTTAATGAGTTCTTCTCTATAAGGGAGAATTTTGAAGTGAAATTCTTTGTAATGTACTTTGCTTTGTGAGAAAGAAGTCTGAGATGAAGCCCTTGTTCCACCATCTGACTTGGTTCATGGTGGTTACTATTTTGCATATGTGGATTATGTCATGAAAGGTGACAATCTTATCAATAGTTGGATCTGTTATCATGACAGACTACATTAAGTTGATGTCTCGAAGTGCCGGAAGTCATGAATACGAATGTATCATGATTAGAATACATTAAGTTGCTGTCCCAGAGTGTTGGATATCATGATATTTGCCATGATAGAGTTCATGACATTCTGATTAATTGTTATCTGATCAACTTAATTAAGTTGTTGTCCCAGAGCATCGGAAATCAAATAACTTATTCTCTTGATAAACATCACTTGTCTGATGTCAGTGCACATATCAAGTGAATATCACTAAGGTAATGAAACATAAATGATTCAATTCTCGCTCACTGAGAGGGAGTGTTAAAGTTGTAGCTTCAGTCAGACTGAATTGATCTAGAGTTAATCTCTAATGGTTATTGGGTAAACATTATTGCATTTGATTAATCATAAATTTTATGTGTGTGTGTGTTGTGTGTGTGTGTTGCTGTTAATTATGTCTAATGATTATTAACTCACCATAACCAATATTGATTAACATAGAGACATGTCTCTTCTACTCCCATATATATGCATTTGGATCTGCGCTTGGAATACACAGAAATAAAAGGTAGTGTTATTACATTTGCAGAAAACAGTCCTATAAAACTCAAAGGGTTTTAATTAATTTATATCATGACCATGATTGTCAACTATCAATAAAATTAATATTTGATTTTGATGAGATTTATTTCAATATTTGGAAATGTTAACTTTTTTATTTTAAAGCAATTTAGTAGTTAACAATCCTTAAACTTGCACGCTATTGATGATTATTTTGTTCTCGACTTAATTAATTGATTAATTATATATGCATAGTATCCACATACCTATCTCCATATTTTTTGAAAATGGCATATCGTTACCTATCCATGTCTCTTTGTTATATAAAGTCCCCATCTCGCAGTGACTATGTTTAAAACTGTTCATTTTAATAAGCTAATGAATTGGTTCAAAATGGAAAGAAAACATAAAGGCCACATCAGAAACAGCATCAACAGAAAAGAAAGCACAAACACAAAAGAACTGATAACACAATCCCTCTAGCAATTGTTCAATAATCCCTCTAAGACTATCTGAATATTGGACTTGCCACTCCCAAATTTTGGAGCGTCCTTAACCGTGATGCTTTACACTTGCCAAAATGAGGCTCAAAATTGAAATAAGTATAAGGAACAAGATGAGAATGAAATAATAGCACCATTGCATTTAGTTCAAAAGTATTTCAAAAGACAACACCAGCAAAGGAGCTCAAACGAGGCCCTACAAGGTCCAAAAAATGGTAATTGTGTAACATCACCTATGTGCTATTGACAATCTATTAATTTTGAAAAATTCATCATTTGGAATCAAATAATACCTACACCATTGTGAAGTAGACAGAAAAATGGCCCACATCGAAACAAATGGCACTAAAAAAGGAGCTTGTATACCCAAGATATTGCCCTCTTAAACCACAAGGGAAAGGCAAAACTCCAATGGTGCAGCCTCTTCCAGAATCCAAGTTAGTGATATTTTAAGAACTTCCAAAGTTGGAAAAACTACTATATTAGCAATATTTTTTTAAGTTGCCATCAAATTTTGCAAGCAACCAAATAAATATAAAGATCTGTCCCCATATTAGAGAAATAGCAAAGTTACTGCAAAACTTGGAGCAACTACCATATTTGGTAGATCGAAGGTCATTGAATTTGTTTAGAATGTTAAATTTAATTGTTATGAATTGAGCACATGACCATCACAACTGCATTTATTAAAATGTATGGTAGGGATCTCAAATTATTTGGACATGCGCTAGTGGATTTTGTAAGGGCACCTATTGATGTGAGTTTTGTGACTACTCCAGCATGTAGAGTGGAATACTGAGTATTCTATCCTCTCAAACAAGGAAACTTCATATGCTATACAATATGGCAATGTGTGATCAAATGAAGAAGTGCCGAGGTTTACAATGTGAACTAGCGACTTTGTGTCGGGATACAACTCAATTTTTTGATGTGATTTTCTGGTAAACACAAAGCACTTACGCTATTCTTCCTAGACTTTATCAATTCCTCTCCCTCAAAGTAGGTAGAACTTGATGCAAACTAGAATTTATTCCAAGTGAAAAATAAAAAGATAAGAATTTAGATAATCCAATCTAACACCTAAGGGCAATGATATCAGTGGACGATACTTGAGTGAATTCATATAACCAAGCTTTTCTTCACCAAATGAAAGTACTACACAAAGATGATGCAATCTCCAATGGTAAAAAAGGATTTTCGTATTATAAAGATTCATCCAAATGCCCAACACTTCTGCAATCCAAATGATTTCATGAAAATTCTAAGCGTTCCTTTTGAAGATTACATCATCTCTGTGTACTTGTTTCGTTTGGGGAAGCAAAGTCCAAAGATCTGCCCCTTTTCTCTGTCTAATTTTTATTAGTCTTCAATAACTGTAATTTTGTCAACTAGTTTGCTTGCAGGCTGGGTTTGATTGTTTCACGATGTATTGTTGCCTATGGTTGCATGAACAGTTTAGGAAGGAAATAGCTAATATAAATATATCACAGAAAATCTGACTTATTTCTAATTACTAATTTACCTTCAACAAATTAGTTCAACCACATCACATTAATACCACGGCTCTGATGTTTCAATAACAGTAACTTTCATTTATTCATTCACAAATGTAAACATTACATTGCACATGCATACCCAATCGGAGCTCCAGGTGTGGTATGGTTTATTGGCCTGACTACAGCAGTCACTGATCTTTAGTTTGTGCCTCCAACTCTGATTGGCATGGCTCCAGGCGGTACAGCCCCACGAGGTATGTTCAGATTACACTATGCACTGTAAACAGCAGATATAGGCCTATGCATCCTGCTTAGGGAAGGCTCTGATATTAACGGTAGCTGAATGTCTGGACTGATGTGGTCCACTTCCCAGGTAATTTCCAAACCTTTACTACCCTGCCCTAGTGATCACCAGCCTGTACTGTTATCTCAGATATTTGCAGCTGTGTTTCCCAGCTTGTATGACCTTCATACACTTGCAGATATAGGCATTGATGACTAGCAATTCAACCATACGACAGACTTTTTTTCTCACACCCTAGCTTGCAATCGAACTCTCCAGCAAATAAAAACAATAAGCATAGGCAAATAACATAAACCTTTGGATTTACCTTGAAAACTCAGTCACAAAATTCTCCCGACCATGTCCTGCAACAGTGAGAAGAATGCTAGCATAGAGGGATTTCATCCTCCCAGCCTAGAACAGGAAATCTCCACAATGTCACCAATTTCATATATTATCTCTTCTTTAATACTTTCTAAGAGCTCCACCACTCGCCTTAACAACGTGTGATAAACAAAATGACTTTTTTGCACTTCCCTATAGTTTCGGGATTTTTGTTTTTCCCCCTCATTTTCTTGTATCGCAATTGTTTTTTCTATTATATTTCCATGTCATGTAACATGAATCTCCTTAAGTCCCCAATTACTTTTATTTATGCTTCCAACATATTATAGATTAAAGGGGGCCGTTTAATAAAATTTCCCACAAACTATAGACTATGCATTAATAAAGTTAAAAATTTCTACAAACTATCAACTATGCATTAAAAAGTTGAATAATTATATTTAGATTCATAAAATGACTTTAATAACACATAACAAATTGAAATTATATCAATGATAAATAAATGATCTTGTCAATATTACCAATTTACCATCAACAAGCCACTACAACTAGAAATCTAACATGTCCATAATGAATTATTATAAATAGGAAGTGCCCCCAAAATTGCCTCAGCTCATCTTCAAATGAATTGCAACCAAACTACCTAGACCAATCGGTCTCCAAGTTCCTTCTATGTCCTCGTTAGCCTATGGGACCACGAGAAATAAGCCAACAACAACATTGTGTTGTGAACTCTAAAAAGGAAACATTAAACAAATTGGTTTTCACAAACCACCCCCATTAAGCTTTGATAACATGAATGATGGGGGTTCCTGGGGGTTCCTAGACTATGAATTTTCACTCTTGATTCTCAATTTCCTTCATAAATTTTGCCTCGGACTGAAAAATCAATCCCTGCAATGAAAGCTTGAATTCATGACACATGGAAGTTCATGAATGACCATGAATTTCCATTCTTCTTTCTCATTTTCCATCATAGATTTTCTCCCAAAGTGGAAAATCATCCCCTAAAATGAAGGCTTGACTAAACACTTCAAATTTTCAAGAAAGGTGAAAATCCAACCCACGCCATGAAGTCTTGATCTTGCAAAGAGTAGAAATTCATGGTGGACCACAAAACTCCACCCTTCACTTTGATTTTAAATTGTAAATTTTCCCCAAGAGTGAAAATTTGACAATGACTATGAAGATTTAATTTTAACTCGTCATTTTTTATTTTCACTAGAATTTTCTCTAAATTCCTTTAGTTACCAGCGAAATCACATCATATTCATTGAGTTATATCCACCATAAAGTTGTACGCATGCATAGTAAACCAAGGGGTTGCTTAACTTGATCACATAATTGTCATATTATCTAGCATTTCAAGTTTCCTTGTTTAAGAGAGGATAGGATACTTAGTTTTTTATCTTATGATATCATCTGGGTGATAGGACTGAGAATTTCCTAATCAAATATAATTATAGACATGTAATCCTGGCTCAATAATATAAGCGAAAATCAGAAGCTCTACTCACAACCCAAATAGTTGGAAAGCCTTCAAGGTAGCAACTAACCGACTCATTGTTGAGCTTCCATATGCTAGTTGATTGTAAGACTCCAACAAAGGTTCGGATTAGGAAAGACATCAACTAAGTGTCAAAATAGTATCCATTCGGCCTACATGGAGGAATAAATGGATCTGAATATGACTGGGCAACCATTTATATGTACAAGTGAAATAGGAAGGTTCGTTGAATAAACAATCCATAAAACATACTACGTGGCATCCATGAAGGCAAGAAACAGGAGTAATCCTGTGTAAGGAAAAGAGAGACTGTCCTAGTAAATAGATTCTGATTCATAAATGAACCCACGGTGGGATTGTATAAACCATCGAAGGAAATATACAAGGAAAGCAAAAACATATAACATAATACACCCATGGACAAGTGAAAATTAATAGCAAGGCAACAAAGACATAACATCGAATTAGAAAGGAGCATTGACGTGTACCATTCACAAGTCATGAGGAATTATACACTAACAAATCATAGTCGGCATTAAAGATATTGATGTGCACAACAATGAAGAGCAACAAGTACAGGATGATTGCATAGAGAATGGAACCCACGTGTAGCAATAGCACATGCCCCACAAAGAAAGTAAGGTATCATGGATAATATAAATCTTTCTTTACATCATTTAAACATTATATGTATGACGTGGTCCAAGCGTCAAATTTAAAGGAGAATGGAAAAGCATGGGTCCGCATAAGACACCCGTCAGATTGTATAAATGGTAATAGCATATCAAAATGTCTCAAAATATTCTCCATCACAATGACATGGGATTTTTTGAATGCCATGATAGTGTGTCAACAGCTTATGGATGGAACGACAATTTAATAAAATGATGAAAAAGATGTAAAGGAGGTTAAAGATCTAAGAAATATATAAATTGATTTGAAAGATTGCTTCAATCAAAGGAGGGTCGGAATGATATTTGCTGCTCGAAACTGATTGCTATCATCAAATGAAGTATGGCGTGGAAGCCAAAATGCATCGAATGGGGATAGGAGATTCGACAGATCAAAGATTCACAATATTCCCTACACACCGAACGGTGAGCGGTGACTAGAAATAAGACATTTACTGCACCCTTTGACGCACAATCATTAGATATGATAGTCCAAGGTCATGTCAGCAATCACAAGCTGCCACTAAGGCTTAGGTAAGAGAGGTATGTACTTTCCTTATTCATTAATTTTGATTAGTAAGGTATATTTTTGGAAAATGTTATGTATAATATAGTTAAGTAAGAATTATATTAGTAATTTTGTAATACTATATTATGGAATAATTAAATAAGGTGAAGTAAATATTTGATAGATTATTAAATAACGTTTTAGTCATCTTGAACACAAAGAATTCAAATATATGTTAATAAGTAAAGAGACAGGGTGGGTAAGAGGGCAGGGTTAGGAAAGAGGGGTATGTACTCCACTCTTGGGCTTAGGCTTATCAAGCCATAGAACCCCACCTCAATGTCCAAGTACTTAAATGTAGTATAGCATCTAGACATGGTGAGGGATGGAAAGCACCCATTGGAAGTTAGGAGACAGGTCTTAAGAACTAGGGACCCACCTCCGATCAAGTAAGTATAAAAGATGATACTTGGTAGGGTTATATCCTATTGAGTACATTCACGTTTATACATATATTTCATATAAGTTTTATCATTCTCCTCTAGTATGCCTATTATTTATAAGAATATGAATTAGGATTTGATATATGAAATAAAACAAATTCATTTCACACAGTATTAGGAGATTATGAAAAGTTATATGGAAAGTAATAAAAGATAATGAGATGAGTATTTTCATTATATCCTCTATTACTTTTGTGGTCAACTTTTTATTTGGAATTCTATATATACCAGCTATATAACTTGATATTTTCCTTCAAGTATGTCCTTGCAGGAAAAGGAGGATTAATATCAAATTCAGAGAAAGTCTAACACTTTGTTAAAGGGAAGTTTATTTTAGAAGCTTAGAAGATTTATGTTCAAAGGGATTCTGACACATCCGTCAGAGAGAGCAGATAGAGGATATGGTTTTGTCAACCGTTTGTGATATCAATCATATTGATTCAAATGGAGTAAACCAATGCTGTGATCGAATCTTTAGTGATCGATAAATTGTAACAGTCAAGAGGACTGTAATTCATGCAACTATGTGAATATCATAAGAAAGTTGTGACTTTAATTAAACTATCTACAAGTCTCTCTTAGATAAATGAAACTTGATGTATGAGTTGTAGAGTCACTCAAGTGGCACAATCATACTCAATCAAGAAATTGACGTATTGTGGACAAGTTTGTGTTAGCTTCTACTATTAAGCTTAATGAATGTTTGGAGCTTCAATGGATGAAAAGAGCAAGTTGGAACTTAGAAAGAAGTCGTCAAATTTGATGTGATGTAAAAGTGTATAAGAGTGGAAATTTTACATTGTGGGGGGAATAATAGGCAATGTTTCATTCCCACTTGCACCATCCTCATGACCCTCGTGGGCAGATAAGTCCTTGCATCTTTTACATTTATTTATTCATTTATTTGTAATTTTATACATACTATAAGGGTCATTTGCTTTGATTTTTTCCTTTATGTTTGAGGGCATTCTTATAGGAAAAGAAGGTTGGTACTTTACATATGCTACCAAATATTGTGCAAACTCAATCTAATGATAGTAGCTCCAAAGACCCTGATGATCAATATAGATAAACTAAGGCTCTTGAAGCAAACATCCTTGATGATTGAGATTATGAGATTCTTCTACATTAAGAGGAAGTATGACACTTCTTCTAAGACAACGCAAGAGCTTAGGAGATTGATACTTAGAGGGAGTCTAGAAATATATGTGGGTGACTACATGATGTGATGGGCCTACTATGTATATCATGAAGTGATGAATTATCACCAGAAAATTAGACAATTGATTCAAAGTGAGTTCGACAGGCATCCTTCGGTAAAGAGAATTTCTAAGGAAGTAACTAGAGGATCTGACTTCCCAGGATCAATGTTCGGAGGGAGAAATTTTGAGATGCAATCCTTTGTGAATGATATCTTCTGTATGAGAAGAAGTTCTAAGTTAAATTCCTTGAAATGCATTCTTCTCTGTGAGAGAGAATTGAGGTGAAAGCCTTTGTACCACCCTCTGACTAGGTTCATGGTGGTTACTATTTCACATGTGATATGTAATTGTTGCCTAGTTTTTAGTCCTATTCCTTTTGGCTCTAAGTTGCAATCAAGTCAATGTCCAGTTTGAGTCTCTGTCTAGAATGCCTCTAGGATGACCTCTCTTCTCATCATCCCCTTTCAAGCTAACCTATGCAGGAAATCATGTAAGCATTGCACTAGTCAAGGGCTAGGTGATTTAGGATTTGGTGGGTTACTTATAAGTGCCTCCTTGATGAGAAGAAGGCCTGTAAACTCCAATGATTCATCATCGAAGGATTCAGAAGGATTTTGAGGACAAAGATCTGTAGTAATTGCATTTCAATGGAAGATATCATAGGTGATCGACCTCAGTATGTAGAGAAACCAATTTGTATCAACAGCTACATGGACGAGTGGAAAAGTCAATCAGCAAAAGGAACTAATGCCATTGGTCAGTTGAAAAGTCAATTGCTCTTAAAGATGGATCCTTGACCGTCGGATGAAGATCAGATCAAAGGTCATCGCAACATCGCACAGTTGAACAGGAAGTTAAATCTTGTCACGAAGTTGCACAAAAAGGGACAGTCAATTTCACACAATTAATGCAACATCGCAAGTGGCAAAACAATTGAATATTTTCAAGTTGCGAGGATGCGAAGAATGAACATGACAGTTAACATTTAAGGCTATCACATGGTCGCAAGCAGTTTAAGTTAATTATGAGTTAAGGCTCCAAAGCAGCAAAAGCTGAAGATCACATTATCGCCAGTAGTTAAAGGTAACCTGAGGTTAATGCTGCAATGGAGCGAAAGCATGCATTCACAATGTCGCAAGGTGTTAAGGTTAATTCTTAAAGAAGGTTATGAGAGTGCAAGAGACAACAACAGCTAAGGTGAATAGTTTTCGCAAGGTCGCCAGCTAAGAAGCATTCAAGACATTTTAAGTTGCAAAGTGGTGAAAGTAAATAAATTGCATCGTCGCAACATGTTAATGTTGAACCTCAATGAAGACTGTGAAGCTGCGAGAGACAACAACAGTTAAGTCAAACGGTCATCGCAACATTGCAAGAGATAAAGAGTGTTATTTGATTAACAGTTGCAAATAGGCGACGCGGTCAAATTCAAAGGTTTCGCTAATTCGTAGGTTTGAAATAACAATTAATTTTAATGTTGTTAAGGCACGATTATGGTTAGTGTGCAGTCATCACTACTTCATTGCAGTTATTAGGATGGAGATATGTTAAGTTGCGAAGAGGTAATAAGGAATTCAATAATCAAATGAGTTAAGTGATCAAAAGAAGTGGTATTTGATTTTTTGATAAATTGATAAAGGGCTAACCACAGTAGTTAGGACCTGAGCTTTCGCATCGTCGCAGGCAATTAAGAGATTAGTCAATTTGTATCTGGTAGTTGCGAAGCCGCAACATGGTTAATTGTTTGAGCCATCGCTATTTTGCAGTTAGAAGAAATGTTAAATCTTGAACTGCAGCGAAGATGCGACATGAAAAGAAGAGATATCATTCAGCCGTCAAATTTTAAAGGATCAACGACTATCGCTTTCCCGCTTTTCGAAGATGCATGAAGGATAATCAATGCAAGAATATGAGCATTCAACACGTGGAGATGGTGGGACCAGACTCAGCTGTGAGCCAAAAAAGGAAGACATCCAAATAAGTTGTCTAGATGGTATGCTCAGATTGGTTGGAGTTTTTGAATGTTATAAAACATCTTTGCTTTATGGAAGCTATTGATCAAAAGCAGATCAGCACCTATCGCTTTCCCGCTTTTCGAAGATGCATGAAGAATAACCAGTGTGGGAAAGCGAGCACTGGACATGTGTACACAGAGGGACCCACGGAAGAAGTCATAAACAAATAAGATCGTGATCATCAATTCAAGATCGATGACTAGAATTCAAATTTACTGTAACCGTTGAAATACGAATTACATAAATTGGGCGCCAACAGCAGAATATGAAAGAAATGAAGATTTTCGTAGGATTTTTGGAGTTGCTTGAAGATAAACAATCACCAAGTGTTCTCAGAGGTGACATGGGATCAGAATCATTGCTGAGAAAAATGCCACGCGTCTATACCGTGCTTCGGATTAGACATTTTCATGTTTTCTTTCTGTTCTGTGACTGTTGCACTACCAAAAATTGAGTAATAACTAAAGACTATAAATGTAATTTCTGATGATAATAAAAAGGTCGGCAAACTTAATGGTGAATTGGCTCTATAATTCCACTTAACCTATTTGTTGTTAAGGTTTTGTTGTTTCAACTTAGTTTAAAGTAGTTTTTGCATAAAGAGTTGAAAGACAATTGTGTGTGGCTCTGTTATCTCCTTTTGATTCCATTTCATCATGGTGTTAGCAGTATAAGTAATTCCATTTACTGTACATATATGATTATGTTTCTTCTCTCCCTCTTGTTGTTTTGCTTTGTTAGAGTTAACAATCAGGATTGCATAAATAGAAATTGATTGTAGTTAGAAGCTAGATAGAAGTGTTGCAAGATAATTCATGACAAACATTCCATTGGGGGTTGTGAGTTATCCAAATCCATATTGCCTAAATTGTTTGTGTCTAAAAGCAATTTGGTTAGCCTTTACTGCTCTCAGGTTAAGAGCTTATTCTGTTATAAACTTCTGATCTAAGAAAGACATATTCATTGCACATTATTGCAAGTCTTAAGGGAGTTGTACCTTGTAATTCAGAGGCCAGTGATAAAACATATATACTAACCCATTTGTTGCTGACATCCTTTTGTCTTTCGAAAACGTTGGGTATTAAAAGAGTCAAGATATAAATCACAACAAGAGAACAAACTGTTAACCAACAGTAATGAAAGGTGACAATCTTTCATTGAAATATATAAACAGAAGGTAGCCATTATAAGATGACAATCTTATAAATGGTAGACCTGTTATCATGACAAACTTCATTAAGTTGTCCCAGAATGCTGGAAATCATGATAACAAACAGACAGAAGGTAATCTTTTTAAGATGACGATCTTGCAAATGATAGGCCTATTATTATGACAGCTTTGTTCCAGATACACCTAAAGTCATTGATAACGAAAGCATTATGATTACTCTAGATATTGTTTCAAACAATTAGAGATCATAAATTATGTTATGATAGTGTTCATAACATTATGATTGTAGTTATTTGACAAGTCACTATTTCAGAGTGTTAAAGTCAGATAATATGTTATGTATAAATATCCTTGATATTGATATCTCATAAAATGTTTTTGTCACTTCTCCCTTGCTAAGAGGGAGTGTTGAAGTGTAGCATCATTCGAAGTGTATACTCATTACATTGAGTATTTGTATTCATGATTTATATGAACATTGATTTATGTCTTATATTATTGATAAGAATACTATATATATATTTATAGATGACTTTACTTAACTAATCGGGCTCTTTAATCAGAAGAGACTATTATGTTATGGAGTTCCTGAATGTAATTGTTTTACCACCACATGATTGTTGATTGAGAAGCAAACTAATTGTGTTTGCTTATACACCGACGGTGATCAAATAGGGACATGACCCTACAGGGACATGACTTTGTTGTTAAGGTTGTAGCTTCTGTCGGATTGATTTTATCATGAGATACCTCGTTGATGGTAAATTATCTTTAACATAAATATCTTATATATATAATATATTATATATGTAATATATAATATATATTATATATTATACATTATATATTATTATATTATAATATAATAATATATTACATATATGGTTAATATATTAATATTACATATATGCTTAAAGGTGAGATATACATATAGTTATTTCTTAACTAATGATGAATAATTATAGGGACATGTCTCTTGAAGAGACATGTCTCCTCCTCTCATATTTATATGAGATCCAAATCTACATTTGGAGGACATCAATTACAATGGCCATATTAGTACATTTGCAGAAAAGATCCACGTTAATAATTTTCTCCATCTTCGTTCTTGGAAATTTTCTTATTGTGACAATTTAAACTTGATTGTACTTGATGTCTCTTTTGATGTCTTCACCTTGATCTCCTTGAAATGATGAAGTCTTCATGCACTTGGATCCTTCAAGATGAACTTGAATTTCCAAAGGAAATTAAAGTTCATGATTATTTTATTCTAGTTTTCTTTCTTCTTGTTCCTTCTTTTCTTGAACTCCACCTTGATCTTGTGAATTTGCAGTTTGATAATCTGATTTTGAACCTCCTCCTCATTTGAAGTCCTTGAGGCTGATCTTACCATGATTCTTTGCTTGAGATCTTGAACTTGGCCTCATCATCATCTCCTTGCTCTCTAAGCCTCCCCTTCAACAATTCACCTTGCAAAACAAAGGAAAGATTGCATTAAGCTCACAAAATAGATTGGAATAACAAAATGAAGAAAATTTTGAAAGCTTTCATGATATAAGATTGCATCTAGATCAACTTTAAATTAACCTTTTCCTCTACTCAATCAATAATCCTCAATTTTCTAAGGTCTGATTTTAATTTACTTTTTCCAGAATTCTCCTTTTTATACACTTCAACTCTGATTTTTCCTCATTTTTAGTCCAGATTTCTTTCTTCACAATCCCCAAATTCTGATTTTGTGAAAATTAGAGGATTATCCTCCAAAATTCTTCCAAAAACACCCCTTCCAATGAGCGTGCTCTTCTCTTAGTGAGAAATGATTTGTCTTCCCATTCTTATATAGGCAATCCAAAAGGTGAAAAGGCATGACTTTAGTTTGGACCGACTTGTCTCTAATTAAGCCAATTAAATCATCCAACCTTCAGCACTTATTCTCCCTTCAAGGCTGACTTGCTTGTATGTAATATTCAATTAATTTTTGCTTTCTTCCAAAACACATAGATCATCCATATGGTTCAGCCTTTTTGTCAATTTAGATGGATCAAACTTCCCCTTGCATGGATTGATCTCAACTTAATTAAAATCCATAATTTAAAGTGGTGAAGGTCTTGAAATAATTGAGATTGAAAAATCTCGTGTTTGGGCAAGTTTGTGCTGAGTCTCCTCATGGGATTTTGACTTTGGAGGATGAGTATTGAGTGAGAATCCTGGGATCTTAGGCTTTCTGCAATGCCATGAATTATCTTGCATTGACCTGGCTTCAGGATTTTAATTTTTGTTGAAGGAGGATCTCATTTGCAACTTGATATCTCATGTGAAATTGTGCTTTTGCTGCCCACTTCATAACTCGTTTTGGGAGCATATTAGAGATTTGAGGATGGGAGGATTGAAAATCTTCATTCTTAAAAAATTCTGCCCCCTTGTGTGGGCTTTGCTTCACCGCTAAACTCATGAGACTTGACAAATTTCATCATTTTGGGGCTATAGAAGAGTTTTGGACTTGATTCTTTGTTTAATATCTCCTTGACAATCTGGCAGAAAACCTAGAATGCTAGGAATTCCGACATCTATATGGTTTAATTTGTCCTCATTTCTTGTCGAAAAAAATTCCCCATCGAACTTGTCCTCCAATCCTCATTTTTTCACTTTCTTGATCAAATTGAGTCCATGATTTTCATTGAAAAGTCGATAATAGCTCGGCTGACTTTTTTACAAGCCAAGATTTTGAAAGGGCAAAAACCCTGGGGTCATGGGATTTTCGACCCCTACTTTGCATGTTAAAATTTCCCAACTTGTAACTTCAAATTTGTTTAGCTCGGAAGGCAAAGTGATTTAAATAAAATATAACATTTAAGCATAAGTTCCTTTCTTAAACTTCCAGTTCTATTTTATATAAATATTGTCAGAATGCTTGAGATAGGTTTCAGCTTCATAGGAGTTATAATAAAGATTTTCGATTTTGGGAGTCTGAAAAATTCCAAACTTAACCAAATTTTACAATTCATCATGTCTCCAGCAATCTTACCTCCCACAATCTTTCCTAACTTTTTAAGATGAAACTAGAACTAGTACAAGGGTTTTCAAAAGGTTCCAACTCATTTCATCACAAATCCCTTGGTTTCATTTCCACTTCCTTGACTAACTTAGCCCTCTTGCCCATCTCCTTGACAGACTTGACCACCCAAGAGTTCAACTTGGAGACTTGAAAACTGCCACCACCTAAGCTACTACCAAAGCAAAAGGGGTTGGGTGATGGGGGAAGGCATTTGCAATGAGGCGATGGTGTGAAAACCTCACAAAAGCTGGAAATTCATAATTCCACTATTTTCATTCACCTTAACTTGTAAATTTTGCTCACGAGTGGAAAATCAACCATGGCCATAAAGTTTCCATTTCAAAAAGGGTGGAGATTTGTGGACCATGAAATTTTACCTTTCGCAAGATCAAAAGTTTGTGGTGTGGATCCAATTCCCGTCCATTGAGGAAATTTCAAGTGTTAATCAAGCCTTCATAATAGGGGTCAATGTTCTACTATAGGAGAAACTTTACAATGAAAAATGAGAAATAAGAGGAAATTCATGGTAACCACAAGTCCCCATGCTTCATGAAATCAAACCTTCATAGTAAGGGTTGATTTTCCACTCTACAAGAAAATTTATAATGAAAAATGAGAACAATAACTGGAGATTAATGGTCGACCATGAATCTCCACCCTTCATGAAATCAAGCCTTTGGTAGGGATTGATTCTCCACTCTAAGGAAAAACGGGAATCAAGAGTGGAAATTCATGGTAAACCATGAGTTTCCACCCTTCATGAAATTAAAGCTTGATAGTACCCTTCGAATTTCAACTCTTTGGAGATAAAAAACTAGAAAAGGAAAGACCATAAAAAACCAATGTAATTACAGAAAAATTTGAATTCACCATATCAGGTCATCCTACTTGGAGAGTGGGGAAATTGTCAAAATACATATAGCTCACTCCTCCTTGGGTAAATAGACAAAGTCCTTAATCAAATTGCACTTGAAGACTACTAAGGAAGATCGGATGGAAGCCTTGCAATGACAATCATTCAAGCAAAAATCAATTATAAGCAAAGCAGAGCGAGAATACTAGCAAATCTAATTCATTGAAGAGGTGATTTTGAAGATAACAAGAATCTTAAGAGGCGAACCTGAAGATAAAATCAGAATTAAGGGAGAAGTATGTTATCAGAGTGTAAAAATCAGAAATAAAACGCAAAATTCTGCCTTTAGTGTGAAAATCACAAGCCCTAGGAGGTGCAAGAATCTCCAGCTAAATACTGAAATTCCGTGAAGTATTTCCACCTATAAATCAAAAGCCCACTAGAGGGAGAAGGGGAGTGAAAAAAACAAGGTCATCCCTTGATGAAAGAAATTAAAATTTGAACACATATGTGTAGGAAGCACATCATTTCATAAATCATTTCAAAGAAAATTTCAAAAGCAAAAGGCAGACAAATGCAATTAAGGAGACCTGAAAGTAATCTTCAACACACAAGCACGAATTCTCCTAAAAGATCATTTGAAGTACAAGTTTAAACAAAGAGAAGGTGATTCCAAGCAGCATGTCCGCATTTCCAGACCTATGGGGTGAAATTTCCAGCAAAGATGCAGATTTGAATCAGAATTCAAGGATAAATCCAGCAAGTATATCAGAAAGTGTGAAAAAGAAATTCATAATGTAAACCTTGGGGTTTCTTCATTTGAACACACATTACCATATTGTTTAGAATATGAAGTTTCCTTGTTCAAGAGAGGATAGAATACTTGGTACTTTTTTCTGCATATTGGAGTGGTCACCAAACACACATAAGATCACTAGCCAAATACCACAATGTGGACCTATAGAGATCCATGGCATCTATGAAAAGATGTGCACTATAAACATTATTTGCCTATTACATAAAGCATTTTATAATAAAAAGCTTTCCTTTTTCATCATGGATTCAAGAAAATCTACAAAAACAATGCAAATCTATGGTTTGCCAAATGGCACCCCAATATTGTTTTAAAGTTTTTAGAAAAAAAAACATTAATAATAATATTTTTAACCCACCAAAAGAAAAATACATGCACAACCAAGGAATTTTCAAGATTTCAAGGAAATATTCCACAACCAAATAAATCCTCTAAAGGCTACAACGAAGATATCCAATTTAGCAAATTTGATAGTTGATCCATAGGATTTCAGTCGGAATAGTCACAATGGCAAGGAAGATTTGACTCAACATGCTCCATAATATTAGCTATCTATAGAATATCCTAGGCGACTCCCACATGAAAACCTTCAGAAATCTGACCACCTATGTCTAATCTAGATGCAACTAAAAGGCAGAACTAATTTTTTACTGAATTCTCCAGATTCAATGTGAGCTCAAATCTGTTGCATCAACCTCCAAATGCACCTACAATACAAAGACACAAAGAGGAAACCTAGAATGGTATTTCTATCAAGTAAATCTAATTCTCCGTGACATTATTCAATGCAAGAAAAGAGCATACTCAATTTTTCAAAAGAATACGAAATTCACAAACTTGAACTCTGAAATGGCTAACAAAATACACTCTTATATGCTCTATAAAGAGATGGTATCAAATGTTTTATTTCCCTATAATGTTTGGTTGATCTCGTATGAAAGCACAAAACAGACCAAAAATGAGAAATCTAGTTCACATCTTATGAGGGTGTCCATTTAATATATATATAGTTGTACTACAAAGCTAGATGCTTCAACCAAAAGAAACATGGGCGAATTTATGACTTAGTAATCTCTATAGTGGAACTATTTTCCTCTTTACAACCCCCCATCTTTTTAAGTGTTGTAAGTCACAATCAATTCCCTCAACATCCATACATATTCATTAAAGGATTGAAGTCCTTAGAGATATACTCACCTCCATGGTCAAACCTCAACACATCCTTTTATCTACTTGATGTTTTCACTAGAGTTCTAAACTCTTGAAATTTTCTTAAGGCCTAAACAAAATAGTAATAGGTTTTTCTTGAGAAATTATCAATGTAAGGAATGTAGTCAAATGTTCCCAGCCAATAAAGCTACTAACATGGATCCTGTTGAAATTTAGCATCAGTCAAAGTAATACAGAGCATCTGAATCTGGTTAATTACAATATGCTGTAAACAAACTGATACACACACACACATGATTATATGCATATGTATATATACATAGATATGCGTATATATAAGAGTTACACGTTTATGATTCAGATCGGGTTTCTCTTATTACTGTCACCGATTCATATCGGATGCATTGATAGCAATATTGAAACATTTGTTATCACCAATCAAGTATCGAGCTCCATCTTATTATTACCATCAATATATACCATGCAGTGTATCAAATGGTATTATTGGGCATGGTCGGGCATGATTAGTTATCGTGGATTATAATTGGTTGACTTAGTAACCGATGGTCATGTCTACGTAGGGTCATGAACCTACGTGTCCTTTGGCCATATAGAGTAATGCCCCTATGGAGACATGACTCCTCATACATTATAAATATAAACTATTCAGTGGACAAGGAAATATCAATAACATACTTGCAGTCCCCGAATCAGCAGACTTATACATTGCAGATTATCAAATACTTTCTCATCAGCACTTGGCATTCAAGATAAAGATTATTGTAGCATTGAAGACAAATCAAAGTTGCAGACCTGCTGCACACAAATAGGAAGAAGAAGTACAAGTTTTCTATAAAAGTCTGATATTATTTCTACCAAAGATCCTTTGCATTAACATGGTATCAGAGCCATCATGATAAGAAATTTTATTATTAAGAATTAATATAAAATTCCAGACTTAGCCATTTCAGAATTTCATTCTCAAAATTAAAAATGGTCAACCACATAAGGTTAGAGGATAGATTGGAGGGGTCATCAAATTTTTCTTCATGGAAAATTCGAGTCATAATAGTTCTAAGAGAAATGGAATTAGAAGATTATGTAGAATCGAACAAAGATATTCCTGAGAATGATCCAGACAAAACGACATGGAAAAGGCACAACAATAAGACCATGAAAATTATTATAGACTCTATTAAAGATCATATTCAAGATCATATTCTCCCTTCTATTTCCAGTCTTTCTACAGCATTTGAGATGTTCTCCACTAATAAGAACACCTTTGAAATCAATAATACTAATAGATTGCTGACATTGCTGACATTGAAGCAAGATCTACTATACGTCAAGATGAATAATGGAGAAACTGTTACGTCCTATTTCCTAAGAATCTCAGAATTAAAAGATCAACTTGTGACCATTGGAAATGAAGTAGATGACAAAGAACTTAGCATTATAAAGGACTGCCACTATCTTGGGAGACATTTATTCATGGACTAAGTTCTCGACCAGATCTTCCTAAGTTTGAACTACTCAAAACGAATGCACTCAAGAAGAGTCAAGATTAATTACAAGCGGAATCATTTCAAATCAAGAGGGAGAATTTCAAGCTCTTCAAGCCAGTACCAATAATAAAGGAAAAAGAAAGGGAATTCATCAAGACAACAAGGAATTTACCAAATCATACAGGAAAAGAGATTGGTCCAAAGTACAATGCTTCAAATGTGACAAATTCGGTCACACTCATAACTTTTGTCCAGAACGAGAGAAAATTCAAGTAGCCCTAGCAGAAGTTAAGTATGAAAAGGATGAAAATCTTACATTTTAAGTTGTTGAACAAAGATATAAAGTGGAACGAGAATCCCATAGTGAGGAATCAAAGGGAGAGTGATACATTTCCAAAGTTCGATTACATAAAGTGACATATACAATGTTGTACTCAGATAAATCAATTATCTATAAATTCAGTTTCTGAATCAGAGATATGGTATATCAAGATTGATGAGAAAACAATAGATATTCTTACTGAACCTCTTGCCAATGTTAAATTGGAATATTTTAGAGGCAACCTTGATATGATCAAGTTGTAATTTTTGAATATTGAACTTAAGTTTCAATTTATATGTGTTTGTATGCTTCTAAGTTGAATAGTTGCATCAGATATGTAATGAAAGATGACGATCTTTCAAAGACATATATATTCAGAAGGTAATGTTTGTAAGGTGACAATCTTACAAATGATAGGCCTGTTATTATGACAGTTTGTTCCGGACATGTCGGAAGTCATGAATAACAAATGCATTATGATTACTCTATATATTGTTTCGGACAATAAGAGATCATAATGTATGCTATGATAGTGCTCATAGCATGGTGATTTAAATTATTTGACAAGTCTCTAGTTTTTTAGAGTGGCAGTGTCAAATAATGTGTTGTGTAGATATTTTGTTATCTGATTTCTTTATTACTTCTCCCTTGCTAAAGAGGGAGTGTTGAAGTTTACCATCAGACAAAGTAATACAGGGCATCTAAATCTGGTTCATTACAGTATGCTGTAAACAAACTGATATATATATATATATATATATATATATATATATATACACACACATGATTATATGCATATGCATATATATAGATATGCGTATATATAAGAGTTACATGTTTATGATTCAGATTGGGATTCTCTTATTACTGTCACCGATTCATATTGGGTGCATTAATATTGATATTGAAACATCTGTTATCACCGATCGAGTATCGGGCTCCATCCTATTATTACCATCGATATATATATCATGCAGTGTATCAAATGGTATTATCGGGCATGGTCGGGCATGATTAGTTATCGTGGATTATAATCGGTTGACTTAGTTACTGATGGTCATGTCCGCATAGGGTCATGACCCTACGTGTCCTTTGGCCACATAGAGTCATGTCCCTACGGGGGGAATAACTCCTCATACATTATAAATATAAACTATTCAGTGGACAAGGCAATATCAATAACAGACATACTTGCAGTCCCAGAATCGGCAGACTTATATATTGCAGATTATCAAATAGTTTCTCATCAACACTTGGCATTCAAGATAAAGATTATTGTAGCATTGAAGACAAATTAAAGTTGCAGACCTGCTGCACACAAATAGGAAGAAGAAGAAGTACAAGTCTGATATTATTTCTATCAGAGATCCTATGCATTAACAGATCCAAAAACAAAACTTTTCAAACTTTTTCCATGAACATGAAGTTAAATTAAAAAACAATGGGAGGACATAATTTGAATTGTGGTTTAGGTGGGAATCACTGTGTTGGCCTTGCGATCTAGGTTGCAAATGGGAAGGAAGGACTACGGGTTGCGGCTATTCAATAGATGCTCAAGGAGATGGGATTGATCCTGATGTTGGGGACCCACAATGGAAAGACAAGCCTTTGGATCTGGAAGGGGGGAGCTCCACATGTTGGGAGTAAACCAAATCCAATATGGGATCATATAGAGATCATGCGCCCTTGGTCTTCCCTTTTTGGCATTAAACAGAGCGGGAAATCTTCATTTCCTCAAGTACAAAATATTTCTAAATCATCCCAAGGCAAGTTTTCAATTATTGTCCCTAACCCGACTATTGATCACAATATTGCTCTTATGGATCTTACACTAGTTGGGAAATTCATGGGTCCTAGACCCAATATTGATGTTGTGTGGGTTTTTGCTAAGACAAAATGGAACCTTAAGGGACAGGTAGAAATCACAGCCATGCCAAAAGGTTTTCCCTTCTCCTTTTCCTACCATGAAGATATGTCAAATATTTTGGGTGGTGGTGCTTGTATGGTTCAAAACTCAGCTTTAACCCTTCAAAAACGGTCACTTAATATGGATTTGAATGCCTCTTTCTTTGTTCGTGCCTTGTTTGAAGGGCTTGCAAGTCTTCCCCCAGAATATTGGTTCAATGACATTTTTAATGGCCTAGCTAGCTCGCTTGGTGAATCACTTTCTATACATCCCATAACAACAGCCAAGATCAGGCTCACATATGCCTGAATCTGTGTGGTAGTCTCTCAGGATGTTGATATGCAACTCATTGTGGAGATAAACTCAAAGCTCGATAGATGGAGTCAACAGTTGGAATAAGAAGGTTATTGATGTTTTGTAGCTTATGTCGGATAAATCTTATGAGACTATTGAAGATATATATCTTATACGAGATATAATACATATATATAGATATATATCTAAATTCTATTAGGAGATATTAATACAATAATATGTGTATTTGTATGTGTGTATATATATATAGTTTACAAAATCATTATTGTTACATTAATTTCACAATTATGAATAGACATGTCCAATCATGGGACATGTCTTTTACCTCATTCTCAATATAAATGCAAGATAGAGTGTTGCAATTAAAACACACATACCGAATAGGCAATGCCATTACATTTGCAGCGATCCTCCTAAAACCTCAACATGGTATTAGAGCCAAGTTCCTTCTATAAAGTTTAAACAATTTGAAGGTAGATCCCAGACAAAGAATGCAAAGGAGTTATTAAGAGAATCTATAGAAAGATGCAGTGAAAATGCAAACAAATCAATTATTAATCAAGAAGAGTCATGACTGGTTCGACCCGAAGATGCCCAACCACCACACATGAAAGGGGGAGTATTGAATAAGAATAAATGAAAACCCAAATAGTGACCGGGAAGTAATAGTTATGTAAAAAGGTTTTGAAAGCATTTACGAAGGAGGAAATTCCATCGGGCACGTAGATGATAAAAGTGCATTGCATAAACAAGGTACAGAGCACATTAATGTCAAGTCGCGTAGCAGATGAGGGAATTATAAAAAGAGATAAGGAAAAGAAGACATATGAAAGGAGACCTTTCATTAATTTGACCAAAACAAAGAGCAATGACATGAGAAGAAAAATAGTAGGGATCATAGATGACTAGATTAATTGCCAAACATATATATATATATATATATAAACGATCAATGAATAGACTGCTATGGGGGCAAATGTGAAGGAATTATTAGATGGTAACAGGAAAGAGATAAGACAAAAATGTGGAAATAATTATTAAAAGGAAACCTAAAAGTGTGCAACACAGTTGACTTGCGATAGCATCCCTAACATAAATACACAATCAAATGCCACAAAGGATAGGCATTGGGAAGCCACCAAAAATCTATTGTGAGGAGAAAATAAGGGTTGTAAGGAATGCATATCCCTCAAACGGCAGGCAAACCAAATACAAGGCAAAGATACCATCATGAAAATTCGTGCAGTCCAATCAAGGGGTACAAAGCAATAAAAAGGAATAAACCTGAAATATCTAAGGACGACCTTTTTATAATCCACACATCAATGTAGGAACGAAGTGAAAAGGGCACACGATAAACACGTAGTTCGGGAAGGTATTTTTTATTTGATACCGCCAAGTATGATTGATGATTGTGTCGAGCTATATGAGTTCAGTGACCCTTGTGACCTGACTCATAGTTTGGGATCGAGCTCATTCGTCACACTAAGAGAATGATGATGATTGTCAAATAAGGTGTAAAGAAACCTTCCAAATATAATCATGTGTCTCAAGGGAATATTCACCTAATCCCCTCCAAACATTGACATAACCAACGTAAGTAGATTACGTGAATGTTTATCTTTATTTAAGAATCTAAATTGTTAGTGATTTTGTGAAGTTTCTAATATTTCCATTAAGAATATAAAGGAAATGAAATCCAAACATGATCATGAATATTGAATAGAAAAACTATATTATTCATTAGAATAACTATATTATTCTTTAGAATAACTATATTATTCTTTAGAATAATATTATACTAATATCAATGATAAGAATAATTAATTATTTTTAATATTATCATCGATATTAAAAGAGAGAACTCCTAGATGCAACCAAGAGGATGGGGGTCAGCGTCCCTTAAATCTTCACGAATTGGGCTTGGACTTGTAAATTTTGAGGGAGTCCATCAATGGTGTTTAGGCAACTTGGATAACATCTATAAGTTTTAATTATAAATCCAAATAATATTATCATTTGATAACTAAAATAACTAATATAAACATTTGATTGATTAAATAATCATCTATAACAATGAACCCTAAAAGGGGACATTATAGTTGGTATATGTTCTATAAGAGTTATTTGCCTTGCTCTTTATCGAGAATCTTCTTGCAAGAAAAGGAAGACTGATATCAAATTTGGAGGGAGTTTGACACTTCATCAAAGGCAACGTTGGATGAGGAGCTCAAAAGAATTCAGAGGGAATATGAAAATCCATGTGAGTGACTACATGATTTTGATGTGCCTACCCCCTGTGTACATGAGCAAGTGACGACTTCTAAATGATTAACACTGGTATTTGTAGAAGTTATTGAAAGGTGACAATCTTACAATAACTTAATCTTCTATTATGATGGACATCTTATGATGTATAAGCATATCATAATAAATTATATCTTGCATGGGGGATTAAGTTCCTTAAACAGACCATGAACGTTCCTATGGTAAGTATCATTGAGGATACGTGTGCACATACCTTATGAACATTTTTTGAGTACTTGGTGAATGTCTTGCAACTTGATGTTCAAGAGGCCATTGCTCAAGAGTACTTGGTGAATATCATGCGACTTGATGTTCAAGAGCCCATTACTCAAGAGTACTTGGTGAATATCTTGCAAATCGACATTCGGGAGGCCATTACTTAGATATTTGGTGAATGTGATTCAACTTGATGTTCACGAGGCCATTCCTCAAAGTACTTGGTCAAAACAAGGAATAGGTCCAAAGTTCTTGATGTTCTATATCTACCCCCAATTTACCCCGATCAAAACAAGGAATAGGTCCAAAGTTGATGTTGGCTCTAAATCCACAAGAAGTAGAAGATCACCTATTAGCTAAGGGAGCAGGAAGATAATAAGAATAATTGACCCTACCATATTTTGGAAATGACTCTAGTGCCTGAGTCCCATGAGTCAGTAGATCTCGTTAAGTCCACTTTCCCACCTTCTTTTATTCCTAAAGCCAGCCCTAAATGGGGTGATGAAGATGGAAGAGATAAAATTTCTAAGAAGGAAATGCATACCAAATCCAATTTGGATGATGATGTCCCTTTTACTAATGTAGTGGATAGGAAGGGTGGGAAAAAAGGTTCTAAATCTACCTCAATTTACCCCAGTCAAAACATGGAATAGGTCCAAAGTTGATGTTGGCTCTAAATCCACAACACCGGGTAGAAGATCAGCTACTTCACTAAGGGAGCGAGAAGCTAATAAGAATATTGCGGATGGTACTCAGTTGACCATCCATGAGGTATGTTCTCTTAAAAGAAAATTAAAATTATTTCTTGGAACATGTGTGGTCTCAATGGGCTGCACAAGCAAAATGTTCTTAAGAACCTAATTAGGGATCATAAACCTGCTGATATTATTTTGATCCAAGAAACTAAAATGTCTAAGGAGAAAGTTAAGAAAATCAAAGTATTTAAAAACTATGGTGTTCTGGAAGGTAATTCTGGCAATCTAAATCATATTCGTGGTGATCTTGTTCTCTGGGATGACTATATGGCATTTGCTAGATTTCAACATATCAAAGATGGTTGGCTCCTGACAAATATTTATACCCCAAATACCAAACAGGGGAGATGTAAGGTCTGGAAGAAGCTTGAAATATTAGATATCAATTTAGTAAGGATGGATTGTTATGGACGACTTCAGCACAACCCTTAAGAAAAGTGAAAAGTTCGGGGATATGCCATCTCAGCTTGATGGCAGATTGGACCATATATATGTCATTAAAACCAAGCTCTTCATGATATGGACATTAAGGGAACTTATTCAGGTTTGTCTTGACAGGGCTCTCATCAATAATGGTTGATATTCTCACTATCACTGCTCTTTGACTGCTTTATCCCATATCGGCTCAGATCATCTTCCCATTTCCTTTGTGGCAACTCCATCTCAGGAAGAAGTTTTCCTTTCACAATTGAGTAAATGTGGCTGACCCATCCTAGTTTTGAGGGAACCATTAAGGAGTGGTCGAATGTCTCTGTTGATGGTTCAGCTATGTAAAGAGTTGCTAAAAAACTAAGGCATGTTAAGGATAAGGTTCATCTTGACAGGGCTCTCATCAATAATGCTTGGTATTCTCACTATCACTGCTCTTGGACTGCTTTATCCTATATTGGCTCAGATCGTCTTCCCGTTTCCTTTGTGGCAACCCCATCTCAGGAAAAAGTTTTCCTTTCACAGTTGAGAAAGTGGAGATGACCCATCCTAGTCTTGAGGGGGCAATTAAGGAGTGGTAGAATGTCTCAGTTGATGGTTCAGCTATGTACAGAGTTGCTAAAAAACTAAGGCATGTTAAGGATATGGTTAAGAAGTGGAATAAGGAGGTCTTTGAGGATATATTTGCTTCTAAATCTGCTATTCAGTCTGATTTGAAGGAAATTCAGGAAAAAATCCAAGTTTAGGGGTACACTGAAGCTAATGTTAATTCTAACACTGAGATCTTAGTCAAAAACCACGATATTATTTCCAAAAATGAATTTTGAAAACAAAGATCTCGATCTCTGTAGCTGATGGTTGGGGATACATGAGCTTATTCCTTGCAACTGCTTTAAAGCACAAAGCCACCAACAGGATCTCTTGTCAGGCTATCAATGGAAATTGTTTTGATGTCAAAGAGGATATTAATCAGGAAGGTAGGCGACTCTTCTCCTCTCTTCTCTTTGCTGACAATAGCTTGAGTTCTCAGGCTCAAGATGTGCTCCTGCATGTTATTTCTCCTTTTATTGGGCTTGAGCAAAATAAATTCCTTTCTGAAATCCCTTCAAAAGATGAAGTTAAAAGGGTTGTCTTTTCCTTTGAAGGTAATAAAGCCCTGATAGTTTTCCCATTGTTCATTCTGATGTTGTGAAGGGGGTTAAAGAATTTTTTGGATCCCGACAAATTCTTTCTACACGATAATGTCTACGGTTCTCACTCTGAGGTTGTTGTCCTTACTTCCAAGTATCATCTCTCCTCAACAAAATGGTTTTTCTTTTGGGAGAAAGATTCTTGACTCCATCATTACTGTGCATGAGAACATTCACTCCTTAGAAGTCTCCAAGAAGCAAGGTTTTACAATAGAGTGGATTGGTCTTTTCTTTTGAAGGTGCTCAAAGGCTTTGATTTCAATAATAGAGTTATCCAGTTAATCTATCAGCTAATCTCTAACCCTTCTCTCTCAGTTATTTTTAATGGATTGCCTACTCCTTTCTTCAGACTGTCTAGAGGTATTAGGCAAGAAGACCCTATTTCCCCCATTCTTTTTGTCATTACAGTTAAATGTCTTGGGAGATATATAAGTAAACTAGTTTCTGAGGGTCAGATTAAAGGGTCAGCCCCTCCTCTGCTAACTTGGTCAACTCCCATCAACAATTTGTTGCCGATACGATTTTTAAGGGATCTTCAACAAGAAAGGCAGTTGGGACTCTTAAATGTACTTTGAATTGCTACAGTCAAGCCTCAGGTCAGCCTACTAACTGGGATAAAGGCTCCCTCTTTTTCATTAATACGCCTGATGGTAGACAACATCGTATTACTAACATTCTTGGATATCAGATCAAGTTGCTCCCATCTATTTATTTAGGGCTCTCACTAACCTCCTCATTCCTTTTGGAATAGCTTGGTGGATAGGTTCCATAAGAAGCTTGTTGGTTTAGAAGGTGCTCTCTTAAGCCAAGCTAGGAAAGTTCAACTCCTCAAGTCCTCCCTTCAGAGTCTTCCAGTCTATGCTCTGATATCGCTCAGAATTCCTACACAATTTGTTGAGGCCATTAAAAAGATTCAGAAATCCTTCATGTGGTCAGATGTTGAAGCAAGAAAATATATGGCTTTCATTGCCTAGAAAAAGGTCTGCGGACCTAAATGCCTGGGTGACCTTGGACTGAGAAGTATTAAAACCCTTAACCAAGCCCTTCTAGCTAAACAAATTTGAAGAATGTATGGTGCGAATGGGGAATGGAATCTAATCTGGAGAAATAAATACTTGAACTCCCTTACTTCTTTGGCTGGCTTCCTGTCCTCCTTTAAATCTTCTACAGGTTCTGTGATCTAGAACAAAATTTTACAAGCTAAGCAGACTATGAGCATTGGGATGGTCTGGTCAATTGGTAATGGGAGAAAACATTAAGTTTTGGTATAATACATGATTATTACAGACCCCTCTCAGTGATCAGGCTGCTTTTGCTCCCTTTATGCAGTTGTGTAAAGATAGGTTTGGGATCATGGTTATTAATTATTGGCTTGCTAATCAGTGGGTGAATCTGAATGATATCAGTCCCCTTCTCAACCCTTTGATGGTTGTTCTTAATTTGGTGGTGCTGATCCCAGAGATTGAAGATAGGATCATTTGGTCTGGTTCCCCATCGAGTAACTGCTCAGTGGCTTCAGTTGTATTTTTGTTGTCTTGGTCCCCAGTGCCACCTCCCTGTTGGTGCAAGCTTAGATTCAGGATCACATTCTTAGAGTGAATATTTGATTCTGGATTTTTGCATAATAAGATTCCTACAACTGACAATTTGTATCGCAGAGGATTTTGTTATCCCATCAGATGTTATCTATGCTTAAATGAGAAAGAATCATCGACCATATTTCTATTTATTGTGCTTTTTCTTCCCAAATCTGGTCCTGCATCCTACAGAAGTTGAACTAGTGCTAGATCTTCCCCTCTTCCATTCATAATTGCTTCAGAGAATGGCCCCCATAATGTTCCAATTCCCCACAGTTGAAGACACGCTTCCTCTGTGTCCTAATTCCACCCTTGTCGAGTAGCTGGAGGGTGTGGTACGGAAAGTAGGAAGGAAGTGCAGGGTGTCTAAGTTGGCCGTACAACGCAAATCAGATTGGCCGCACTATACAAATGAGTTGGTCGTACGGTGTCTAGGTTTTGGCCATACAGTTAGTATAAGGGTGATCGTACAGTATGGAAAAATAGGTCGTACGGTGTTGGGAGGGAGTCCATATGGTGATGGGGAGGGGGTATGATGTGAAGACTAAGTTGTCCGTATAGTAGGAGAATTGAGTCCGGGGTGTTTGGGGCCGTATGGTATGACTGACAGCTATGTCCGTACGGTACTAACTTGTATAGCAGGCAGTTCGAATGCAAAGGTTAACTATATTTCCAAATAGTATGCATGCCAAACAAGATTGATTAGATTTCCTAGTTAACTCAAGACAATAAATGTGGTAAACATTTCTAGATCACAGAATATATATAATTTTAGACAATAATGGCACTCCAGATGTGCCAGACCCGAAGCAAAGTAGAACACTAGGGAATAGGGTAAGGGTTGAATCCCATCGAAACCGTAAAGCCAAGTATGGAAGATCTTTCACTTCTGAAATGGCAAACAATCCAGAACTCCAACAAGAATTCGCAGTACAAAGAAATAATCCAAAATCGCATCCCAAATACTACCTACATGTCGTGCTTAAATACCCGTCGGGTCCGAGATAAACTAAATCAATCGGCCCATTAACAAAGGTTTGATTAATAATTTATTTTATGACAAGAATATTACAACCCCATCATTCTTCCAATAAAATTATTAAAAAGTTGCAAGCCCTGATTATGCCTCATGTTCTATGGGGGATTTGGAAGGAGATAAATAATAGAATTTTCAGAGATAATAAAGCCCCTCCTCATGTGTTATGTGGGAAAACGGAGAGAGCTATCTTAGAAAACTTGAATGCCTTAAGGAATGTACATCTTCCTTGCAACGATGAAGATAATTACATTGTAAGTGTTGGAAAATTCCTACTCCCTCTCCTTTGGTCTCTAAGCCTGCTAGCAGAGATGGTTGTAAGTGGAGCTATCCGCCTTCTCGATGGGTTCAAATTAACTTTGATGAGGCAACTAAGGGTAAACCTGGGTCGGCTAGGTTTGGGGGAGTGATAAGAAATTAATTTGGCCAATGCGTTGCAGCGGTGGCGCTCCCCTTGGGATCTCAAACTAACCATTTAGCCAAGGCTATGATGGCTCTTCAATTCCTATTGCTAGCTGAATTAATGGGATGCAGAAAGGTTTGGCTCGAAGGGGACTCTAGCAATATAATAACATGCTTAAAGGGATTATCCCCCCCCCCCCTTCATCGACCATTAATAACATTATATACATGGCCATAAATATTAATTCTTTTGGCAATTTTTTTAACTGTCATGGATTCAGGGAAGTTAGTATGGCGAACTAGATTGCCAATGTAGCAATGAGAGATGACAAACCGATAGGTTGGCAGGGTGAGCAAAATTTCCCTCACGACACCAAAGCCATCTTAAGTCATGACAGGATTCACGAGGATGTGGGAGTCCTTTATATTGATTATCGTGCACTTTCCAATGCTCAAAGTAATTATGATAAGTAAAGGGTATTGTTTGATTGACAATTTGGAAAATAATCATGACATGCCCCACACACTTTCTGGGTGTTATTTACCTTATTTTGGCTTGGGTTCTCAAAAGTTTCATTTTGTATCTAGTCTCAAGATTTTCTCTAGCTCTCTCTATACAAATTGTGTTACATGGTAGTGTTACAAGTCATATGGGCGGAAATAGAAAGAGGAGGGAGCCCTTATCTTACAAGGAATGGAAGCAAAAGCTTGGAGCTTGGGAAATTTTGGAGGTAGGCAAAATGGCGAGCTTTATGGAATGCCTACATGGTCGAAACCAATTTATTACTAGATTGTTTAATGATTGGAAGGAGGGAAAGATGGGCATTAGGGGAGAATGGTTAAAATTGATGAGGGAGTGGTAGCTAAAGCTACTAGCCTTCCCATTGTGGGGAAGAAATTCTACAAAGATCGGGAACTCACTAATGTTTATATCAAGAGGTTTCCTAAAAAGCCTAAGGAGGGTAGAAATTTGGTCAAAATTGACAAAACCTACTGTTCTCCAAAGGCCATCAAGAAGATTTGGAGGTGGGTTCATTTCACTATCATGTAGTATATCACTCTAGATGGGAGATTCTCTCGGGTTTATGGGTATCATTTTGTCTTGTTGAAGCACGTTCACCACAAAGAGAAGATATTCACTCCGTGTTATCTCTTTTGCTCACTGAAATCTAGTATTCAGAGTCCTACGGTTAATCCAGATAGTAATTTGTCTCTTCATGAAGGGTTTAGGTTTTAATTTTTTATCATTTTAAAGTTGCTTCTATGGTGCACATCATCTCTAAGCATTCTATCTCGGATTAGGATTATCATAACTCTGATGACAATGAGGAGGATGGGAAGTTTAATATAGCACTTAAGGAATATACGGATATGGAAACCCCAGGGATAAGTGTTGGTAAGAGCAAGGATAAAACTTATGTTTCTGGATCTTTTAAGAAGAAGAAAGGGAATGCTTCTAAGAGTAGAAATCGGAAGAAGATGGAGGATATGTGGGATGAGGAGGAATATGATGATAACGAGGGTATGGACACTAATATTAAGGAAGATGTGCAGTCCTCCCCCCCGAGGAATAAATCTAAAGCTTCAGCTTCCTCTGCTCGAAGCCCAGAGGGTATTTGATAGGAACTCCCTTGCTCCCTCCCCTCCCCCAATCCCTAATAGCCTAATGCATCTAAATCTTGTGGATACTCCTGAACCCTTTCCTCCCCTAGCTTCCAATAGCACAGTGCATATGAATCCTGTGGTTAGTGTGTTGAAGAATGTGGTGGGTGGGGATAATGTGTTGAAGAATGTGGTGGGTGGGGATAGTGTATCGAAGAATGTGGTGGGAGGTGGTTTTCTTCCTCACAAGGATATTATTACAGATGTTGATATGGATACACCTAAGGAGGATGTTATTTTTACTGAGCTAGACAACCACGGAAAAGAGCCCAATATCAATGTCCTGTAGACTGCCAAGGATGGGCCTTTGGACTTTTATAGGGTTGTGAAATGGGTTTTTCATGAGGTGTAAGAGATTAAAATTAAACAAAGGGCCTTCACCAATAAGCTGGATTTTCTAGAGGCTATTGGTGTTGGCAAGGATAACTCTTTCCTTGAAGCTCTACGAGACCTCACCAAGGTTGTGATGTTGAAGCCATGACAGAGACCTATACTTCCACGTTTAAAAAGGTGGACACTAGGTTCTCTGGTGTTGAGAAGAAAGAAAATTGAAGAGCAAAGTTATAAAATCCTCAAGGCCTCAGTGGAGCATTTCAGGATCCTCATTGCCGAGATGGAGAATACCAACCAAGAGAAAGCTATTGTGCAGGTTGCAAAAAAAAAACCAAGTTATTGCATATATTAATGAGCACAAAAAAGCAAATGAAGGAACAAATCATAGATCAAATCATCCTTTCCTAAAGAAAGGATCTCCAAGAATGAACCTCCAACATCATCTAATCTTTAGCTTGGAAAGAGCCATCCACTATTTGCCACACCTAAAGATCAACTACATCCTTTACATTTAAGAGATCAAATGGACCATTAGAAATGGGATTTTAAAATTAATCTCATGAGATTATTGGACAGTGCAATGCAAGATGTCCATTGATGGATTAGCTTTCAATGTCGCTCACTCGCTAATATTAACAACAAATGATGAAAGCAAAATTTGACACTCCAAAATGGTACAACTACCCAAATTATGTGAAGTTGTGTCCACAATATTCAAAAAAGAGGCGAAGTTTGTAAAGGATTCATTAAAGCCTGTAGAGGATTCTTGGGTGGAGACAACAGTATCCATTGTTTCCAATGGGTGGAAGGATGCAAAAAATCAATTGTTAATCAATGTTAGTGCAAGTCCCTAAAAGGGCTATGTTTTTTACTGTAGTTGAATGTGAGGGGGAGGTGAAGAATGGTGCATTTATGGCTAAAACTCTTTGTCAAACCATTGAGGAATTGAGAACTCAAAATGTTGTTCAAGTCATAATATGACAATCTTAATTGGTACCTAATCTAATAAAAGTACCCAATTATACATCTAAGGTTAACTTTTTTTTTAATTTTATCTCTAGTTATCTAATTTTATATTATATAAAATGGCTACAATGAGAGACAAGATAAAAGTGGAATATTGATCCAGATACTGAACTGGATGCTACCACTCGACCTTGCTACTTCTCATTTAAAAAATAAACCAGCTAGTGAGCATGAGTATGGTAGTGCTCGTACCAATGGCACTAGTTGTGTTTCTTCTGATTCACCACTCCCAAATCTAATGTGGCAATGATAGTTTTTCAAGACACGTAATGTTGAACCGTGATCCATAATGGCTGATAGTTGACATTTGACAGTATTATTTTTAATTTTAATATATATCATGAGATACAGTTTGATGCGCTGATGATATCATATATTTCATTTTTATGTTGGTCTTGTTTATGATATGATGCTAGTTGGTACTCTGAACTCAGTTAATGCTACAAACATGTATATAATTTTGATTTTATGTATTGGCCCATGAACCCTTACTTGAACCATACCAAGATAAGTAACTTAAATAAAAATAAATCAGATCAGCAAAATTTCACAAGTGTAGATCGATTCTTAAAAAACTGGCACCACTATGGCATTGTATCTGTAACCTTTCACACGTTCAAGATACTCCATCACTTATTTAAGGAACTTGAATATTCTTGCAACTCACTCTCACAAGCAGCGGTGTGTTCCATGTATGGACCTAGATAATCTCAATAATAGTGCTTTAATACAATATTGAAATTCAGCATATAGCATGAAAAATCCATTCTATAAAATTTGAAACTAATTCTCTAACTTAACCTTAAACCAGACCTACAATTTTGAATGCACTTACATTGATATCAGAGTTCCACAATTGCTGGAAAAAAAAGTATTTTTAGGTGAAAAATTCCAAGTACTATGGATGGATGCCTCAAGGTCATATATAACCCAAGAGCTTGGCAATTCAAATCAGAACAAAGCATGTTACTTTTTAATTTCCTTTTATCATAGAACAGCACTTTCTAAAAATATATCATATGCCCAAAATAGAGACAATGAAAAACCAAAATATTAAAGAAAAGTGGCCCCTAAAAAAACTAATATTAGTGCCTAAATATAACCTAAACCTGCATTAAATATCAGCAGCTTTGAGTGCCAAAAAGAGTGCTCAAGTCTGCATGTAGTCAAAATTCATAACAGTGTCTAGCTAAGGAAATACCAAAGTAAAAACATTAATAAAGCCTGATTTTCTAATGTGTTGTACCCAGGAAAACTGAGTCACAAAATCCTAACATTAGTCTCGTATCAATACGTATAACTGATGTGTTAGTATTGAAGACTTATGAATTCTGTTCTGTATAAAGTATAATATATGCTTAGCATCCTGTAAGTATAAGTGCTCCTGATCTAGATCTGAAATTCTTTAGCAATATACTGTATCGTCACAGATCGAGGCCCACCTTTCACTGATTACTTTACGAAAAAAGAAAAAACAAAAATGCAAATTGTTTTTTATGTATACAGTGCAGCTACACGGATAGGCATCTCTGCCCTTAAATAGCTGATTACAGCATGTTTGTTTAGTATACACCTATACCATAAATCTCTTGGCTAAAGACTACCACTGGGATCCATTCCATCCAAATCACCCAAGGATCAAACCTGGCCCTCACTGTACCTCTAGGAATTTGTAACTTCGTAGATGCAGTCATACACCATTATCCTCGCCAATTGGGCTACAACCCTTTGGTAGTGACTGTTGTATTGAATGTGGCATATTTTATTTGAATAGAATTTAATTTTAACAAAGAAGGGTATATCACTTTAGTGCTCCACAGTGAACTCCACTAAAGAATTCTGTAAATGATGATTATATTTAAATCAGAATTTAACCATATATATGTCTTTTGATTTTTAGAATTTGATTCCCACTAAACACTGTTCTTTTATTTGTAGTTTGTAATCAGAATGTTGACAATTTTGCTCTTGGCAAGTATGAAGGTGATACTAAAACAATAATGAGAAATAGTGAATATGAAAATACAAAGCTGAAGCTGATACTGTTGATATCCAATCTCCAAGAGGCAGAACATTAATGGATTTTGATGCTATTCTTGGCTGATCTGATCTAGTATATAAATGCAATGAAAAGTCATGTTCATGAGTGGACTATTAAGATAATATCTTATACTTTCTATAATAGTCAACTACTTGTCTGTAGTCCGTCTTTCAGTCTAGATAGGAATGTTTCCTATCCCGTCTCTTTTTTCTTCAGTCCAGATAGGAATGTTTTCTATCCTATCTCTAGTTTTGTTTCTAATTCCGTCTTCAGAAGAAACAACGTCCTTGTAATTCTTTATAAGGAACACATTTGTTCCTCTGTTAATCAATGAATCATCCGGAAATCCGTTAATCTGCCAACTCTTCTTGAATCTTGTAACATGGTATCAGAGCTATTATTTAAATTTTTTCGAAAAAATTTATAATTTCTTCGTGAAATTATTTGTTTAAATTTTTTCAAAAAAATTTCTGTTGAATTTCTCTAAAACCCGCTTAGGGTTTTCGGCCTAGAGAAATTCCCGAACTCGGGTCTGCCTGTGTTTGTTCGGCACACTCAAGCCCCATTCGTCCATGCACATCGATCCTGAAAAAAAATCTGCCATTTTTATCAAGAAATCTTAAGTTTTTTCAAGCCTTTTTCAGCCAGGGCCTTTTTTTTCGAAACCCTAATTTTTGGGGTCGAAAAAATATTTTGTTTGTAAATTCTTGGTGGGTTTTTCGAGAGCTCAACTGGGTTGTCGTCCGTTTTTCTGGGTGCCTCGATTGTCGAGCCAGCAGATCCAAAAAAGACAGCAGATTCCTTCTAGGTTTTTCGAGCTCTCTTCTGGGTCATTCTCTGATTCTTCTGGGTCTTTCGTATTTTTGCCTCGAAGAATGAGCCTTCACAGATTTTCACAGTTTTCATTGAAAAACGTGCCATGGCATCTCTAACAAATATTCTGCTCGAACATAATTCCAAATTCAATAGTCGCAATTATGGAACCTAGAAGCAGCGCATCATCGCAATCTTCGAATATCGAAACACCGATCAACTTGTTCTGGGTGTTACGCAGCGTCCGACTTCTCCAGGTCCTGATCAAGGCGAAGCCGCATTTTTCGCCTTCTGAATCTGTTTCTGTTTTTATGGGTTTGTTGATTTTCTCCTCAAAAATCATTTCAAATTGTCTATAATACGCAAGGTTGTGTGAGATTCTGGGTTTGTTGATTTTCTCCTCAAAAATCATTTCAAGTTGTCTGTAATACGCAAGGTTGCGTGAGATTCTGGGTTTTACCGTTTTTTCCACAAAAATGAAGTTTTGTAAATGCAACTTATTTTGAGTCATAGCACTCTTCTGGCAAAGCTTCTTGGTTTCAGCATTCTGTAGATCCAAGGAGGGTCTCAGTTATCACTGAATGTTCCGACATCCGTACGTTGACCATTAAGGGAGGGTATTAAGATAATATCTTATACTTTCTATAATAGTCAACTACTTGTCTGTAGTCCGTCTTTCAGTCTAGATAGGAATGTTTCCTATCCCGTCTCTTTTTTCTTCAGTCCAGATAGGAATGTTTCCTATCCTGTCTCTAGTTTTGTTTCTAATTCCATCTTCAGTCTACGTTGTTTCTTTTAGAAACAACGTCCTTGTAATTCTTTATAAGGAACACATTTGTTCCTCTGTTAATCAATGAATCATCCGGAAATCCGTTAATCTGCCAACTCTTCTTGAATCTTGTAACATGGACATGACTCTACAAAGTCTAGGCATGTCCACTCATGGCATGTCCTTCCATTTGCATTGATTCATTTCCCAAATGAAGCCCAATCACTAATTGGTATTAGTATTAGTTTGCACTTGAATAAACTTACATATTGCATCGTTGATCTGAAAGGTGATATAATCAGACTCGATCTAATTGCATTCAGTCGATTATTTGATCATTGCTCAATGGGGATAAGAGGAACATAAATGACAATAATCAGAAGTAGAATCTGCAAGTGCAGATTGAAATATACTCGGGTCCCTGATATGTTACAATCTGATATAGATGATAATCAATTTATTTCAAGTGAATATATATATCATGTTATCAATTATCATGTACCTGACCAAAGCTATCATGTTTAACAGTCCCTCTTAGCTAGGGAAGATAAAAAATATCCAAGTATATAAAGATATCATTTTACTCGTGATATCGGAAGATATAGTATGCTTCTTAAAAATATCAAGTCACATGACATTCTTCATTACACATATTCATTGTGGCATGTGCACTGACATCAAGTCTCATAATCTCTACCATAATAAATCATAGCATATCCATGGAGACACTTATCCACCATGATTATCTCATAAGGATCATAATCATCTTCAACTGATATCAAGTCTCATGATATCTATCAAAATGTCCAAGAGATACTAACTATCACAACATGTCCATGAATATCAAGTCACTTAATATCCATCATGATAGTGAGACTAATCATTGTAAAGTCATCACCATACAATGTCAAATACAAGTGTTCATTGTCAGAAAGATCGTCACCTTTCAATAATGTACCTTTCAAAGTATCCATGTAGATCTAGGCCTACAATTTTGTATTTAGACCATATCTAACAGTACCTTAAAGGTATCTCAATATATGCTTCGCAGCAACAAGTTGTATCTCCTTTGGTTAGCACATAAACTGCCTTAGAGCATTCACTGCATAACAAATATCCGGTCTAGTGTTAACCAAGTACATCAATGATCCAATTATCTGCCTAGAGAGAGTAGGATCTATAAATCTTGACTCTGTTGTTGCTTCCTTCAATTTATGTAAGTTGGTTTCCATAGGTGTAGACACGAGTCTATAGTCCAACATCCCAAATCTCTTCAAAATATCAATGGTATATTTTCCTTCATTTAAAATGATACCATCTGATTTCTGCAAAATTTCTAACATAAGGAAGTAATGTAAAATACCCAAGTACTTCATGTCAAATTCAGAGGCCAAGTCCTTCATACATTGAGTGATAAGGTGATCTTCTCCTGTGATTAGTAGGTCATCAACATATAAAAGAGTATTAACATATCAACATTAATTACCTTAAAATAGAAATTTGGATCTGCATTGTTCTTGGAAAATCCTAGTCCCGTAAGACAACAATCAATCCTCTTATACCATGCTATGGGGGCCTATTTAAGTCCATATAGGGCTTTCTTCAATTTGCATACATGTGAATTTGCATTATGTATCACGAAGCCTTCAAGTTGCTCTAAATAGACTTCCTCTTCAATAGTCTCATTCAAGAATGCAATTTTCACATCCATTTGATGGATCTTCCAGCCTTTAGCAGCTGCAATAGCTATTACTACTCTAATAGAGGTGTATTGAGCAACAGGTGCAAACACCTCTTCATAATCAATACCTCCCTCTTGTAAGAAATCTCTGACAACAACATTCTTTGTGTTTCTTTCTACTGACATCTGCAGCATGTTTGGTTTTGAAGAGCCATTTGGAAGAAACAACAAATTTCTCTTTTTGGCCCGGGTACTATATCCCATACATCATTTACCGAAATAGATTGAGACTCTTCCGTCATAGCATCTTTCCATACTTGATACTCGAGAGCTTCTATAACACTAGTTGGTTCCAAAACTAATGATCCCATTCATTAGGGCTTGAGAATTTGTTGGGTCTCTTACTTTCTCTAAAGTTGCCTTTTGGTGGTGCATAATTCTCAACTTCCTCAATCATCTTTCTAGCCTAAAGTGGTCTCTTTTTGTTGTTGTTATTAGGATTCTTTTTTGGAGCAGTTTGGTTTTCATTTTGGTTTCTTCAAGGTACTCCCTCTGAATCTCAAGAGCAGGATCCTCCTCCATGGCTTTAGGAGAATCTTGAATTTCTATCTCATTAGGGCTTGAGAATTTGTTGGGTCTCTTACTTTCTCTAAAGTTGCCTTTTGGTGGTGCATAATTCTCAACTTCCTCAATCATCTTTCTAGCCTAAAGTGGTCTCTTTTTGTTGTTGTTATTAGGATTCTTTTTTGGAGCAGTTTGGTTTTCATTTTGGTTTCTTCAAGGTACTCCCTCTGAATCTCAAGAGCAGGATCCTCCTCCATGGCTTTAGGAGAATCTTGAATTTCTATCTCATTAGACCTCTTTGCTCTTTTGAAAGCAATGTCTTCCTCAAAGATAACATCTCTAATTAGTTCAATTTGTTTATGTCCAAGTATGTGTATTTTGTAAGCTTTTGAAGTTTCACTATAGCCCACAAATATCCCTTTCTTTCCAGTGGGTTCTAATTTAGACCTCCTTTCTTGAGGCACGTCAATGTATACAAAACAGCCAAAAATCCTTAAGTGACTTACATCAAATTTCACACCGTTGAATGCTTCTTCAAGAGTTTTGTTATCCAAATGTGAGTGAGGACATCTATTCTGAATGTAGATAGTTGTCCTAGAGGCTCTGCCCAAAATGAAGTTTCTATCTTTTGGTCGTACAACAGAGCTCTAGCAACTTCTACAATAGTTCTATTTTTCCTCTCAACAACACCATTTTGTTGTGGATTATAGGGTACAATAAATTCCCTTTTAATCACAGCATTTAAATAAAATTCCTGAGGTATATCCGTCCCATTATTTGTTCTTAGTACTTTGACTTTCTTCCTAGAAAAGTTTTATGTAAGAGCTTTGAACTCCTTAAATCTTTTAAGGATTTTCTCCGACTCTTTACACTTGAAAAAATATCCAGGTCTATCTAGAAAAATCATTCACAACTATTACATAATATAAGAGCCCTCCCATGGAGGGGGCAGACATGGGTCCACATAAGTCGGAGTGAACTAATTCTAATGCATTTTTGGTTTTACTCAAGCTATTTTGGAAGGTCCCCCTTGCATTCTTTCCTAGGGCACACCCTTTGCATGCTCCTTCATGAATATTTTTTAGTTTGGTAACCTCATCACCAATTTTTCTAATGAAGGTAGGGCATGCGAATGAATGTGTCCTAATCTTCAATGCCAAATTTCATTTCAGTCAGAGGTCTCATGACTAAAGGCTTGATTCATCTCAATGCAGAGTTTGTAAAGATATCCTTGTCTTATACCTATAGTTTGTGCTTTCTTTATGGTGGAGTTCCTTGGCAATGCTAGAACATTTTCATCCATAAAGGTAACCCTATATTCGTCAACTTCAAGAGTGGAAATGGATATTAGGTTCCTCTTTATTCCCAATACAAACAATACTCCAATGAGTTGTAGAGAGATGCTAGACTTCAAATTTATGGTGCAAGTTCCAACCCCTTCTACTAGATATGCATAATCATCCCCAATTGTTACTTCTTCATCAGTTTCTTCTAAGTTCCCTGAATCCTGTGATTTGTCTTGATGAACCACTATCAATTACTCAGGTGTTGAGTTTGTTTGATACTTGGCTTGATAATGCTGAGTAGAAGACAAATTTCTCAAAATCATGTTCTATTTGTTTTTCCAAATTTAGCAAAGGATGCTTGTTGTTTTGTTCTATTAGGGCACTTGGTTACATAGTGTCTATACTGATCACATTTGAAACATTGGATTTTGAAAATATATTTCCTCTTCTTGGATGATCCCTTCCCATAAGAATTCTTCTTTCTCTTGAAGTTTTCCTTTTTACCTTTCTTATGAGAATTTGTGTTTAATACATGAATATCCTCGTCTATGGGTTTTTGCTTGTTACCTTTAGTCATCAATCTCGCTTCTTGTAAGCAATCGGCTCTTAGCCTATCAAATTGAGGGAGTTTTGATCTTGCACTTATTCCTGAACAAATGACTCCCATGACTGCTATCAATTTGATATCAACTGTTGACAGTTGATCTATTAGTTCAATGATTCTCATGAAATATGCATTAATGGATTATCCCTTGTTCATTGGTACATGATTAAGTTGCCTCTTTACAGCAAGGGTCCTACTGGTGTTGCTTATTCCAAAAGTGTCTTCAAGGGAATTAAACATTAGGTATGCAGCCTCAAGTTTTGACAATATAGGTACAATACAATCCCTAACTGCATCTACTATAAGTTTCATAGCTTTCTCATTGTTCTTGATCCATTGAGTTTTCTCCTGACCATTTTCTGATTCTATTTTGTTTTCTTTCACGAATGAGTCCAACTTATTTTCTTTAGTGTTAACTCCTTGCTATCAATTTGATATCCAACTGTTGACAGTTGATCTATTAGTTCAATGATTCTTATGAAATATGCATTAATGGATTCTCCCTTGCTCATTTGTACATGATTAAGTTGCCTCTTTACAGCAAAGGGTACTACTGGTGTTGTTTATTTCAAAAGTTCCTTCAAGGGAATTAAACATTAGGTATGCAGCCTCAAGTTTTGACAATATAGGTACAATACAATCCCTAACTGCATCTACTATAAGTTTCACAGCTTTCTCATTGTTCTCGATCCATTGAGTTTTCTCCTGACCATTTTCTGATTCTATTTTGTTTTCTTTCACGAATGAATCTAACTTATTTTCTTTCAATATCGTTAAGTTGTTTGCACCATCAAGACAATCCTCAGATCTGATTACAGTCAACATTAAAAAGAATGAAATCCGATTGCAATTTCAAGAGAGACTATGTTTTTAGAGTAATCTGATATCTCAAATTTAATCGGATCTTCCTTAGCAAGGCTCTAATACCATGTAAATGATGATTAAATTTATTTCACAATTTAACTATACACACACACACACACACATATATATAGATATGTATGTACATGTATGTATGTATGTACATACATACATACATACATACATACATACATATATATATATATGTATATGTCTTTTGATTTTCAAAATATGATTCCCGCTAGTCACTATTCTTTTATGTGCAGTTTTTAATCAGAATGTTCACAATTTTGATCTTGGCAGGTATGAAGGTGATACTAAAACAATGATGAGAAATACTGAATATGATATTACAAATCTAAATCCAATATTGTTGATATCCGATCTCCAAGAGGCAGAGCATTAATTGATTTTGATGCTATATTGGCCGATCCGGTCTAGTATATAAATGCAATAAAAGTCATGTTCATGAGTGGACGTGGCCCCACAAAGTGGAGGCATGTCCACTCATGACATGTCCTTCCATTTGCATCAATTCATTTCCCAAATGAAGCTCGAACACTGATCAGTATTAGTAGTAGTTTGCACTTAAACAAACTTACATATTACATTGTCGATCTGAAAGGTGATATAATTAGACTCGATCTGATTGCATTCAGTCAATCATTTCATCAGTGCTCGATCGTGATAAGAGGAACGTAAATGACAATAATCAGAAGTAGAATCTGCAAGTGCAGATTGACAATATTCGTGGGTCCATGATATGTTACGATCTGATATAGCTGATAATCATTTTATTTCAAGTGAATATATATATGTATGTACCTATATGTGTGTGTGCGCGTGTGTGCTATTGATTATCGTGTATCTGACCGAACCTATCATCTTTAACAAATACAAACACAGAAATGCAATAAAAAAGGAGAATATTTTTTCAGGTTGCTTGTATTGATCCAATGGTGGAGACCCACCCATAATGTATTAGGATAATAGATAATCTAATCATCTAGTATTGGTTAATGGTAATCCATTTGTAATCTATTGTAAACATTATAACGTTTCTAATATTTAGTTAGCTGTAGTTATCTGTTAGCTTTTTTAACTTTCTTTTAGCTAGAATAAAATGTCTCTATTCTTTACCATCGTTTCCTAAGGAAACATCGCTTTATTCTTTTGTATTTATAGACCTCTCGGTCTCTGTTAATAACAAGCAAGTATTTTACCAATTACTTCGTAATATGGTATCAGAGCCAATACTTCAAAAAAATTGAAAATTTTATAATTTCTTTTGAAATTATTTGCTACAAATTTTCGAAATTATTTCTGATTTTTCTAAAACCCATCTAGAGTTTCCTCTATTCAAACCACAGCATCAAAGGCGTGCAAAAAATCGCATGCGTACTGGTTCATCTTGGTCTGCAAAAATCTCAAGTTACTTATGCTTGAAAAATATGATTTGGACAAATCACATCTGTGTTTTTTGGACAAATACACACAATTTGTTCTTTTAACAATTTTTGCAATTGTTTTTTGCACTTCGCGCACTATAGACACCCTCTTTGGGGTCGTTTTTTCTTTCCCAAGCCAAAAACGACCTTAGATCGGCTGTTTGCAACCTCAAATCGCACTTTTTTGGCCTCCAAAACTCCATTTTTCTACAAATCTGAGCTTTCATGGCTGCCGACTAGGGTTTTTTTTGAAACCCTAATTTTTGACCTCGAAAAATTTTTTTGATTACAAATTCTTTGTGGATTTTTCAAGAGCTCAACTGGGTTGTCCATTTTTTTGGGTGCCTTGATTTTTGTGCCTCAATTTTTGAGCTAGCAGATCCAAAAACCAACAACATGTTCTCTCTGGGTTTCTCGCAGTGTTCCGAGACTCTGCGAGTCCGAGGTAGAGGTGGCCTTTTCGAGAAAAATGGCCTCTAGACTCTAACTCGGTCAAGTCCTGGCAGAGTCCACGTGGACTCGCTGAGTCCCGAGTCCAGGACTCCCGAATTTTTTATTTTTTATTTTTTGAAAAAAAATTTTAAATTTAAAAAGATAGAGATTTCTGGAAAATGTTTTTTTTCAGTGTATATTAATTCTGAAAATAATGTTGTGGTATGTCAGGAATTTATTAAGGATTGAATCTTAAATCTTAAACTTTATATTATATTATTCAGTTTTTCCTTCAGAAATTCGCTGTTATACTTATGTGATCCATGCAAAATTGTGTATGAGTGATAAGTAGCGTCTATTTATCTCAATTATTGTGTATTTGATGTTAATTGACTAAATGATGCATGAAAAAATCATTAAATCCTTAAAACTCTTTGAATTTCATGGGTTTTTCAATTTTCCGAGCCCTTGCCGAGTCTAGTCGCTGAGTCTGAGTCTGAGACTAAGTCAGATTTTGACTGTCTGAGTCAGAGGCGAGTTCGAGTCCTTTCGAGCTCTTTTCAGTCATCCTTCAAATTTTTTGGGTCTTCTATTTTTGCCTTGAAGAACGTACCTTCTCATATTTTCACAATTTTTCATTGAAAAATGTGCCATGGCATCTCTGACAAACATTCTGCTCGAGAACAACTCAAAATTCAATTATCAAAATTATGGCACTTGGAAGCAGGGAATCATAGCAATCTTTGAATATCAGAATATCGATCAAATTGTTCTAGGGGTTACGAAGCATCCGACTGCTCTTGGTACTGATCAAGATACATGGGATCTGAATAATTGAGAGGCGGTGATGCTTCTCAAATTATCCGTGGTTGATGATCAACTCTCTCAAATTTCATCTGGCAATGTAATGTCTTAGTCATAAAATAAATGTATTTAATTAAACCTTGTTAATGGGCCAATTGATTTGCCAATAGTGGGCATGTTGTGATGGTTAAGTTGTTGAGTTGTTATCCTTGCCATCAAGGTTCAAATCTAATGGGGATGAGGTCCCCTGTTTGTGGCCTCACTGGTTCATAGCTCTAGGTTAAAGCGTTTACCCCTCTTAAATAATTTTTTTTTTTTTTTTTAAAAAAATGGGCCAATTGATTTAATATATCTCAGACCCATTTTTAATTTAATTGTCTCTATAGGTAGGTGTGGCCATCAGCTATCTTTGTATGCCCTCGGAAGGTTTACTGATGGGTATTTAAGCACAACATATAGGTAGTTGTTAGCTATGAGATTTAGAGTATTTCTCTTGTATTGCGAACTCCCATGGGGATTCTCTATTGTTCGCCATTTTGGAAGTGAAAGACCTTCCCTATTTGGCTTTCTAGTTTCGATGGGATTCAACCCTCATCCTATTCCATTCTGCATACTTGCTCGGATCTGGCAAATCCGCGCACCATCTTTGTTATAAATTCATTTATATATATAGTTATATATCTTTGAGTTCCTTTGCACTGGCATTAATTGTTTGGCAAATACATGTTCTGGCATCTTGTTGGTAACTCATTCTGCATTCATCGTCTGGCTCCTGCATAACCCGTGGCGTAACAGAGCAACCGTACAGCCTCCAATAGCAACCGTATGACTACTAGCAACTACCGTTATTCTGGCATACACCCAGAACGGAACATTACAGTGGTATCAGAGCTTCTGATTCTGCTAGCTTGTGGAAGTGAAATGCAAGTTTATACTCGAAGGAGAAGGCGAAATAACCTTATTGGTAGAATGGCAAATCATCAAGATCCTACGACCGAAGTCATGAATCTTTTAAGAGAATTAAACAGAAACCAAATGCAAATCAACAAAACCCAAAGGCTTATGCAGGAAACCTTACAAAAATTGATCAAGAAAAAGACAAGAAGAGAACCAAATAAGCATAGAGACGACTCTGTTTCCAGAAGGACAAACTTTCAACCCTCTCGCTCTTGACCCTTGATACATATCTTCCTTCGAAGGACGGAAGCACCATGCAAAGAAAGAGAGCCCACTTTTCAAGAAATGCAAGAACAACTTTAGGAAGATTCGCGGAACACAAATATGGAAGATGATATATCTTACAGAGACTATGTTAATCTAAGAATGAGATATTCAAGCAAAGGGAATCATGGTAATTTTAATAATGATCTCAGGAGAAAGATCAAAAAGGTAAATTTATCACCATTTGATGTATCTGGAACCATCACTGCACAGGCATGGGTTCTGAAGGCAAACACCTATTTCCAACTCAACCTGATGCCCGAAGCAGAAGCAATCAAGTTGCTAGCACTCCATTTGGAAGGAGTTGCGCAAGAATGGTGGCACTATGGATTGGTTACTCTTGGCCACGACCAAATAACATCTTATGTTGAGTTCACTGAGAAACTCATTGACTGTTTCGATGGGAAGGATCCTGCACTGAACTTCAAAGATCTAGCTGAGCTAAAGCAAATAGGCACGGTAGACAATTACATCACTAAGTTCCAAAGGTTGTCAGTGTTAGTCACAGACATCTCTAAAAGATGTTGAATCGTGTTATTCATGGATGGGCGGAAAGAGCCTTTGATAGGTTGGATCAAAGGGTTCAACCTATGTGCACTCAACGAAGCTATTAAGAAGGTGCGTGACATGGCCACATCTTCCTCCAAAACTCACGCAGCTACACCAACACCATCGCCACAAGAACACAAAGACAAGGAACCAATTTTAAAAAAACCTCGGTTTGATGAAGATTCTCGGCAAGAGCTCTTGAGGAAAAAGCTCTATTTCACGTGCAAAGAACCATGGGACCTGGTCATCACTGCCTGGGGAAGGGAAAGATTCATTACATTAAAGTGATGCCTGATAACGATGAACAAATACCTTCAACGATTGATGAAGAAATTACCTAGCAAGAGAGGATAAATGCCCTAATACAAAGGGGGTTCCATTGCTACCCCCACTACAGTGACGAGAAGTGGTATCTTTTGGGTTCGTGGCATACTTCACGAAAAACAAGTCCCAATCATGATTTATAGTGGCGCCACGCTCAATTTCATCAATTCATCTTTAGTTACTAGTAAAAGATTGTGCACAGTTGAGCATGGAGGATTTGAGGTTAAGGTTGCACGAGGAACCTTGTTACCTTGCACTCATGTGATCCCATGACTACAAATTTCCATGGGAAACTATACCATGACAGATGATTTCTTTGTCAGAGATTTGGTTGATACTAATATCATATTGGGCATCCAGCAGTTGGAAACTCTTGACCAGTATGATGGTACCCAAATTTTCCAAATTTTGGCATCCATTTTTAAGAACAGCAAGACAACCTCATAGCTCTTTCTCAAAAAACTGGCAGGTTGGAAAAATCATCTCAACTACAGGTGGATATTCAGAAAACAAAACTCACTCATAACTTCAATGCTGCATTGAGAAGAAATATAGCAAGGCACCATCCAGGCCAACTTACACATAAATTAGTCAACATGGAGATCTGAATGTATGAAGAAAGAATCAAAGAAATACTTATGCTGAGATTATGCAAAAAATAATATAGAGGTCTGAGGATCTTCAGAATTTGGGACAAAAAAGATTGGCACCTGTTCATACTATGGGTCTCGAGCATTGATACCATCAGCTAATCTTGTTGTACTGACTTATCAGTCTCTCCTCCTGATTTTGTTTAGAGCTGTAATGGAGATAAATACAACTAATGTCAGAAAGTATGTGAAGAGAAGGGATTGTCCCAACACAAAAGGTCGTGCGGAGAAAGCATCTCACTTCAATGTTTTGTATTTTTTGGCTTTAAAGAATTAAGCTTACTGCTCAAGGAATGCACTGGTGATACTAAGGATTCTTTAAGCGTCATCAGATTATGGAAGGAAATCTCATGAATTGCCCAAGCCGCTGATGCTGCAGGTGAAATATTATATATTGAATGAGCATATGCAAAAAATATGTTCAAGTTCCTATTGCCCAATATGCGTTCCCAGCCAATGGATTTGGAAATAAACATGCATATAATATATTTGAGAATTCTCTCCCGCGGGAATATATGCAAACAGTGAATGCTCAATCAAGTCTTTCTATGCAACGAATTGCTCAATACAATCTACCCAAAAATAATTACAAGTTTCCGGCAATAATCAAAAGCATCAAGGAAAAAGTTAGCTATTTGATATAAGGTCATATTCAGATAATATTGGAGCCGATAAATGATATGTGACAGGTGTGTTTGGAAAACCATGTGATATCAGAGATCAATGAACTAGAAATGTGTGTCATGCCATTTTATCACTTATGCACAAGGTTGAAGTTATCCCAATAGCCCAATAACAAAAATCGATAATATACAAATTACATTACAAAATTTGTAATCGGTAAATTTGATTGATTAATTTTTTATTACAAAGAGATAAATTTATTTCCAAAGGATATGACTTTTCATTTTTCAAAAGTCACACCTTTCATTTGCATAGGATATAAATATGATTTTATTATTTGAAAAATAAAAAAGCAAGAGATATTCGAACAATTACATTCAGATTTACTCTGAAGAAGCATTTTTATATTTATATATTTTTGTAAGGAGGAATAAGGGCTCAATATGGCTTTGTAATATAAATTCCATTATTTTTTAAATTAAATAAAATGTCTTTTGTTTTTTTTTTAAAATGGCGTGGAGATTTAAACTGCAGGCAAATCGTCCTTTTTCTAATTATCTTCTAGAATTCTACATACAATTTAAATATCGGATAAGTGGATATGGTCATTTAGCATTTCAAATTTGATCATCGCAGATATTGTTAAATATTTAATCATTTCTGTATCTGTGTCCAGTTTGTCTCTTAGAGGAGTTAAAATTCAATCTAAACTAATTTAAGATTGCATATATATTTGATCCGTCGCATCTTGATTATTTAATTGTTGGCAGTTATAGTGTGTAAAGCATTATAAAGTTGTACATGATAATTCATTGAAGTTGACTCTATTGCCTGGATGAGCAGAGGCACTAGTCTTTTATTATTGAAGTCATAAAATCTATATATATTCTTTCTACAAGCATCAAATCCATTATTTACAAATATTATATACAAAACATTCAACTATCATTCAGCATCCAGTTTCAGTCTCATTGAGTTCAAGGACCTTGCCAGCCGAAGAACTCCAGAGGTTTAAATTCGCTATAGAAAAGCCTTAGATCAAGTAATCAAGTTTGAGCAGAAGGTCTACCTGCCTAGGTGTAGCGGAGCCTGAAGCACAGGAGAATCGAGAAGTATTCCCGTTCGTTGGCCAGAACTGATTGAGAACTCCTATCGGAGAAGTGGCAGGCTATTGAATTTCCAATCTGCGGTTTTAGGAACCAATAGATTGGTGACTCCGCTGGGGAGAGTTGCTCACAATACATATTGCGAAGTTATTCAGAATTCCTAAATTCGTAGATCAGTATCAAAAAGAAGTTGTATCAATTTGTTTGGAAGTGTACTCTGCTGGAAGTGAGAACCTAGGAAGATCAATACATTCCTTGAAAGAGGTGGCCACTCAATTCAATAAAGTTTCAATTGGTAACTCTGCTAAGGGAGAGGACTTAGAAAGAGATGATTTGATTATCTAACATGGAGAATATGTACTACAATTAGGAGGTAGATCTATGTTACACCATGGAGGAAGAATACATACACCCCTTAGATGCGTTTTTTAATTTGGAAAGATATGAAGGCGAGACATCGGCACACTTATTTATTAGGATGGTGGATATTTTTTGGGATGTACCTTCAGACATCATGCCCTCATACAAGGAATTGATAAGAAAGTTTCGTGAGTTGGGAATCTCGCCAAATGATCCTGATTTGATGCTTCTCTTCCAAATATTAGATGAAAGTTCAAATTATATATCTCTTTTGGATGCATTTTGGAACTTAGAAAAGCAAGAAGATGAATCTGCAACACAATTCTTTATGAGAATGTTTAATGCTTGTTAAGAAATACCTTCAAAATACAGACCTCCATCATCTGATTTTCTCTACAGGATGCGGGAATTAGGCCTCTTATATGATCATCAGTTTATTAATTTTCTAAAACTTATGGATAATGAGCTGGTTGGAGAGGAAAATGAATGCGAGACTAAAGTAACATATGAGTCAAATGAAATTTCAGATTCAAATGGAGATGAAAATTTTGAACATTCTAAAGGAGAATCAACTCATGATGATACTTATATGCCTGCAGATGATAGTGAATGTGAAAATGTGGAAGAGGATTCTGTTAGTGTGGAGGAGATTTCAGCCTTGTTAGATATGGAGTATCAAAAACATGTTGAAAGAAATGGTCCAAATTTTTTCTCAAATCACCATGGTAAGCAAGTTGATGGAATAGTGCATTCTCAAGGGGCATTGGATGAAAGAGATAATCATTCCGAGGAATCATATAGTGAGGATGAAGTAGAACATTATATGGTGTATGAACAAGAGGAAAGTTCTGAAGGTAATGTTGATGAAGACATCAGCTTTGTTGATGACACACCTAATGATCCAAATGAAAGCTCTCATGAAGGCATGCTTAAATATTCTATATTCCTATATCTGCTGTTTGAAGAGCAAGCAGAAAGGGATATGTCTGAGTTCACTATGTTCTTGAATCCTTTATTTGACGAAGATTTTCTGTGCAGCCAAATCCATCAGCACCATGACAAAGATAGCAGGTCTGATTTTGAAATTGATGAAACTCATAAAGTGTATTCAGAAGGTGAAACATCTTTCAGTCCATCCTATGAGCAAGAGATACATCAAACATATGAAGGTGAGGTGGAATCAGCCATGCATAATGGGGAGGCTATGTTGGAGAATAGTTCTGAAAATTTTCCAAGTATCATATCTGATGGAGTTCCTGATGAGGGAGAGGTAGCATTTCCTAAATATAAACCGTTTTCAATGCCTTATTGTGAGGATAAGCAACATCCGGAGTATGGGAACAAAGCATACTGTGAACAAGGAGATGTTCAAAACCATGACTATAAGGATGATGTTCAAAACCATGACTATAAGGATCCTCCATTCAGCAAAATTCATAGGGCACCTGATGATTTTGTGAAGGCTAAACGTGAGACAGATATCAATGAATACATTGGTAAAGTAAAAACAATATGTATTGTTTATACAAATGATGGCATCATGATCAGTAGGTTCAAAGTGTTACACAAACAGAATGGAGTTTTTGATAGAGTTAAGTAGCAGTGTTCATTTTGGGGGGCCTAGGGACACCCAATTTCACCGTGCATCATGTTAAGCATCGATGCTCGGTCTGCGGTCTGCTCTTCCAGAGATAGCTAGAATCTCATTATACCCACAAGGAGCATATGTCCCCAATAAGAGAAACCAATGGTGCCCAAATTTTCAAAATTTTGGCATCCATTTTTAAGAACAGCAAGACAACCTCATAGCTCTTTCTCAAAAAACTGGCAGGTTGGAAAAATGATCTCAACTACAGGTGGATATTCAGAAAACAAAACTCACTCATAACTTCAATGCTGCATTGAGAAGAACTATAGCGAGGCACCATCCAAGCCAACTTACACATAAATTAGTCAACATGCAGATCTGAATGTATGAAGAAAGAATCAAAGAAATACTTACGCTGAGAATATGCAAAAAATAATATAGAGGTCTGAGGATCTTCAGAATTTGGGACAAAAAAGATTGGCACCTGTTCATACTATGGGTCTTGAGCATTGATACCATCAGCTAATCTTGTTGTACTGACTTATCAGTCTCTCCTCCTGATTTTGTTTAGAACTGTAATGGAGATAATTACAACTAATGTCAGAAAGTATGTGAAGAGAAGGGATTGTCCCAACACAAAAGGTCGTGTAGAGAAAGCGTCTCACTTCAATGTTTTGTATTTTTTGGCTTTAAAGAATTAAGCTTACTGCTCAAGGAATGCGCTGGTGATACTAAGGATTCTTTAAGCATCATCAGATTATAGAAGGAAATCTCATGAATTGCCCAAGCCGCTGATGCTGTAGGTGAAATATTATATATTGAATGAGCATGTGCAAAAAATATGTTCAAGTTCCTATTGCCCAGTATGCATTCCCAGCCAACGGATTCCGAAATAAACATGCATATAATATATTTGAGAATTCTCTCCCACGGGAATATATGCAAACAGTGAACGCTCAATCAAGTCTTTGTATGCAATGAATTGCTCAATACAATCTACCCAAAAATAATTACAAGTTTATGGCAATAATCAAAAGCATCGAGGAAAAAATTAGCTATTTGATATAAGGTCATATTCAGATAATATTGGAGCCAATAAATGATATGTGACGGGTATGTTTGGAAAACCATGCGATATCAGAGATCAATGAACTAGAAATGTGTATCATGCCATTTTATCACTTATGCACAAGGTTGAAGTTATCCCAATAGCCCAATGACAAAAATCGATAATATACAAATTACATTACAAAATTTGTAATCCGTAATTTTAATTGATTAATTTTTTATTACAAAGAGATAAATTTATTTCCAAAGGATATGACTTTTCATTTTTCAAAAGTCACACCTTTCATTTGCATAGGATCTAAATATGATTTTATTATTTGAAAAATAAAAAAGCAAGACATTTTCGAACAATTACATTCAGATTTACTCTGAAGAAGCATTTTTATATTTATATATTTTTGTAAGGAGGAATATGTTGATGTTTCTCAAATCGCTGCAAATGTACTTGCATTGCCTGTTGAGGTATATGTTTTCCATATGCAACATTCTCTCATTTATATTGAACATAGGTTATTGAATAGACATGTCTATTCAATAATCAAATAATTAATTTATATAAACTTAATTATTGTTATCTATATATATAAATATATTTCTCACATATAATAAGTTTATATCTCACATAGAATTAAATCTCATATATAATTACATGAATATCCAAAGAGTTATTTGACAGAAGCTACCAAACATTAACACTCCCTCTTAGCAAGGGAGGATAAACACAAGACAAATATTACACCATTGGTAATATTAAGGATATCTCAGAAGTTCTCCACCATTTAATATAGCATACGATATCAAGTGTATTGATCTTCAGAATATCAACATATGATATTCATCAATTTCTCAAACTAGGGTATGATATCAAGAGTCTTGATCTCTCAGAATATCGACATCCGATATTCATCAAGTACTCAAAAATAAGGTTTAATATCACATTTGATATCAAGAGTATTGGTCTCCTAGAATATCAATAATATTCACCACTTACTCAAAATGTTTTGATATCACATTTGATAACAAGAGTATTGGCCTCCCAGAATATCAATGATATTCACCAATTACTCAAAACGTTTAGATATCACATTTGATATCAAGAGTATTGGCCTCCCAAAATATCAATGATATTCACCAAGTACTCTAAGAGTAATGGCCTCCCAGAATGTTGAGATACAAGACATTCACCATTTACTCAATTTATTAGATCTCATAATATAAGTCGATTGTAAGATCGTCACCTTACAACAACTTCTCCCAAATACAAGTGACATCATTTGGAACTCGTCACTTTCTCATGATGTACATCAAGGGTAGGCATAGTCATGAATCATAGTCCCATTGACTGCTATAATGTATCGATCACTGGAGAATCCATCTCAACATGGTTTACTCCCTCTGAGTCAATACAATCGAGATCAGCGAAGGTAGATCAAATCGCATCCTCTATCTTGCTCCCTCTCTTTCAAGGTTGCCCATAACAAAATGTCAGGCTTCCTCTGAATCTCAATCTCTTGAGCTCCTCATCTTGTAATACTTATGAGGAGTGTTAAGCTCCCTCTGAGCTTGATATTAATCCTCCTTATTCTGCAAGAACATTCTAAGAAGAAAAGATCAAGGCACATATCTTATAATAAAAATCTCTTTTAATAATTATTCTCAATAATAATATTATTTAATTATAAGAACATTTAAAATTTTGATTCTATATTTAATTCCTAATGAATTAAATCTATTCCAGTATTCGGCATAGTTATCAATATACTTATCATAATATATGTTCATAAACATATTATATAATATCTCATAATATGACTCTTAAAAAGTGAGCATTCATATTATACGCTTGGTTCTAAAATTTAAATTAAAACCAACACCATTCCTTACTTAGGAAATGATCCTTATTTAACTCACCTTTTATTCTATTATAAGTATTCATTATATTCCTCTTAGATTATATTATAACATATCTAAATTTTCTTATAAATATAACTATTTCTTATGAATAGAGTTCTAATTGCATGTTATTCTTACTTACCTTGCCCGATGGTGACGTGGACCTTCGTAATGATGTTCGGTTCACTTTACATTGGAACTTTAACTTCCAATTTGAGTTTTCTCACTTTACCATCTTTCAAATGGGTTTTGTGGCTCGAACGATATTTACATTAGAGTTTATTCTCCAAGCAGTAGTTATATGAACTCAGAAGTCCATCCAACGAGGTTGCAGACGCAGGCATCGGGTATGAAAGCAGCAGCACCGGAAAAGAAAATAACGGTGTTTGCCATAAGACTAGCCCTTCTTGAAAAAGCCACAAGTGGCCTCGGAACCTTGGCCTTTGTGTGGGCAACCGTTGCCCTCCTCGGCAGCTTCGCGATCAAATTAGAAAGAGAGGATTTCTGGCTGGTGACGATTATACTCGTAATTGAAGGCACCCGCAAGCTCAAATGGCAGCACGAGACCACCTTGACCATGGCCAAATTCAAGGAGGACGCCAAACAGGCAGGCCAGTTTCAGAATCCTCAACACCGGCCGCTCTTTTTTTTCCCGATTCTGTTGGGGACAATTTATTCTTGGCCCGCAATGTCACCTTGCAGAAGGGAAGATCTGAATGGGGTGCACCTACAGTCCTCAAATATTGAAAAGAGGCAACTTGCTTGGTCCAGATAACCCGTTTGTGATGTTATTCTGTCTCTGACTGTACCTTTACTGGTCCACGTCACTTTTTCCTCCAATCATTTCTCTTTTATCATATCTTCTATTCCTTCTAAAAATAATATACATTTGCATCTGGCTCTGATACCATGTTGATGTTTCTCAGATCGCTGCCAATGTACTTGCATTGCTTGTTGAGGTATATGTTTTCCATACGCAACATCCTCTCATTTATATTGAACATAGGTTATTGAATAGACATGTCTATTCAATAATCAAATAATTAATTTATATAAACTTAATTATTGTTCTCTCTCTCTCTCTCTCTCTCTCTCTCTCTCTCTCTCTCTCTCTCTCTCTCTCTCTATATATATATATATAAATATATTTCTCACATATAATAAGTTTATATCTCACATAGAATTATATCTCATATATAATTTGACATGTATATCCAAAGAGTTATCTGACAGAAGCTACCAAACATTAACAGAATAAGGGCTCAATATGGCTTTGTAATATAAATTCCATTATTTTTTAAATAAAATAAAATGTCTTTTGTTTATTTTTTAAATGGCACGGAGATTTAAACTACAAGCAAATCGTCCTTTGTAATTATCTTCTGGAATTCTAAATACAATTTAAATATCGGATCAGTGGATATGGTCATTTAGCATTTTAAATTTGATCATCGCAGATATTGTGAAATATTTAATCATTTCCGTATCTGTGTCCAGTTTGTCTCCTAGATGAGTTAAAATTCAATTTGGACTAATTTAAGACTGCATATATATTTGATCCATCGCATCTTGATTATTTAATTGTTGGCAATTAAAGTGTGTAAAGCATTATAAAGTTGTACGTGATAATTCACTGAAGTTGACTCTATTGCCCGGATGAGCAGAGGCACTGGTCTTTTATTATTGAAGTTAGAAAATCTATATATATTCCTTCTACAAACATCAAATCCATTATTTACAAATACTATATACAAAACATTCAACTATCATCCAGCATCCAGTTTCAATTTCATTGAGTTCAAGGACCTTGCCAGCCGAAGAACTCTAGAAGTTTAAATTCACTGTAGAAAAGCCTTGGATCAAGTAATCAAGTTCGAGGAGAAGGTCTACCCGCCTAGGTGTAGCGGTGAAGTGCAAGGGAATCGAGAAGTATTCCCGTTCGTTGGCCAGAACTGATTGAGAAGTCCTATCAGAGAAGTGGCAAGCTCTTGGATTTCCAATCTGTGGTTTTGGGAACCAACACAGTACACCCAAAGTTTCAAAAGGATGGACTTTTCATTCGAGACAGATGGCAAGAAGGTGCTACTAAGAGAAATGTCAAATAAAGGATCAAGGGAAGTCATAATCAAGAAGATGGAGGCCATTTTTAAACATAATTTAATCCCAGACACTGCAAGTAAAAACATGACAGTCAACACCTTACCCCGTTCCTTGAATAATTGGCGGGCCCATCTATTGGTCAAGTACTCCAAGAACACTTTTGCATGTCATTTGATGGATGGCTATATATGCGATGAAAGATACAAAGTTATTGATCACATCATTTACTTTGATGGCAATATCTACTTAGTACCTGACTCGGAACTGAAGAAGCTAATTACGGAAGGTTTCCTACAAACGAATTTGCATTTGCTTGAGGAGAAGCAAATTTTGGAACAAAAGGACTGTAATGTCCCGGTCATAAAATAAATGTATTTAATTAAACCTTGTTAATGGGGCAATTGATTTAATATATCTCGGACCCATTTTTAATTTAATTGTTTCCATAGGTAGGTGTGGCCGTCGGCTATCTTTGTGCGCCCTCGGAAAGTTTACCGATGGGTATTTAAGCACGACATTTAGGTAGTTGCTAGGTATGCAAATTTGGATTATTTCTCTTGTATTGCGACCTCCCATGGGGATACTCTACTATTCGCCATTTTGGAAGTGAAAGACCTTCCCTATTTGGCTTTCTGGTTTCGCTGGGATTCAACCCTCATCCTATTCCGTTCTACATTACTTGCTCGAATCTGGCAAATCTGCGCACCATCTTTGTTATAGATTCATTTATATATATAGTTATATATCTTTGTATTCCTTTGCTCTGGCATTAATTGTTTGGCAAATACATGTTCTAGCATCTTGTTCATAACTCATTTTGCATTCACCATGTGGCTCCTGCAAACCCTGTGGCATTACAGAGTAACTGCACGACCTCCAAAAGCAACCGTACGACCTCCAAAAATGTACAACCTCCAAGAAGCAAGCGTAAGGCTACTAGCAAATACCATTATTCTAGCATACACCCATAACAGAACATTACAAGCAAGACAGCGGTTGAGATATGGGCACATCTCAAAGGTTTTCATGAGACTTCTGACAAAAGCAGAGCTTTCTTTTTTAAGAACATTGTTTTTTATTATCATGGATGAGCGAACCTCACTCCAGGAACGCCTAAATAAGATTTAGGATATCTGTGATCAATTTCTTGCCATTGTCTGCAAAATGAAGAGGACATTGTGGTTATCACTCTTCGAAGTTTACCAAAGTCCTTCAAGCATTTTATCGAGACTCTCAACATCACATCTTCTGGTGTTGATCTGAAGTTCACCGATCTCTGCACACTTCTGCTTCAGCAAGATCAATGGAAACAACAGCTTGGTAGCAATTCCAACTCCACCTCCATAGAGAAAGCCTTTGTTGCTAAATCCTTTCAGAAGGATAAAAGCAAGTCTCAGTCGTCTTCTTAGCATAAGTCATCTGCTCCACCCTCAAATGGCTCCCGGAAGAAGAACATTCAATGCAACTATTGCCACAAGTTTGGTCACATGAAGGTTGAATGTTAGAAACGCTTAGCTGCCCAATCTAAGCAATCAGGTTCGCAGCCCAAAGTAAACAGTGCTGAGCACACTGAGCAAACGAAATTTGTCTTTTACACCTTTATGACTAAAAAACCTGCAAATATTGTGAAGTCATATGCCTGGTACATTGATTTAGGTGTCTCTCATCATTTCACTCACCACAGACTAGTTTACTGACTACCAACCTTATTCATATTTTGTTATTTTTGGTGGCGGAGAAGAGTACACTGTTGTCGGCAAAGGCAACATTCAGATTTAGTCTACTAGGAGGAATCTCATTTTCTTCGATGTGTACTATGTTCCAAGGATGGAACTAAATCTACTCTCAGTCAGTCAGTTACTACGACATTCTCAACACTTGGATATCATCTTCAGTTCACATCAGTGTACCATCACTGATTGGGCAACTCAATCTATTGTTGTAGTGGGTCTTGAGGATCATGGTCTTTTCCAACTTATTCATCCTGGTGATTCTCGAGTCTTAGCTATAACTGCTTGGTGGTCTGTTAGCACACTTTGGCATCAGCGATATGGACACTTAAATGTGCATATCTCTCTCAGCTTGCTTGGGATGAGCTTGTCCTTGGATTGCCAGAGATTCAGACTCAAGAGCTTGGAGTTTGTGATACATGCCAGGCTGGGAAGCAACATCACACACTTTTTACAAGTGGTGATTCATGGTGCACTTCTTAGATACTTCAGCTTGTTTATGCCAATATCTGTGACCTTCCTTTCTTTCTTGGGTACAAGTATTTTCTGTTGTTTGTCGATGATTTCAATAGAGAAATGTGGGTGTATTTACTTAAAAAGAAATTAGATGCATTTCCTTTATTTCAAAAGTTTAAACCTTTCGTTGAAACAAAATCGAGAAAATCTATTGTCACTCTTAGATCAGACAATGGGGGGAATTTTGTTCTAATGATTTCTCTAGCTTCTTGGATACTCGTGGCATTAAACACCAATTAACCACACCCCACACACCAAAATAGAATAGTGTAGTTGAACAACAGAACAGAACAATCACCAAGATGGATCGATCAATGCTTGAACGCAGACATGTTTTGAAGAAGTTTTGGGCAGAAGCAGTCAACACTGTAGTTTATCTTTTGAACCAGTCACCTATAGTGGCGGTTAAAAGTAAAACTCTGGAAGAGGCCTGGTCAAGTCGTGAGCCCAAAATCAATCACTTGAAGGTTTTTGGCTCCCTTGCTTTTGTTTGAATCCTCGATGCGTCATGCACCAAGTTGGATGCCAAGAGTCAAAAACTCATGCTTGTTAGATACAATAGTGTTTAGAAAGCCTACCGATTGATCGACGCTGAGACATCTCATCTCCTCTACAGTCATGATGTAGTCTTTGATGAGCAGCAAGGACCATTCATGCCTGTTTCTCCCGTTCCTAATCTAGCAAACCAGACTATTGAGGCTCATGATTTGGGAGTTAGGCTTCCATTAGGTCCACCTGATGGGAGAGCTCCAGTTATACCAATGATCCCTGTACAGACACCTTCAGCTTCTCCTACAAGATCACCTCAATTTGTAGATGCTTCACCTGAGTTGGATCTAGATTCTTCTGATGAGGAACCTGATCAAGCATCTCTTGATGCTAATGTTGGTCATTCTCCTCTCGGGCCTAAGTGGTGGACTAAGACACTTGCTAATCTTCGTGATAATCGGTTCATTAATGGGAGAACTACTCGGAATAAGAGAAAACCTACAAAGTTTGTTAACTTTGCTCTCATGACCAACATTCATAGTGTATTTGAACCTCAAACATATTAGCTAAAGGAATTCCAGAGTTGGAACAAGCCATGACATTTGAACACCAGAGTCTACCTAAGTATAAAACCTAGGTCCTTTATGATCTTCTACAAAGGAAGAAACCAATTGGCTGCAAATGGGTTTACAAAATCAAATACAAATCTAATAATACTTTGGATAAGTACAAAGCTCATTTAGTTGCGAAGGGCTTTTCTCAGCGTTAGGGCATTGATTATGAGGAGACCTTTGCTCCTAATACAAAGATGAGCACAATTAGATTAGTCCTAGTGATGGCAGCACAGTTTGGCTAGAAGGTCCATCAGATGAACATCAAGATTGTTTTTTTGAATGGTGATCTCCATGAAGAGGTCTACATGACACGGCCTCCTGGTTTCAAGGTTGTTAGTAAAGACCATCAGGTTCTTAGATTGATAAAAGCTCTCTATGGCTTGAAGCAAGCCCCTCGGGCATGATACATAAAAATTGATAAGTACCTCAGTGATCAAGGCTTCAAGAGGAGTTCTTTAGACTCAAATTTGTACATCAAGACTACTGACAGTGACATCATCCTTCTAGTTATTTATGTGGATGATTTGATCATCGCTGGCAGTTCGTCATCTTTGATTCAAGGAATCAAACAAATTTATGCCAGTCTTTTGATATGACTAACCTTGGGCTCATGCATTATTGCCTAGGTGTTAAGGTTTGGCAACAGTCTTCTGGTATGTTCATCTCTCAGTCCAAATATGCCAGGGCTCTATTAGAGAAATTTTGTATACAGGATTGCAAGCCTGCATCTACACCCATGGAGAAAGGTCTCAGGTTATTAGCCAAGTTTGATTCTCCTCCCATTGATACTACATACAAGCAACTAGTAGACAGCCTCATCTACCTCTCTGTTACTAGGCCTGGCATCAACTTCGCAGTTAGCTACATCTCACACTTTATGAAAGCTCCCAAGGCTGATCATTGGATGACCACAAAGTGTGTGCTTCGTTATGTGAAGGGCACTTCAAATTATGGACTTCTTTACTCTTGAAATTCTAGTCCTAGGCTCAATGGGTTCACAGATTCAGATTGAGCAAGCTCTGTTGACAATAAAAAGTCAATTTTTGGATATGTGTTCAGTTTCGGCTCCAGTGTCGTCACATGGACCAGTAAGAAGTAGAAGTAGCAGGCAATTTCTCTCTCCTCTACAGAGGTCAAATACAGAGGGACTATCAAGGCAAGATGTGAAGTTGTTTGGCTTCGTCAGATGCTTCAAGATATGCAAATGTTACTAGCAGGACTGACTACTCTATTTGTTGATAACAAAGGCATTATCAAGTTAGCCCGAAATCCAGTCTTCCATGAACAAACCAAGCACGTGGATGTTTACCGTCACTACATACGAAAGCTGGTTGAAGACGGGACAATAGATTTGCAATATGTTCCTACCACAGATCAGACTATAGACATTCTCACCAAGCCTCTTGGTCCTGATAAGCTTGTAAAATTCAGAGAACAGCTTGGTGTTGTAGATAGATTAACCATTAAGGGAGGGTATTACAATAATAGATAATCGTCTATTATTGGTTAATGGTAATCTATTGTAAATATTAGAATGTTTCTAATATTTAGTTAGTTGTAGTTAGCTTTTTTAGCTTTCTTTTAGCTAGAATAGAATGTTTCTATTCTTTACAATCATTTCCTAAGGAAACATCACTTTATTCTTTTGTATATATTGACCTCTCAATCTTTGTTAATAACAAGCAAGTATTTTACCAATTACTCTATAATATAATGGAGGTCACGTGTTCAATACTAGAGGTGGATAGGGTTGTACATTCTAAATCATTATAAAAGTAAACTGAAAAAAAAGTACCCTTTGCAATGCCTGCCTGGAGAGCTCGTACCCTAAACTAGTGGCTCCCTAGCAATGACCTAAAAACTTAAAAAACTAGCTTTACCTTTCAGGTATCGACCTTCATTTATCAAAGTAGACATATTACCCAGAGAATGATGGCATGCAATCAATACTCTGATTGCTGCAATGTTATTGCGATTATAAAAGAACTGTCGAAATAATCCAAGAGTTTCAGCATATTTTTGTGAGCAATATCTAAGCCATTTTCCATCAATCCCACAAAAAATTCAGCAAATGATAGAATGATGCAATGGAATCTCCACAATAACTTATTTTGAATTTTCCCAACTTATACCATTGTCAACTACAATCCTCCAAGCAGTATTTGCAATTGCACCCCCAATAAGATATCTCTCAGGAAGTCAGATGTAATTCAAATTTAGCTTTGCAAAATTTCACTGAGAAAATCTGCAGATTGTTGCAATCTTACTTAACAGGTCAATTCCACAACTACCAGCTGTTGTGAAGAATTGTATACAAATTTATAACACCTTCACCTTACAAAGAATCAAATATTACCAGGGCCAAGCCTTGGACATCCTGACATCTCTTACATCAACTGTGTTTAAAGAGGGAAAAATGATAAAATCAAATTTGTATAAATAATAATTTCATAAAAACAAAGGGTGTCATTTTCAAATGCTTATTGTCAATGATCATTTAATACAGCAATTGGCAAACCATAATTGTGACTTCATATTCATATCTCAGTGTTTTACTCAATTTTGGATTTTAATTTTCAAGGGTCAATATCGGTCATTCATTTTGATCAATGCTTCAGGATTTTTAATGATGTTCAATGTCACATACAGTTTTTAAAGGTATTTTAATTTCAACCTTTACAATTTTAAATGATGTTCAACAAATTTGTTATAAAGTTGAAAAGATATAAAATATGTTTGTGTACATGTTTCTCGTATTACATGTATTATCAAAATTTCAGTCACTGTCTCATTCGTCCACTCACCAGACTCCTCGGAAGCAAATGGCAGAATCTCACACAACTCTATGAGCACACCATTCTAGCTGAAACCATCCACCTCATCTCTCAAACACTTTATCCCCTCCCCAACCTGTTTGGACATGGATTTTGCAGACAAAAGATTCTCCTCTTCAACTACCCCGTCATCTGTAATAATATCCTCTTGACTTTCCTTCTTCAAAATCGCACCATCAACATCCAATACATTGTTTTTAGCATCCTCAGCACTTTCCAACCCTACCAAAGCCAAACACTGTTGTAATTCTAAAGGCCTCTCACTAACCTTAACTTCACCTACTTCAGATGCCTCATTCCCCATTACAAACACCTCTAAAAAGCCCTTTGAACGCTCTTTTTATCCTGTCCATGGAATTTAACTTTGCCTCTGACAACATAACACCACCAGTTCTCATGCTCATCTGCATTCTAAAAACTAGGCTTTTCTTGCCTTCCTCTATAAAGTCATTCTGCTTGGGAGAGATATACATGAGAATGTCAGGAAGCTGCTCCTGTGTGAAGCCCTCCAATATTTTACATTTTGTCTCCACATCTTCCATATTCACTAATCTTTCTCTTCTCACTGCTAATTCAACTTCCTCCTTGTTACACTCCAAACACTAACTCATTGCACCGTCTTGTTGTTTAACAACACTCCTTTCTACAGCATCTATATCCTTTATTTTTAGAGCAACTACAGATTCCTCAACTTCATCCAACCAATGTACACGATGCTTGTTTGAGGCTGATGACTTTTAATACAACTTATTTAATGCACCCATCAAATCAGCAATAGTTGTTGCATTGGATATATCAAAGGCTAAATTTGGAGATAAGTGCAACCGAACTCACTCCTGAGGCTTTTCGGTCCAATACATCCCAATCTTCATCCAACATTGCTGCTTGTTTCTTTACTTTTCCACACAATGGTCACAACAAATCTTCCTCACACAAATAGTCCTCTATTTGCATCTTCCATGACTCGTAGTTACGACCATTAAATTTTTTGATCTTTCCTTCAACTGACATTGCTCTCACTCAAACTTGAATCTCTCATGTCAGGTCTAACACCACAATGGCTCTAATACTAATTGTTAAAACATAAAAGAAAAAGCTAGAAACAGAATTCAAGACATAAACAGAGATTAAAACAAAAAATACAGTTTTATAGTGGTTCACCATTAATGACTACGTCCACTCTCAAGCAGGGCAATAACTTTATTAGTTTTTCCAACATCTTACATACAACAAGTGTAATCCGGAATGGGAAGGGTCAAGGGTTACTGGAGGGAAACAAAGTGATTGTTGGGTTTCACATCCGACAACGGGAAAGCATGGATTAATTCAATGAAAAGCCAAGGTTGTGAATAGGAACGGACACAACTTCCAATTGCTTTGGAATAATAAGTTAAGCACAAGGTCCACCAATTCAAGACTGAATATTCATAAATGGACTCCAGCCTGGCGGACGAATCCAGAAATGAATTTTTTGCGAAAGCACAAAGAACAGCATTTGTAAATATTGGAGGGGCCTTCGTCTTGTAGCGCTCAATGGAAACAACTTTTTATGTTAGGGTTTTCTTTTGCTGGCTTACTTAAGATCCTGCTTATGAACGATGGTAAATTTGGTTGTGGTTAGAGACTCTATTGATACTCATGTTATCATCAGTTTGCACGTGACATTTGATTTTGCCCAACTCAAAAGAATGTTGTAGGACAAAATTATTAGTAATAATAACAAGCGAACAATCAAAAAATTCCAGATGTCCAGTCTCACAGAATATCCCAATGTCTAAATTTGCTTCCAGTTTAAATACTACTACCTAGACATTTCATCACAATTTAACGATCTCGTAAAAAATAACGTGAGATGTGATTAAAAATCATGCATACCTTGCGCCGATCATGTTACTGAATGAGAGGAAGCGAGCATACAGAATCTAAAAAGCTCGCAAACAACGTAAACAGATTTCTGCATTCGGCCAAATTTTGTATTAGCTTACATTTCGCTCTCGATTTCCAGATAAATTCGGCTTTAACAGATATGTAATTGGTGTATTTAATCTCACAGCATATAAACTTTTAAATAATAATAATATTTAGCTATTTATTTCACATAATTCTGAAGAATAGGCGTTACGTTTGAACTATTCGAGCACAAGTTTCGAACAATCGGAACTCATGGATTTAAGTTGAAATTTGTAACTTTTTTTCATTAATTAATTTATATTAATAGAGAATATTTTCTTTTATAATAAATATTACTAAATACATGCCGAACATATAAATAGTTAACTAAACAAGTAGATAAGAAAACGTTATTTCTTGTGACTAAGAATAAATAAATAAACAAGTAGATAAGAAAACTAAACTTCTTGTTAGTTGATAAAAAAAAATTGACAAATTATTTATTTGTTTTTTATTAAAGAGATGTTTCATTTATAAAAATATATAATTAATTATAAAATGAAAGTGTATATTTTTAAAATTAATAAAAATAATAATATTTATTTTGATATTAAAGAATTATTTTATAAGTTTGGGTTTAGTTTGATTAGCAAGAGTTTAGTTTAGTAAAGTGTGAGGTGCCAAGGTCTAGTGGCATTGGAGGACTTGTGGCCACATTACAAGACATGTTAAAAATGTTAAACTAGAGCACTATAATTTAAAGGGGATGATAACTACAGTCTTCCACATACATCCAAAGATGGCAATAACAAAGCATTTTAGAATGTTTTGTAGTTTACACAATAGAAGCATTAAAGCATGGAGAAGTCCAATGTACATTCGAATGTCTCAAAATAAAGATAATGAGATTTTATAGATTTTTGACCTATCACCTATCAAAATATTATTTAGTAATAAAGTCAAGATCTACAAGGAGAAGAACAATACTCTTGCAAAGTATAAATTGAATAAGATGTGTGCATACATGTAAGGCATAAATAACACTTTTTTTGTAACTATACATGCTTAGTAATCCATCTTAGTACTGAAAAAAACCATGTGAGACAAAACAAAGAAATCACAAAGAACTTGCAATGACATGGAAATTATGCACATTGATCTACATTTTCTTAAACTCATACCAATAGATGTGGGAGAAAAAAATCCATAGCTAGATTCAAGGGCCCCCTATACAATTATAAACTATAATGGAGACATTCATCTCCATATGTTGTTGATATTGTGGTGACTAATTATGTAGTGGGTGTTGATGTTGTGGCTGGGCCCCGAACCTCCGACTGGTGCACAACGCTGAAAAGTTGTGGTGTTTTTTCGAGAAAAGAAAATTGACAACATTGTAAAATCTTAAAATGGTTGATTTTAGAGGTTTCCCTAAAACGTTGTTAGAAGTGGTTGAGATGTATAATGCATTGTAATGTTGGTGTACATTTTTGCTGGATAATAGAAAGGTTGAAGGCTATGTAGGTAGACGTAGTCCAGGTTTTAGGTGAACCACGTTAAATATATGTGTTATTTGTGTTCTTTGAGTATTCTTCTTTTGTTTATGCATATAACTATTTATTCTTATATTGTTCTGGATCTATCAAACCCTAACAAATGTTGCATTCAATTACCTATCCCTTCCACTTATTGTTAAGCATGAATGCTTAATGTTGCTAAATGGGGGAGTTTGTCAGTATATCAAAAAGATAGTTGAGTACTTATTTGTTGCATTCATGACAGTGTTTGTCATTGATGTCAACATATCAATTTTCCTTTCAGGGAGGTATGGTGTCTATTATTATTACCATTTCCCTACTCTGAACCATTTTTGCCACCATGATTTCATTTTTTTTTCATTTTTTTGTTACATGATTTGGTTGATACGATTGCTGATGTTAAGGGAAAAATGAGGAAGGGGGTTAATTATACCATTCTGCATCAAGGTTTGATGTTCCATCTCTATCAATTCAATCTTGTGTTGGTCCCCCCTAGGATTGTTGAGATTGATGTCCTTGCCCCCCCAACAAATCCCTCTTAGGATCACAAGCCCCAAAGCCCCTACTCTCCAGCCTTCACCTAGTGGGTCCCCTATTTAGACGAAGCTCTCCTCCCCTGGTAAAAAAGTGAAGTCAGAAAAAGGAAAAGAGAAGGAACTAGAGGATGAAGGACATGGAGAGAGGTGGTAGGAGGAGGTCGAGGAGGATTGTGAAATCCAAGGCAAAAAGGAAGCTTAGATTTAGGGCCTCGTAGGAGGAGGTTTCAGATTCTGAGGAGATGGGCCACCCTAAACAAAGGATTAAATAGAAGGCTTCAAATTTTGGCCGGGGGAATATGGAGGAGGAGGAAGTGGAGGTTTTTGATTCCTCAAGGTTTGGCTCCGGAGGTGTGATTAAAGGGGGGAAAGAGATTATGCATGTTTCAGCCTCCATCGTGATGGGATGTGTGGACCTAACTCAGGACCAACTATTGGGATTAACTTCAGACAGAAATAATAGTTACATGCAAATATAACCAATATTAGAAAATAATAGATTGCATAGAAGAGAACACAAGACACCAAGAATTAATGTGGTTCACCCAATCCTTGGGCTACGTCCACCAATAAGAAGTCCAATATTATTAGTATCTAGTGATTACAATCTAATTACAATCTGTAACCCCATACAGCTCAATACCGTCACAAGAACCAATTTTCACATCACACATTATGAAAAACCCCTAACCCTAACTTCGTTTATACAAGCTTTTTGAAGCTTACAAAATTAGGGCTATAATAATAGAAAAATAGTAGCTGACACCTTTCACAATATAAGGGCATTTTTGGCTTCGAGGACACTGCCTCCAAAAACCCTTGTGAGGGCTTTGTCCCTCAACCCCACCATGTATTACAATAGGGAGCACACCTGGTGTGCTACCCCAAGACCCTAGCAGTCTCAATTCGAGGTAGTTCTCCACTTTTTTACATTCTTATCTCTGTTGATTCTAGTCTCCCAAGAAGAGTCTCACTTGTTAATTTTTTTGTGCAAGGTATCAATCATCTATGTTCTCTTCTTATATATAGGTATCCATTTTCAAGATCTTCCATATAATTTCATCTTCATCTTTCTTTCCATCACAAGCCTTAATTCCTTCAATAATCTCTAATATTCTACCAAAGTAACTTCTTACATATTCATCTTCTGTCATTTTATCTTCTTTAAATAAACATATCCAATTCTATAATCTAAACTTCCTAGCATGCTTATCACCTTCAAATGTAGATTCTAAAGCTTTCCAAATATCATGAGCTAGATTTATAGATTTTACCTGTCAATACCCATTTTTGGGAAGAGTTGTCAAAAGTGCTTCTCTAGAAAGAATATTACACATAAATAGATCTCTCTAACCTTCAATACAAGACTCAAGCTAATCTTCGTCAACCACATCCTTCTTGCTCTTGCTGAGTAACCAATATCCTGGACCCATGCATAGAAAATGTGTCTTCGTCTTCTATTTCTCTCCTTCCAACTACCATAGTTAACTCCATCAAACTTCAAACTTTATTTCCTAAAATGATTACTTGTTATAGATCTCTTTAATATGTTAAGATATTCCTTCAAGGAATTGATGCTCTAATACCAATTGTTTAAAAGTAAAGTCCACCAAGATAATTTGGGGGGTGGGGGGGTTGGTGAATTAGTTATTAGATTACAACAACTCTCAATATCCTAATTAAATGCAAAACATGTAAAGAGTTTATGAAACAACCATATAAAGATTGCCATACACAATAACACCATATTTTTTAACCAAGGAAACCCTTGATCAAAGGGAAAACCCCTGTGGGGATGGTACCCACAAAATAATGTACTAATATATAAGTTTCTTGTAAGAGGATGGATCCTGTTAGAAGTAAATGTAATACATTTAGTACATATCAGTCCCTGTTAGGAGATTCCAACCCTATTAGGAGTTGTGAAAGATAGAAGGACTTAGTGTCCAAACAACTTCTAGGAAAGACCACTAAAATCGTTGGTCAATTGGCCTCAATACTATCTTTCTCAAAATAATACAAGTGTACAACTATCCACAACAACTTCTTCACCAAATACAATCTCTTTATTTACTTACTGTGCCTCAACTACACCACATATTTCTCTAATCAAAAGATATTCAATATCGGGTTCACTAGATCTCACATACAAGTTCACATTCTCGCATTACACATTCTCATCACTTAATCACAATTCTTTATCTTCCACAAGGAAATAGTCTTTCCTTTATACCAAGTTCCAGACAAAGTTATTGAGTCAACCTTGGGGTTTTCTCAATTTATAATTAATAATATAGGGCCACCTTAAGATATTACATTTACACATTACATTACAATATTACATCTTTTTAAAATTACAACCAAACTGTCATCTTACACCCTTCACAAATTTTCACACGAGTAACCTCTAACTTTTCTCACTTAACCACATCATCTTCAACTTGTCTTCTTCCTCTATATAGTCTTGCTTAACTAGATTCTATCTCTATTAGGATATATAATCAAAACATTAGCAACTGTTATATAGGAACTTTGACAAAACATTGTCTTCAATAAATATCGAATAACTATCCACCATCTTCATATTTTTGCATGCACACTTAGCCACATCATGTAGACACTCTATAGAACATCCAATTAAGTGTGCATTACCTCAACTTTAATCCTCAAACAACGCAACCTAAATCTCTTTCTTCTACTCTGCCAATCTCACAGAATAATATGTATGTTGACATCAATGGAAAAACTCTTCCATGAATGCAACATGTGACCACTCTATCATCTCTCCAAAATGCTAGGATACTACCCCATAGGAATATCATCAATACTCATGCTAATAGTTTTACATTATAATCTATGGTTTAATGGTTTAAATTTGAAAGATTGTTAAAGATAGTAAATTTAGGTCATAACTGATTCACCCCTCCAATTGTGCGGTGTTGCTACTTCCAACACTTAAGTCAATCTAACATGCATCATGATGAGGAAAAGGGGACAAGTTACAATGAATACAGCACTAACTTTCTTCGTGAACTAAGAATATAAATCAAATTCCTTCCTTTTCCTCTTCTTTTCTTATTTTCACTTCTGACATAAGTCTATAAACTTAACACAATTCCTACATTTTTTTGTAATTTATAGGAGATGTATATCTCTCTTTGGACATGGATACGTCAAGATTATTATTTTTCTTACCTTTTTCCTTGGGTCTTCCATGAATATTTAGGACATGTCTAGAAGTATTAGATCATATCTACCATTTTATCATGTTAGTAATCATTTATTTTGTCTCTTGAAACCTTCTCTTCCATCTACATAAGGAATACCCTAAAATCCTTGTATTTGTATCTCTTCATCCTCTTAGGTTATACAAATCTCATTTAGCCCAAGAAGTAGATTTTAGGTCTTCCAATACATATAGAATTTGGTGGTCTACTATTGATCACCATTTTATATTATATAGGAAGTGATGGATATCTTCTTCCTCATCTCTCTGTAAAGTAAAAAATTCACCATAATTCAAGTGTAAAAAATAATCGAAGCAATATTAATATTGATAATAAGAAACTCCCATCCATAAAACAAAGAAAAAATGAAGATTCAATGTTTCTCCTCCTATCCATGATATTGACATTTAGTTGTCGATAATCGAGCCATCAATATATTAAATGCTTCCATGTGGTCTGCAATTCATTCACCCTCTTCCATCCTTAAGGAATATAATTTGTTCCTTGAGAAAATCTTGTTCACTAAATATTTGGCTTGACACATCCAACCAAGTTTCTTTTATATAACTTATCTGTAGAGGTCTCTTTACGTTGATTAAACTAGAGAGGACTAAGCATTATCTTATTAAACTCTTAGCTTTGTTGTCTATAATATTATATTGAGCAAGAAAACATGATTATTGGTCACCCTCATCAATAAACTCCCATAGATAGATCCTCCATGTTCTTCTTTCGTATCTCAAAACTATTTCCAAAAATTTTCCTATGTTTATTCCCCTTGACAAACTTGTCATCTTAACATTCCCACAAAAAGATCACAAAGTATCTTCTTCACAAACTCCCTTTCAAATCAGTATAAAAAAACTTAAAAACCACTACTGAAACCTAAGGCGATTAAGGTTTGATACCACTTGTAAGCAAGTTAATATTACAAAACAACTTCCTAAACTAATATTTAGATAACGATTATGTAACTTTTGAAAAATTATTATAAAAATTATAGTACAACAAAAATAAACACAAATAGCTTGTACAAATCAAAACATAGATTGACATGGGGAAAACACATTTAGGAGTAAAACCTCATACTCCAAATGTCACCTAATAAGTTATTCTAAAATCAATATCATATAATAATATAGTCGTAGAGAAAGTTTCTCATAGGAGTATCACCAATGGTCTAATAGAGATTCGAAAGCAACTCAAAAACTATCAGACTCTCATAATACACCACACTCCATATTTGTATTAATTTTAACTCATTAAATAGGGTTGCCTTCTAAGTTACACAAAGCACACAAAGTATCCAACAATAATTATGCAACCCAATGATAAACAAACAATATTTATGATAATAAATTATACATAAAATGTTGCTTTTGGGGGCCATTACCCCCCAACCTCCATCAAGAAACGTGGAACTTAGAGTCTGTAAGGGGAAACCCTCCTTGCACTTATTGATCAACCAAAATATTTCATTATTGCAAAATTGAGTTACCATTTTCATAACATATTTGTTATAATTCATTGAGCCACTAAAGTTGGCTACGTAATATCTAGGTGTCTTTTGGGAGCATCTACTAATATGATTTAGAGTTATAAAGAAAGTAAGTCCACCAAGATAACTAAGGGGGTGGGGGGTGAGTCAATTGCATGCTCAAAATAACTTTTAGTAACTTCATCAAATATGAAACATGTAATCAAAAGATGCAACAACCATAGAAAGATAACCATGCACAATAACATCATATTTGTTAACTAGGGAAACCCTTGACTAGAGGGAAAACCTTGACAGGAATGATGCCCACAAGATGATGTACTAATATAAAGTTCATTGTGAAATGATGGACTCTTTTAGGAGCCAATAAAATATAATCAATACATATGAGTCCCTATTAGGAGACTTTGAATCCCTTTTTGGAGATTCCAACCCTGTTTGGAGTTGTTCCAACCCTATTAGGAGTTGAAAGGTGGACAAATGAACCCATAATTCAAATAACCTTAGACTGTCTTCACTAAACAATCTTTAGGATAACATATCCAAGTTTTTGAACTAACTAAATTGTTAGAGTAATTAGATAATTTCTAATTAACTCTATTATATTGAAGCTAAACTTTAGGCATATAATAATTTGTTCTTTTATCAATTATTATCATGTAACCTATGTTAGATTCCTATTAGGGTTTTCATCTCCTTTTAAAAGGATTTATCTCTTTGTAACACATTCTTTCACTTTTTATTAATAGCAATTTATCTTTTTGCTCATCAAGAATGTCTCCTTTGTGGGTTTGTGAATTCCAATCTCCATAGCTTTTGCTTCTCTCTTTTCGTGGCAGGTGTTTGCATGCAGATGATGCTTGGGAGTTGTGGGGTTTATCTTTCATCAACTTCAACATGGTATCAAGGCTCTAGATCTTCATGCCCTATTCTATTTATGAGAGGTTTGATTTGGTTTTTCATATAAGTGTTATCTTTCAAAGGATTTCAATTTTTAAAAGTGTTTTCTATTGGATATGGAGGGACCTATTTTTTGGATCACTTTGAGCGCAAAAAGACATCATTGTTGAGCTCAAAGCACTTGAAAACCCCCATTTCCATATAGAATATGTCCAATTTAAGCGCTATTGAAATCTGAGGCAAAAAAAATTGCACCCAAGTCGTACAACCTAAGCACTCCATACGAGGCGACATTATTTTTTAATCTTTTTTTATCAAAATCTTTTATCACAAAATATTTTTACAATGCACAATATTTTTTTGGGGATTGATTTTTTAAAAATAAAGAAGAACGCTTTGGGAGGCGCACTTTGTTTATGGGCTTGGGATTTTTTTTAAATTAAAAACTATATCACAAGCCCTATCCTTTTTGACAGTGGTTCCAAGATCACATGCAATTGTCTTGCTTTGAATTGTCATCTTGTTTTCCTTGGGCTCTACGATTGGGAAACATTGACCATATCTATGGATGGTAAATAGAGGAAAGTACTAACATGCATTTGTTTAAGGCTTTGACGCCCCCTTGACTACTAGCTTTGCTCTGCTCCTGAGGAGCCATCAAACCTATGCCTTCACATGCACACTTCAAGACATGGCATGGATTTCTAATTAGAACTCTCAGTTTGAAGACCTCACCAGTCAACACTCCTTTTGGGCTCTATCAGTGCTTGTTTAAGATTGGGTGCATGTGTGCACACCGACATCAACACCTCTTCTTGTGTGCTCAGACTCTAGTTTCCTCCCACCCTTTGCTCCATGTTGCATACACATGTTTTGGATGGATGATGCATCCAATGGGAGATGATGCATTTTAATCATTAGAGGAGAAGCATTTTTTTGTGGGCCTCCATTTCAACCATGCTCAACTAGTCATTTATGGTGACAAATTTCTTGGGAGGATTAGAGCCACGTCGCCATCTTTGGGAAAGAAATCCTGTCTTCTCCATTATTTTTTCAACCTGCCCTTGTGCGTTTTTTTGGCATTATTTTTTTCCACACATGCAACAGTTTGACAAGGAATCTTGGGGCACTAAACTGGATAATGTGTTGTATTTTTTTATGTGTGCCAAACTTTTTGTGGACTCCACAAAGACTTTTTTGGCATGTGATTTCCCTATTCTAGTGCATTGATTTTTGCTCCATCAATATTGGTCACATTTTTTGGGGGCATGTTGGAAACGGTGCAAATTTTTATCAACTTACCCACCACATACTTTGGACCATGACATGCACATGCTTCTTGGCCCATGTTCACACCACTTGAGACAGTCACCGACCTCAACTCCTTGGTGCCCTTTTTATTAGGTCAACACCTAGTTATCGATTGGTGTGGCCACATGGACACCTACATCTACAAGCAGTTTTTTAAAAGGGTGCATATTTCTTATGGGCTTCATGCAAAAAACCCCATGCCACCTACATCCTTGGCCCCTTTGTGCACTTTTCGGCAACCCTAGGCCCTCCACTGCCCAGTTTTTTCAGACATGTGCGTCAATTTTGGTGATGAACCTTCTCATCAATGGTTTTAAGCTATCAACAATATTTTGAAAGCTAATTGTTTTCATACATTATTGGCGGATTTGGTGTTTTCTTTTACAAATACGTCTGTTTGGCCACTCGAAAAAATATGCGGCTCTGATTCCTTTTTTTGGCTACTATTAATTTTACTAGATTTTTTTTCTAGCTATTGGTAATTTTTTTGGCAATTTACATCTCGACAATCATTTGACCATCAAATTTGGGCTTGTCACTTGCTAACATCCTACCTACATCATCAGATTAGGTTGTCCTCTAGGCTTTGTTTGGACTTGCCTTTATATTTTTGCTCATATCTCGGGCATACAAACTCCATTTTTTGAAACAAGATATCAACGAAAAGCTAGTTCTGAGCCCATCGTAATGGTATAGGTAATTTTCATTTTTTATGCTTTTTTATTGCTTTTCCTATTGTCAAAATTATAAGTCCCTTTTTGCACTTCAAGAGACATATGTTGAGCATCTAATCTCCAATTTACTAATTATTTATATCATTGGAAAGGTATTTATGTACTCATTCTGGTGATGCTAGTTTTTTTTTCCAGATTCTTCTCTAGGTACATTCTATTCAGTTTTTGGCAATTTTGTTTTCTAGTGGATATCTTGGTTTTTTCAAGTCTAGGATTAGTTTCATTGCTTCAGATGATTCACCATGGGTTGTACTATTTGTTGTATCAATTGTATGTCTCTTATGGTCTATGTAGATATCATTTATATACATTCTTGCAAATGTACTAAGATAAAGTGCCATATTGCACATCTATATTGTGTTTCACTTGTTTTGCCTTTGACTCGAGCAGTGTCATTTGAGGACACTCATACAAATTATTTTATTCTTGGGATTCACCATATATTGTGCCTTATTTTTACATGCACTGCTTTGATTAAAGTGTCATGGGGTGTTCATGTTTTTCCTTTATTTTCCATCTTCCTTTGTCAGTGAGTATTTTATCCATGACATTAGCCTCAAGATTGATCACCTCAATACACACATATGTATTCTTTAATGCATCTTGATCGTGGTTTCTTGACATGCAACTCTATTGGCCCATTTTTCTAGTTGCCTGTCACCTTACCCTTATCTACATTAGGGTATTTTTTGTTGGTTCTTATGCTTCCTTAGTTCAATAGAGTGAGCTATGTATTTAGTATTTGTTCCTATATACTAGGCAAACATAGTGGCTAGGTACCTATGCATTTTGGTGAGATGGATCATTTACCGTATAAATATTATTCTTTTCATTCCTCCTTTGGTTGCAACCGTCCATGTTTGATTAATCAAATCCTCAGGCTTTGGTGTTTCATGACATATGTATCTTCAAGTTTAGTTGTTTGCCTTTGTCTATCTCTTGATTTAAGTAGTGTCTTCTAAGAACACTCATACAAATTATAGTCTTCTCTATCTGGTCAAGTTCTATTTTAGTGGAGGTTCTTCATACCAGCAATTACTTTCGACAGAGCTTTGCATCTTCTACATGCTTCAATGGTTTTCTTCATGATCGTCCCTTTGTTCCTATCTTCTGGGACATTCTCTAGTTTGGAGGCTTCTTCAGTCCTTCACTAGTTCGTTCAACATTATTTCCATCTCTTCTTAGAGTAGGGTTTTCCCATGTGGTTTTCTCTACTTCTCTTATTTTTAAATATTTGGTTGTGCTTTGGTACCTCATCATGCCTTATTGTTGGGACCCAAATCGACATATAGAAGTAGTTTCTAGGTTTTTAGCTACTCCCTAAGTTTATCTTAAGGAGGGGTGTTAGAATAATTAAATATTTTCTAATTAACTTTATTATACTTAAGCTAAACTTTAGTCATATAATAATTAATTAATTTGTTAATTATTATCATGCAACCTAGGTTAGATTCTTGTTAGGGTTTTGATCTCCTTTTATAAGGATTGATCTCTTTGTAACAAATATATGTTGGTCTCGGATTGGTTTTGACAATTGAGTGTCAACATACTTAACCAATTTCTAAGTTGATGTTGAGCTACAGTATGTGTCATGCCAGAAATTCAACAAGTGCTGAGTAAACTTTAGGTGCTAAGCAAGTTTCAGGTGTTGAATCACTATAGGTGCTGGGCAAAGTATAGATGCCAAGTGAGATAGAGTTACTCTAGGAGCCGAGCAAGAAAAAATTCCTATATGTGCCAAGCATCAGTAATCAGTAAGGTCTAAGTAACACAGAATCAACATATGATTTTGTGCCTTCACAAACTCAGATGTAAACCATTTTTGAGCCGACTCAGGATGAATCTTGAAGGATCTAAAAGATAAGATTGCATCTTTTACATTCCCTATGTAATCAACATGCAACCAATCAGAAAAATGGAGAAAGCATGCAATCAATAGGAAAAGTGTAAATATTTGAGCGAAAAAGATGGATGAATATCAATCGTGGATTCATAACTAACCCTAAGGCTTTGAAGCCTTTATAAGGAGGTTGATAGCCCATAATTCATGTGTGAGAGTTATATGGAAGAGAGTTTTATGGGAGAATGCCAGAGAAGTTCAAAGGGGTGTAAGGACTTAGAGGAAGAGTACCATTACAGAAATGCTAGCGAAGTTCAAAGGGGTGTAAGGACTTAGAGGAAGAGTACCATTGCAGAATCAAGTTGTTCAGAATAGAGTATCAACAACATGAGTAGAGAGTTATCAGATCAGGAAGGATTAGATTAGATTGAGCTAAACAAGGATCTAGAATCAACAATTAAAGATTATAAGTCATTAGGTCAACATATTTTAATACTTTCTATCCATTATATTAGGAATGAAAATCCTATGGAGATAGGTTGGTTTAACAGCCATGTTGTAAACCTTCAACAAGGTGATAAATCCTTTAACAGGGTAACATTCCAAATGAATTTTTGTAAATCCTTTAACCAGGCCACTTTTAACAAGGTTTAAAGCCTTTAATAGGGTAGGCCTTTCACAGGGCAAACCACTGGAAGTGGTCAAACTTTGTAACCTTAATCAATTACATATTGTTGCAGTGATAATTTGTGGGTGTCATCCCCACCCCAGTTTTACCTTCTCATTTTGGAGGGTTTTTGGATGACCAAAATCTTGTGTTATCTATTTTCATGCAAGTCTTTATTTTTCCATGTTAAATAGATGTGTTAGATGCATGTAAATAATCTCAGTTAAAAGTTTTTAGAAGTTAAATACGGTTACTTCTAATTCACCCCCCCTCTCAAAAGTAAATATTCCCACTTGTAAATTCCAACAATTGGTATTAGAGCCAAGTTATCACAAGGAGAAGCCTTACAGCTTGGAGAAAAGATATGGAAATGGAAGTCTAAAAACTTGGGAAGGTCATGGAAAACCAGGTGATTGATATACAACTCGCTCTACATACTTTGGAAGAGAAGAACTAAGAAAATCCTTAAAGAGAAGAAGAGAGATTGCCATAGCTGAGAATGATGCACGATACAAGGAGATTGACACCTCAAAAGTGTTTGTAAATGGAGACTCCAAAGAGTTTGATGTAGCAATAGAAAATCTAATGGAGAAGAATAAATCTCAAGTAGAAGAGATTAGAACTCTCAAGCTTGAACAAGAATCTCAAGCCATGATGCTTTGTGAAGTGACTGAATAGAAGAAAAGAGCCATTGAAGATAAGGCTATGCTAGAAGATGACAAGAGAAACCTTGCTAATAGGTTGGAAGAAAAGTCAATTGAGCTTGCAAGAATTTCTAACATGCAGCTAGACACCCTAAGTCAGATGATGAATGCACATCATAGCTAAATGTCAAAGACATTAAGATCTCCATATTGAAGATGCAAAATGAAGAACTACAAAATGACCTAAAAAGAGAGAAGGAGATTGCAGAAAGCTTTAACAAACCTAATGAAGCCATCAAATAATTTGAACAGCTACTAAAATCACCAAGGGCCAACAATGATACTTCAAGACTAGGATACACCAGCACTGAAAAAGGAGAATCATCCAAGACTACAAAAGAAAGAAGTGACAAAGGTAAGAACACTAAACCTACTTGTATTTTTGTGGTAAAAAAGGACATACCTCTAATGTGTGCAGGAGTAAGAATGCCCATCAGTATGAAAAACCTAAGAATATGGGTCACTATCACAAGTACAACAAGCAAGGACATCAAGCACATGACTATAGGACTAGAACCATTAGAACACCAAGATTTGAAGGTCGCTGCTATAATTGCAAGAAGTATGGACATAGAGCTTTTGAGTGCAGATCAAAACCTATGTGGACATCTAATCAGCCTACAAGGTCAAATAATCATGGACATTACTACAACTGGGACTACAACACCAGACATAGTTATCACTACTATCAGGAATATGGACACATTCTTGAAAACTACATAAGAACACATTTCAGTGGAAACTACAGCAGATGGTTAAGCCAAACTACATGCTTCAATTGTTTGAAGACTGGTCATATGAGAAAAAATTGCCTAACAAGGTCAAAGGCACCCAATTCAGAGTTCAACAAAGGAAAAGGAAAGGTAGATGTTGAACACATCAAAGGAGAGATGAATAAGACGTGGAAGAAGAAAGATGGAAGCATCGCATCCAATGAAGGGATCACTTCACCAAAAAGGTCAAGTGGTCACACTTCATCTAACTAAGCAAAAAAAGGTATGTGGGACTGATATACAAAGCTTTATCATACATTAATTCCAAGACAAGTAAATACTGAAGAGGATAGATCAACATGAATAAAGATGCAAAGTTAAAATTCCAAGTTTTTACAAGTGTTGCCGAGTTGCCTTCAGATGCCAAGTGGTTAGTTGCAATTGAGTTAGTAGTGGATGTCGAGTGAAGAATTTTAGTTGAATCTGAGTAAGGGAAACTCCAGTATATGCCGAGTGTTTGAAAATCAATGGAAGCCGAGTAAAACAGAAATGCTTAAGAAGCCAAGTGGATAGTTGTAAACGCACTAAGAATTAAATGCTATGAAATTAGGGTATATGTTCACATTTTGAATCATTTTTCACCATCGCTAACAAAGAGCAAAGATGAAGAAGAGAGATGAAAAAATTCTAAGTAGAGAATCAAGCATTTGAGCTGATTTCTATGCAAATTCAGCATAGTCTCATTGATTCCAAGGCATTTATACTAGTGCCAAGCTATGCAGTTTCAAATTTTCGCCGTGTTTAAACCCTAGTTTGAAGAAATGGCCTCCAGTTCTAGGAAACCTTAGGAGAAAGAGTTGTTTGAAGTCCAATTAGTGTCAAATGAAGTCAAGCAACCAAATTTTTGACCTATCCCTGAAGTTGCCTACATAAATGACCTAGCTGGAGCGCTATCCGTAATTCCTCCTAAGGTAGTAATGGTGCAAGATTTTAGGAGATGTTATAACTACAAGATAGGTGCTATAGGAGATATGGAGATTAGTGAAGCTTCTAATAAGTTGTTTGAAAATGGAGTCTTAAAGCAAGAATTCCAAATTGTTGAAAGGAAAGGTTTAACCCGTGCCCTAGAATTCCCTACCATTTAAAAAACTGAATGGATCAAAATTGTGTCAAGTAGGATTCATGATGGAAGTTTTTGGTTAGAAGATGGCCCAGTTAAGATATCAAAGTGGATTGTTCACAGGGTAATAGGGTATCCAACCCTAGATCAGCCCAAAACCCTAAGAAGTGACTCCAAAGAAGCCATTGAAAAGAATACAAGAGCCAAATGGAACAAGAGAGGAATGACTATAGATACCATTCAGGATCCTCTTGTTGATTTTGTTGTTAGAGTCATTTCCCACAAGTTTTATCAATCTAGCAAACTCAATAGTGTTCCATGCATTATAGTAGATGTTGGCCACAAACTTGTCAAAAAGGATCATACCTATGACCTAACAGAATTGCAATTGCAGCAAATCAATGAGAATTTAGGAGCTATAAAGAGAACTAAGGGAGCACAATGTAAATTTGGTGCAATTTTGATTTGTATATTTTTTTTATGTACAAAATAAATTTCCATCTTTTGGAAAGTTAGCTGGAAGACAAACAGGTCCATTGTAGCCCAGGTAAATGAATATATTGAACAAATGGGGGCAAATTTTGAGACACTTATGACAAATTATTTTGAAGATTTCAAGAAATCCATGAAACAAAGACTGAGGATACCTATTTCATTAGTTGAGCAGCATATAAATGATGTTTGTTTTCTTGTGGACATTGATTATACCTACATTCAAGGAGCCATACCAAGGGTTAGATGGCTTAGACCTCTTGGTTATGAAATTAACATTGATGATGCATCTGCAACCATAACAACATTGTTAGTAGAAGAAGTAGATAAGAGTGCACTGCATTTTGGCACTTATGATGTGGTGAGATCTAAAGTAGATATGGAGTTGAAGACAACTTCTACACTTAAGAAAAAAGGATAAATTAGTGAAGAATCTCAAGGCCAAATTTGGAGAAGGCACAACAAAGGCAGAGGAGGTAGAAGAAGATGAAGAGGCAAATGATGATGAAGATGAACAAGGGCAAGGACCACTAGCATTAACCCAAGGCATGGGTGAGGATGTTGAAGAAAAACAAGGTGTCGAGCAGGAAGCACCCAAAGTACAACCCAAGAAGAGGAAAGCACAAGAATAGCCTACTGCACAGTCGAAAGGCAAGAAGAAAATGACCAAGCCTAGCCCAACAAAGCCTACCACAAGGGTAGATACAAGGGTAACAACAAAAGTAGCAAAGGAATAGGAGAAGCAAAAATGAACACAACAAGGAGGGCCAGTAGGGAAAAAGACAAGAAAATATGTGTCACCCCCAAAGTCAGATGAGGAGAGGATAGAATCTGACAATGAACAATTCAAAGTGGTAAGTCACACCACTAAATCTGACCTAGAAAATGTTTGTGACAATACTAGGGATAATGCAGATTTAACTGGATTGAAAACTATTGATTGTAATAAGCTAAGTAGAGAGGAGCAGAACATAGTTGAAGAATCAATCTACACTATGATGGCCAAGTTCAAGACTACTCCACTTGAACTAGATAATACTATGCCTAAGGAGCTATACTCTAGTGTTGAAAATAAATGACATTATTGGCTAAACATGGAGAAAGAAATAAGAGAGTCAACATTCGCTCGTGTAATGTCTGACCTCACTAAAGGTCAAATAAGCAAGGTTAGCAAGAAACATGGGAGCAAATTTGCACCAAAATATAGAGCCTTCAACATTTTACAAAATAAGATTGAAGATGTTGTAAAGAAGTCCACACAAATGTGGAAATTGATTTATGGGCTGACTACGTTCAAGGAAGGACAAGAAGATCCCTTTGGGGAAGAAATAATGATGAAGAAGAAGAGGAAAATGAAAAGGAGGAAGAAGGAGAGAAAGAAAGGGAAGAAGTAATAGTGGAGAAGGAAACACAAAAAGGTGATGAGGCAACAGTTGAGGAGTAGCAACAGGAACAGAGTGTGCAAGACACACAATTGCCACCACCTAGTCCTCCACATGCAACACCTACATCTACAGAACAATAATTTTGAAGGATGTTCCAGACACCTCTGGTCATAACATTAACCCATTCACTGCAAAGGATCTCAAAAAGATCCTTCACCAGACTACATTGCAAGCACAATTGTGCACTAATCTAGTTCTGGTGAGTGTAGAGGAACTACAAAAGGTAGTAGTTGAAATAACCAAGGAAAAGGTGAATCCACAAGAACCACCTTCACAAACTCCTACAGCTACAAGTAGTCAACCTCAAGAGCAACCAGCACAAGATGCATCTGCTAAGGTTGATTCCACAGTTACAAAGACTTCAACTACCAAGGAGCAAGCTAAGGAGAAGATAGGACAAAAAGATACCTCTGATCCTACAATACAGAGTCAAGGTGCACCTCCTCTAATCACTATAATTGATGAAGGCAGAACTAAAGAAGACAAGGAAGAGGAGAAGACCCTTAAGGAGAGTCAGCAAAAGGAAATACAAATGTTGGTCAATTTGCCTACTATAGGGACTCCTACTAAGCAACTAAGCACTGATGCAATACCATTACAAATATCAGCACTAGGATCGAGCTCTACCAAGGTAGCAAAGGTACTTCATTATGGAGAACTTGCACTTGATGAGGAGATAGTCATACCAAGTTATGACTATAAAATAATGAATATAGCATAGATCAATGAAGTGAAAGAGGCACTAGAGAAGAAGAAAAGGTAGGAGATACTTAGAAATGAGTATAGGTAGAGGCAAACATTGATTGAAATTAAAGACATCTTTCTTGATGCATTCAACTTGCCAGTACCTGATGAAACAAAGCCCATAATGGAGCAACTATCCAACATAGTGGACCAGGTACAAAATGAAGACCTAAATACCAATGCAAAATTGCTTGAATGGTCTAAGAAGAAATTTCAAATGAAGGTAAACAAGAAAATATTTGGTGAAATAGCACTATCATAGGTGGAACTGGCTAAAAAGGTAGAGAAAGTGAAAGCAATACTTGAGAACATATTCTCATTGTACTCCAAATTGTGTGATTCCTCATATTTCACACAAAAGACTAGCCAAAGGATATTGAGCTTGGAGAGGAACCTCAAAGTGTTAAGCACACAGTTACCAAAGGATCTAGCTCAAAGTGAGAATTATTTTGCCAGAACACTTCACACCCAAAAGGAATTAGATGTACTCATAGCAGATGAGGCTAACATCAAGGCCAAGTTGATATAGATACAGTCTACAATCACCCCACACATGGAAGTTTTGCATAAAGAGATGGCCTATGTAGAGAATGTTTTGAAGAAAGATCCAAATCTTTCTACATTAGAAGGCCTGGTACACCTTGCAGTAGAGACAACCATCCAACTTAAAGCACTAGAAATTGCATTAGACAATTGGGATGTTGCTCTAAAGATTATAATGGAAGTAAATAAATCTTTTTTGGCTAAGTATTCAATTCATTCTTAGGACCCTTTGACATAAGTGTCAAAAAGGGGGAGATAATAAGATATGGGGGAGATATGATAAATTGGGGAGATAATGCCCAAAGGAGAAGATATACCCAAAGGGGGAGAGATAATACACAATTGGGTTTTGAGGAGTGATAAGGAAATAAAGCCAAAAGGATACAAAAACTACATGGAGATGTGTTAAAGGGGGAGTAAAAAAAGAGTAGAAATAGAGTAGACAAGGCAAAGATAAAGAGCATTAGAAACATCGGCATGAGACAAATCCAACATAAGGAACTTTGGATATAGAAATGGCACATCAACTCAGGGGGAGTTACAAGTTTTTTAGGTATATAGTCTTCTACAAAATTTTGAGCAAGTTTTTAAAGTTTTGTACATATGTCAAACAAGATGTGTATTATACTCATAGAGATTAGATTCATAATGTTTAGTTAAGTGTTTTTTACACTCATGTCAAAGGGGGAGATTGTTGGTCTCAAATTGGTTTTGACAATTGAGTGTCAACACACTTAACCAATTTCTAAGTTGATGTTGAGCTACAGTATGTGCCAAGCCATAAATTCAACAGGTGCTAAGTAAACTTCAGGTGCTGAGCAAGTTTTAGGTGCCGAATCACTATAGGTACCGAGCAAAGTATAGATGCTGAGCGAGATAGAGTTACTATAGGAGCCGAGCACGATAGAATTCCTATATGTGTTGAGCATTAGAAATCAGTAAGTGCTGAGTAACACAAAATCAACATATGAGTTTGTGCCTTCACAAACTTAGATGTAAACCATGTTTGAGCCGACTCAGGATGAATCTTGAAGGATCTAAAAGATAAGATCAAATCTTTTATGTTCCCTATGTAATCAGCATGTTGTCAATCAGAAAAATGGAGAAAGTATGCAACCAATAGGAAAAGTGTAAAGATTTAAGAGAAAAAGATGGATGAATATTGATTGTGGATTCATACCTAACCCTAAGTCTTCGAAGTCTTTATAAGGAGGTTGATAGCCCATAATTCATGTGTGAGAGTTATATGGAAGAGAGTTGTATGGGAGAATGCTAGCAAAGTTCAGAGGGGTGTAAGGACTTAGAGGAAGAGTAGAACTACATAATCAAGTTGTTCAGAATAGAGTATCAACAATATGAGCAGAGAGTTATCAGATCAAGAAGGATTAGATTAGATTAAGCAGAACAAGGATCTGGAATCAACAATTAAATTTTGTAAGTCATCAAGTCAACATATTCTAATATTTTCTAACCATTTTATTAGGAATGAAAATCCTATGGAGATAGGTTGGTTTAACAACCATGTTGTAAACCTTTAACAAGGTAACATTGCAAGTGAATGATTGTAAATCCTTTAACCAGGTCACTTTTAATAGGGTGTAAAGCCTTTAACAGGGTAGGCCTTTCATAGGGCAGACCATTGGAAGTGGTCAAACTTTGTAACCTTAATCAGTTACATATTGCTGCAATGATAATTTGTGGGTGTCAACCCCACCTCAGTTTTACCTTCTCATTTTGGAGAGTTTCTGGGTGACCAAAATTTTGTGTTATCTATTTTCATGCATGTCTTTATTTTTTGATGTTAAGTAGATGTGTTAGATGCATGTGAATAATCTCAGTTAAGAGTTTTTAGAAGTCAACAATTTATTCACTTTTGATTAATATCAATTCATCTTTTTGCTCGTCAAGAATGTCTCCTTTGTGGATCTGTGAATTCCAGCCTCCATAGCTTTTGCTTCTCTCTTTATATGATAAGTGTTTGCATGCATGTGATTCTTGGGATTTGTGAGGTTGATCTTTCATCAACTTTAACATGGTATTAGACTCTAGATCTACATGCCCTTTTTCTATTTATGAGAGGTTTGACTTGGTTTTTCACATTTTTATGTTATCTTTTAGAATGTGAATACCAACCTCCATAGCTTTTGCTTCTCTCTTTCTATAATAGGTGTTTGCATACATGTGGTTCTTGGGAGCTATGGGGTTGATCTTTCATCAACTTCAACATAAAAAACAACTTATTTTCCAATAAAATTCCTTTGAAGCTCACAATAGGTCCTCAACATACATCTCTTCTTTAATAATACATAATTTGCACCCAAAACTTGCATAATACAATATGTGATGTCACCAATCTAATGCCACGCCTACACCAAGGAAACAAACTTTGCTTTATACTAAGTCCTAAAACAAATATTGATTTGGCATTTAGGCTTTCTCAATTTGAAATAAATAATATAAGAACACATTGTGATATTAAATTATATATTACATTACAAATAACACTTCCCATAAAGATATTAACAATAGTCGACTTCCTGGAAATAACATGTTGAACAATCTTCATAGAATGAACATCTAATCTTACCAAGTTAATCATAACATGTTTAACATGTCTTCTATCATAATTCAAGCCCATTGGATGATCTTCAACCTCACCAAAAAGATATACTATAATTTCTAGTACTCGCTTACCAAAAACTCTCTCTGAGAACAATGTTCACAAAATTTTTTGTAACTCACACAAATCTACGTATCTCTTTCTGCAAACATATACATAACATCACAATAATTTCTTGAATTATCCTCTAAGTGCACAAAACATAACCCACTAACCATGAACCTTACCAAATGAATCTTCCTTTACAACTTTGGCTGAGCTATTCTAAAATTGATATGTTGACATCAACACATAAGTATTTGATTATCTCCCTAACATGTTGACAAACTCCCCCATTCAGCAATAACAAGTATTTATGCTTAAAAATCTCCCCCTTTTGCATTGATGGAAACATAAGATGAAAAACATCAAAGTACTATGAATACCAAAATATATTTCTACCTCATCTGTCTTTACTCCCCCATTCATGTTGTGCATAATGTAAACATCTCTTGTTCTCTCTTTCTAATATGTTATAAATATTTTTTCATGTTCTAATCCCCCATTAGTCAACAATATATCTCTCTCCCATGCACTAAGAAGGTTTTAATGCCCCCCATAAAGGAAGAAGGTTTCTCATGTATTACTCTCCTCCAATAACAAAGAAGGTTTTTGACGTGTTACTCTCCCCCATTGACATCAATGACAATGGTTGCATTATGCTGGTTCTTGAAGCTTAATCATCTCTGATCTAATCTATAAAAGCTCAAGTGTCCAAAGACACTATTAAATATCATTTCCAAGAGCCCTTCAATAACCCAACTCAAAGACAAATACTCCCCCATAGGAGAAGTATCAAGTATTTAGTCTAGACAAAAGAATAGTACTTTGTTTCATGTTGGACTAGTCTAATATATGTATCAACTACTACGAAAGATATTGGGGAATGACTCCAAGCATACCTCTCAAATACTCAAATGTATGCTTAGCCAAAGGTTTAGTAAATATGTCTTTGATCTACTCCTTTGTACTGACATATTCCAATCTAATTTCTTTCTCTTCTACCTTTTCTCTCTAAAAATGATACTTAGTTGAAATGTGCTTTGTCTTTGAATGTAACACTAGATTCTTTGACATGTTAATTATACTTGTGTTATCATAATGTATAATAAAATGCTCTATAAACTTAATTCCAATATCCTTTAGCATTTGCTTCATCCAAATTATTTGATTACATTTGTTTATTGTTGCTACATATTCTGCCTCTACTATACATCATGAAATGCAATAATGTTTCTTTCTTAGCCAAGAAACCAATCTTCCTCCCAAGAAAAATGATCCAACACTGGTGCTTTTTTGTTATTTACACTTCCTCCCCAATTAGCATCAGTATAAGTACATAATGTGAAATCATGTGATCTATCAAACCATAACCCATTATCTAAAGTTCCTTCCAAATATCTAAATTTTTTTCACCACTACAAGATATGTCTCTTTAGGATCTACTTGAAATCTCACTATAATTCCAACTGCATTGGCTATATTTGGTCTAGTATGTGTCTAGTATGTGTCAAATATTGCAATCCTCCAATCATAGATTTATATCTAGTTTGCAATGCACTAGGAGATTCATCTTTGCTTGATAACTTACATCCTATCACCATAGGTGTTCCAATAGGTTTACAATTTTCCAATCCAAATCTTTTCAATAAATTCTTAAGATATTTATCTTGTGATATGAAAATGTCATCTTTGTTCTAAATAATCTACAATCCCAAGAAACATTTCATCTCACCAATCATACTCATCTCAAATTCCTTCTTCATCTCTTCTAAAAATGTCTTGCTAGCTTTATCGTGACCTCCAAAAATGATCTCATCTACAAATACAACAATAAACAACAAACCATCTTCATTCCTTCTTAAGTACAAATTATTGTCTGCATTACCTTTTACAAATCCCAAACTAAACAAATTTTTATCCAACCTCGCATACCAAGATCTAGGTGATAATTTTAGTCCATATAATACTTTCTTCAATTTTCAAACCATAGCATTTTCTTTGGTCAAAGGAAATCCATAAGGTTTTTCAATGCATACCTCTTCTTCAAGTTCTCCATTTAGAAATGTTGACCTTAAACCCATTTGAAAAACCTTGAAATTCTTGTTAGCTACATATGCTAAAAATATTATAACTTCTTCTAATCTAGTAATAGGTGCGAACGTTTCCTCAAAATCAATTCCTTTTTGCTATGAATAACTTTTATAAACTAATCTTACTTTGTTTCTCACTACTTTGCCTTGCTCATTTATATTGTTTCTAAATACCCATTTAGTTCCAATAACATTATGGTCTTTAGGTCTAGGAACCAATTCCCAAGTTTTGTTCTTTTCAATATGCTCTAATTCCATTTTCATATCTTTTATCCAAAAATCATCTTTACAAGTGTTAGCCTTGACTAATAATGTTAATATTGAATGTAAACACGTCATATCAGTTGTTATGTTGTCATTGATGTCAAGCCTTATTTGGTTAAACATTATACCAATTCAGTAGAGTATCACATCATTTGATTGATGAAGATGATTTTAAGAAAGTATGATGATGAAAGAGTTGATAAGTGTTGGTATTCAGTGGGTGCTTGAACAAATTGGACTATGACAATATAATGTTGGTTTAATTATTTTACAATCATGTGATAATGTGATGAAATTCATGTATTCACTGACTAAACAGTCTATACAGTGAAAGAAGAAATACAATATTAACCGGTTGACTACAGTTGTTTGTGACACTTGGCAAGGAAGAATTGAAATTTAGTGTTGACCAAGTAATTTTAGTGTTAACTGAATGATGTATTGCTCGAGTAAAGTTACAATGTTTACTGAGTATGAACAAGAAGAACAAGTCAAGAAAGATTGAATTTGAGACCAACATTTGATAATAAGAAATGATTGAGAAGTTCAAAGGATAGAGTCAAAGTTAGTTATAAGTTCTACAACTAGAAAAATGTAATAAAGATCTCATGAAGGAGATTTAACAAAATGACGATGAGCACAAAGTTGAAGGAAGTTATATTGTTTAGGTGGCTAAATTCAATGAATTTGAGATCTACAATCGTGATTAAACAACAAAATCTAGAAGACTATGGAATGATAAAGTTTACTATTTAAGGAGATGAACAAGATTTTTTTTAATTGTGGATAAATTGTTGATTGTGCAAGAAATATTGTTGAAGAAGAATAAAGAAGAACAAGTTGAACTAAGCATAGCAAAAGTAAAAATATCAAGCATAGGAAGTGCAACGTGAAAGTGAAAGTCTATGAATCAACTAGACAAAGATCAAAAGGAAGAAGATAGAAACAATGAGAGATATGAATAAGAAAGGTAGTGCTAAATCTAGCAAACCATTTGACTATTACTTTCTTATCATTACAACAGAAAAATCTCTTAACTAAGTGGACATAAAAAGTCTTTTAAATCCTATATGGTGTTGGTATCTGATGAAGGGTGCTCCCCTTAATACCATAAACCATAACATGACAAAGAAAAAATAACAAATGCGAGAACAAAATATGGATTTCTTATTTGTGCCACAAATGCAGAATTACAGAATTCACAAGTACAATATGTTAATATAGATTTCTTATTTGTTCCACAAAAGTGAAATTACAAAACTCACAAGAACAATATGCTAACCCACATGGGCACGCCTTCATTACAGTAATTTGCAAGACAATGCTATGAACTACACCCAAAGTTGTTCTAGACAATGTTCGGGCCTTTCTTAAATAGGCAATTTTATGCCACTTGAGAAGGTTCTAGACATTGAAACTTAATACCTAGGGCCGACAAACCCTAACAATACATATAGAGTTTGCCAAATACATCTTTGACAATTATTTTAGATATTTCGGGTAGACTAACTTTGAAAGGCCATAACTCACAAATCGTTGCTCTGATTGGCTATTATAACCACTTTTTAGAAATACCAGCTCATGATCTACAAGCTTAAAACCATGCTAGCACCCTTTGGTCAAGTTTTTGGACCTCATCTGGGCAGTCTAAGGCCTCCAATGATGAGCCTAAAGTTTTTTCTACAAATTTTTCCATCGAAAAACCACAATAACTTCTCTAATACTTATGCTTGAGCAATGAGATTTTTATGGTAGGCTTACAACTCTAAAATGAACCTTCCTATAGAAAATGAGAACATTACGAGCTCATATGATAAACTTACTAAAAATAGCAAGTTCCCATAAATAGTAACCACCTTGTCTACTAGTCCTTATTAAAATAGAAAAGACTGAAAATAAAATATTTTTGGGTGATGCAAGATTGCTCTTACACCCCAAGATGCCCCTACATTAGTATCACTAATCTTTTTTGTCTATTAGTATCAATCACTTATTCATTTACAAGGCAAAGTCAAATAGTCATCACTACGATTGAGCTACTCTACATAGGTTGAGTCATGTACATAAGCTAGTATATATCGAGCAATTGTACAAAAAATGAGTAAAGTATGGCATATGGACCAAACTCATTCAATGACCGAGAAAGTTACTAGTGACCGAGTATAGTTCCTAGTATATAAGTACCAAGTGACATAGTATGTGCCAAACACAGTATACGTCGAGCATCAGGAAGTTAATAAAGGCTGAGCAACAACAATGTCAGGCACTAGTAATAGTAGAGGCCAAGCAATGCAGAGGTTATATAAAATTCAGGAATGGAATGTAGTTTTAGGCAAATGATTATTAGGCTGACTTAGAAGAAATATTTAATTTTTGAAGAGGTTTTTACTAAACATTTAATACTTGTTGAGGTTGTTACAAAATATTTACATGGCATGGATCACATATCCCCATGTGTATGTTCAATGATCAAGATGAAGAGGCAAAACATGGAATGTAACGCCCCACCAGGGAACCCAAAATAAATTAACCTAAAGTTTTACTAAGTTTTCCAAACTTTTTTTTTTGAAAGATAATAAACAACAAGAGATAAAATAGATAACTCACATACATGCAACTACATAAACAAATTAAATCTCTCAAGGATCTCATGATGTTGAAACACACACACACACACACACACACACACACACACACACACACACACAAGTTTTACTAATATTATAATTGATACATAATACGCATCATGGAATAATCACAAGTACGAATCCAATTAAATAATATACAATTACAAAGTTTGCCACTTGGCATAACTAGAATGCATGATCATCCACTGTACAAATCACAAGGTATGAAAAGCTCAAAGAATATACATCATAAATAAATACATCATCTCATAGGATCTATGATAATCAAGTACAATACAATAGAATATTACCATCCAACAAAATACAAGATCAGATAGAAAGGAACAATTGCACAAGTACATCCAACAATGACATTCAACAAATGAATCTCAATGGTATAAGTAAAAGCACTACCACCCAACCTCATGGAACCTAAATGGCCCACTCTCATTGTGCTAAGGAGATAGTCTCAAGTCCCAAACGGATAGCAATCTACAAGTCATAACCAACATCTAGGTCAAGGAAATACCCGATAGCAAACTATCTCAAAGGGTACCAAGACACAAATATCATCTAATCCTAGAGGCAACAAAGACACATAGGGAATCTCCTATGTAAGTGGGCAAGTGTCATCGCATGAGCCAACTCTAAGGTTACCCTGGCAAGCTCTCTGGACTTCGGCCCCCTAGTGTCTCTATGTGGTACCAATATCCTCTCGCATAGACAAGGCATACTAATGAAGCAAGGTCACAACCAAGCATCCTCTCTACTCTTATCCTAGCCTATACTAGCACTCAAGGCATGGGTGAGGAAAAACAATGACTCTTATTAAGTCATTTTAATCTCATTTAATGAAATGTTATCACTTATTAAAACAACTTACAATGGGTTACCCAAGCAAACACTTAGGGCTTTGGCCTCCATTTCAAGTCACTTCACAATGTACACATAGATTACCAATCCTAGGCTCATAAAAGTACAACTCATAAAAATCACAATTTTCACCTCAATTCATTACAAGCAACTAGAAAGCACCAATAGATAAAACATAGTATTCACCTTAGTCCTTTACAAGCAATTGGAAAGCACCTAAAGAACAATCTTAATATCACCTTAGTCCTATACAAGCAACTGAAAATCACCAAAAGACAAAACACAATAATCATCTCAATCCTATACAACCAACTAGAAGACATCAAAAGATAACTAATCGAAGACTCAAAGGTTACACAAGAAAAGCCACACCATTCACCTTAGTTCTACATAAGAAACTAGAAAGCACCACAAACATCTAAACAAACTCATCATAGAAAACACATGAGAGATCACCACGGTCAAGTATAAAAGATCATATGCATAACATCATCATAGAACAAAAACCCCCAAGCCTCTGGTAAACATCTTGAATTAGTCAATACTCTAAGTCAACCCCAAACCCAACACGAAAGAAAAACATACAACATCGTAGTGTAGTTTCATAGATTTTTGTTTTTTTTTTTGAAAACATATGATTTTGATTAAACAACAAGGTTCGAGTTTTGTACTCCATTTAAAATGTATCCCTAAAAGTTCATAATGATCATTTAAATAAATCAACATTAGATTTAAAATAAATAGTTCAATCATACTTGGTTGATTTAACACTAAAATCCCATTTCCAAATAACTGGTAATTTACTAACTAAAATATAATTTTAAATACATATTAAAAAAATTAAACAATTAATATTAATGATTAATAAAATAACTAATAACTATTAATAAATAATTTTAATTTATTAATAATCATAATTACTATTAATATTAATATAATATTAACTAATTAATATTAATATAATATTAACTAATTAATATTAATATAATATTAACTAATTAATATTAATATAATATTAACTAATTAATATTTCAATATCTTCTAATTTAATTTAATTTAATTTAATTAATTTTAATTAAACACAAACTATATTTTTAAAAACTTTATTAAATTAAAATTTAATAAATTAAATTAAAAAAACCATATACTAAAGTGTTTTAGGCCTACTAGTCGATGGCCTACTGTTATGGCAGTGATGCAACAGTAGCAACGTGTTGCCTTACAATAATACCTACTGCTACGATAGCAACACTTGTTGTGCGGCAATACAAAGGCAGTCACAGGTGGGTGGGGAGTTGGTGGCCCCGTCCACCTTTTCATAGATATATTTTTTGTTATTATTTTAAAAATATGTTTCAAATAAACATAACACAATCAAATGCCTCCCATGAAGTTTCAGGAATTATGAGTTATGTGATAAAAATTATCATAGTAAAATTTATTTTATTGTGGTAATTTTTATTAACATATAATTTTTTTAATATAAATATATGAACTAGATTTGATAGGAAGAATACGAGTAACCAATCAAATTTTGATTTCTTTTCCAAACCATACCCATATTGTAATTTATCAAATTTACAAATCTCTAAACTTACAAAACAAGGGTTTCAAATCATAAATTCGTTTACAAAGGTTTTCTAAATGAAGAACAATTAAATTTACAAACAAGGGTTTCAACCCAATTAAATTATGAAAACCATTACATTCAGACAAGAAGAAGACAAATATTTTCAATGAAAGAACTACTCGCAAAATTCCTACTTGGATATGATGCTAAACAATGGATGCACAGAGCTTGCAAGCAAATTATTTTTCTTTCGGAAACAATCTTCTTTGAAATTTGCTCCTCCAAACCTGTGTATGGAGAAATGAGCTCTAATTTCTTAATAAAGAGCTTTCTCCAATTAGGGCTTCAATTTTGCAATCATGCGAAACCTTTTTCTTAATTATTTTATTATATTTTAATTTTCATGTGCAACCTTTTTGCAATTTAATTAAAATAACTTTATTAAATCAATTGCTTTCTCTATTTTATTAAATCCCAAGATGTTTTTAATAAAATATTTATTAATTTAACTAATAATAATATTTAGAGTTTATTATAAAAATGAAACTCCTAAATATATTATTAATATAATTACGCCAAAAAACTTTAATTAAATCTTTAAATTTAATTCTTTCATTTAATTAATTTCTCAATTAATTAAATATAATTAATATTGAATTTTCTTTATAAAATTTTCATTAAATTATCTTTTAATTTGATTTAATTATAACTAAAAATCATAATAGACCCACAAAACTAAATACGAAAATCTATTATAAAGTATAGAATACTAGATCAAACTCAAGGGTCAAAATCATGAATTTATGTACCTGACAAATTTGGAAGGATAAATGACTCAGATACTTGTCCTACTTTCTAGGACAATTGGCTTAGGGCTAGGATTTGGACTGAAGAATTATCTCTCCTATTTTACCATTAAGATATCGCGCTAGGGCACGCTCATCCTAGCAATTCAAAGAAGTTGATGCCTAGTACCTACAATCTGCATAAAATCTAAGCATGTACATACACATATAATGTAAGCTAAATAGGAAATGGCAGGGAATGATGCATGGTGTAGATCCCAACTAGCAAGTGACTGCCACTCCCTCCCTAAACCACATTAGAAATGTCAAATATAAAGTAAAACATACAAGTACACTATACACATGCAAGTATGGGGTGAGTATCTATAGAAACTGCATATGAAACATCCATCTATCTATCATCATGAAATAAGTGAAACCACTATATGAATATACATATATCATCATCAAAATAATCATGAACACATGAAATAACTAAGTAGCTCATCACATAAATAAACTGGGTCTAAAATTAAATCCAATTGAATTCGGTAACCAAGTACTGCTAATCATAAAATTGGCCTAAAAGAATTTGACAATCCAACATGAAAAGTCAACTAGGGGTAGGCATTACATGGTAATACCTAGAAGACTCTTCTTGGAATCTTTATATAGTGATGATCTTAACCTAGATCAAGAGAATGTGAGAGCTAAGAAAGTGGTTGTGTGCGTCCATCTGAAGAATAGAGAAGGAGATTAGAAGTCATCCATGAGTTCTATTACCATCTAACATAACAAGTGACTTGTTCATAAGTAGTGAAACTGGAAGGGAAAGATAAGAGTATCATATCAGAGGAGAGCATTAGTTAGTAAGGAGAAGACACAAAATCAGCTTGCAGAGCAAACTGAGAGTCGGGTATTAAGTCAATTTTAACAAATTTGAATTAGGGTAAATCTTTTAATAGAGTGGTCTTAACAAATCTTTGTAAATCTCCTAACTGAGTCCTTAGTTATAAGTGTCAAATCCTTTAACCAAGTGAAACCTGACAGTTTCTTAAGTCTTTAATAGGATAGACTCCTCACAGAGTAGATCATATATTATGGTTTGTCATTACCCGGGTGGTTTTCCCTTCATAAGGTTTACACGTTAAAATATATGTGTCAAATGTGTGATTTCTTATGTGTTGTAAAGTTTATTTTGTGTTATTTGTTGAATGTTGCAATTCGGTATAAGATAAGTAGTATATTTGTTACTTGGTAACTATAAGGAATAGTTTGGTGATAAATGATTACAAGTTTGGTTTGAGAAGTTAAATGTAGTTATAGAGTTATTGTTGTGAAAGTTTATAAAGTGTGATTTAGTACTAAAGTGTTTTAAAGGCCTATAGGATAACTAAATATAACTAATTCACCCTGCTCCCCCCCCTGCCACACTCCCAGTTTTCTAACAACAAGATTCATCAGCATTCTTAGGTTCAACTTGAGATATATAAAAAATTCTTAACCTTGTTTATTTTCATAACTCCTTTGTTCACATTGCCAATGATTTGATTTATAGGGTGATTCTTTGTAACATTCATTTTAGGTGTTCCCTACTTAATTATGATTTCTACTCTAGTATTCCCTATGTAATTATGACTTCTGCTTAATTATGATTTCTAATCTAAGTTCACTTTTTATTCTTCTCTCTATTCTTCTCTTTATAATTTAGTCTACAAGTCAATGCCATTTTCACACAAAAATTCTTGCTCAACATTTTGATTACCAATCATTTGATTAGTCTCTCCATCAGAATCATAATCAAGTATCCTTTCTTGAATTCTAAAATTTTCATCAACTCACACATTAGCACTCTCAACAATAGTCTTCAATCTTTGATTAAAACATCTATATACTTTAATTTTCAATGAATATCCAAGAAATATTCTTTCACCGCTTCTATAATCAAATTTCTCAATATCATCATCTCTTTTAATACAATACTTACTTCCAAAGATTCATTAGTATTTCATAGTAGGTGTTTATCTAAATCAAAGTTCATAAGGTGTCTTACCATTGCCTTGTCTAATCTAAACTCTATTCATCATGTATAAAATGGTGTTTACTTCTTCTCTCCAAAATATATGTAATACATTATTCTCAAACATCATTACTCAACTTGCTTTAGTCACTAATTTGTTCCTTCTTACCACTATCTCATTCTGCTACAATGTCTTAGGAGTTGAAAACTATTTTTTTTATACCATTTTCTTCAAAAAATATATTAAATTAATTTGAAATGACTTCTCCACCTCTATGTGATCTCAAACATTTAATCTTCAAATTAGATTCATTCTCAAATCCACTCTTAAATATCTTGAATTTCTTAAAAGCTTTAGACTTCTCTCTCTAACAAATGCTATCCACATCATCCTAGTAAAATCATCAATAAGAAGCATAAAGTACCTTTCACCACGAAGATTTGTATGCACAATCTCTAGCTTCACTAAAGTAGTAAACATTTTGCTTGGAAGTGGACAATTCTTCAGCTTTAGCAATGCACATTCTTTGCAAATCATGTTAGAAGGTTTCATGATCTTAGGAAAATATCTAACTGCAAATGTTGTACTAACCTTCACAACATTATCAAAGTTAATATAACAAAAAATATTATGCCAAAACCAACTATCATCCACTTTAGCAACTAAATATGTCTTCTTAGTAGGGTTCAACCAAAAAACATTACCTCTTCTCCTTGTATATGTACCAATGAATGTACCATCTTTATCTTTGATAAGGCAAGTTTTCTATATAAACTACAACTGATATTTCTTGTCAACAAGTTTTCCAATACTCAAAATATTATGTTTCAATCCACCCACAAAGTAAACATCCTCAGTGTTAGTCTTTCCATCAAGAGTAATAGATCTTTTTCCTTTAATGTGAAAAGCTGCATTATTCCCAACTCTAACTAGTCCTCCATCATAACTATTGAATTCAACAAATTTGTTCATATATTTAGTCATATGATGAGAACATCCACTATCTATAACCCAATCAGACTTTCTCTTCAAAACATGTGATACTAAGGCTTTTTCTTCTCTTATTCTTTCTTAGGGATTTCTTCTTGAATACCAAAAAATCCTATCTCATCAATTTCATTGTCACTATCATCTAGAAAATTTACCATCTTAAAATAAATTTCATCATCTTCATTAACAAAGAAGCAATCTTTAGGCATTCTAGACTTGTAAGGCTTCTTAGGCTTCCTCTTCTTTTCTCTCTTAGGACATTTAGATGAAAACTGAACAAGTTATTTACATGTCCAACAAACAAGAATTGTTTCACCTTTAGGTTCTCTTTTCATAAGTAGTGCAAGTCCTCCATCAATCTTCTTGTCTTCTTCTTGTTTTATTCTACCATAGTCTCCACTTTTACTCACATTTCTTATAAGTGTAGGTTTTTCTCTCTATACACTGAAAAAAGCCTTAACTCTAGGTAATACATCATTCTATTTCATCCATAATTTAGATGCCTATAACTTTCAAAGAAGAGTCTATTTTGTAAAGTTAGGTGTGTAAGCGATAACTTGTTGAATCATTTATGCCTTTTGATGATAAGCAGGTATCAAAGTTTCCAAAAATTTCTGCACAGTATCATCCTCTGTCTTAGTTCCACCACAACTTCTAATTCTTGCAAGAATCTCAAATATCTTGGTAAAGTATCTTCTTACAGTTTCATCTCCCTACATTTTAGCACTTTGAGACATACATGTCCAACTCTATAATCTAAACTTCTTTGCATTTTCATCACCTTCAAACATATTCTTCAATTAAAGCCAAATTTGATGTGCAAGCTTTATAGATTTCACCTCTACATATTCAGATTTTAGAAGAGCTAACAAAAATAATTATTTAGTAAGGATGTTTTGAATGAATAAATCTTTAGCATCTTGCTCATAGGAGTCAAGCTTATCTTCATCTATTACATCCTTTTGCTTCTGAGTAAGTAGCCAAAATTCTGGACCCATGCACAACGAGTGAGTCTTCATCTTTTCCTTCCAACTATCATAACTTACTCCATTCAACTTCATAATTTCTTTCATGCAATAAGAAGCCATAGATCTACTTAAGCTATTAAAATTTTTCTTCAAGGACCTAAAGCCTTGATACCAATTGTTAGAAAGTAAAGTCCACCAAGATAACTAGGGGGGTGAATCAGTTATGTGCTCAATTTTTTTTAAAATAACTCTATCAAATCTAAAACATGTAACCAAAAGATGAAACAACCATATAGAGATAACCATGCATAATAACACTAGATTTATTAACCAGGTCAACCTTTGATCAGAGGGAAAACTCTGGTGGGAATAATGCCCCCAAGATGATGTATGGATATTAAAGTATCTTGTGAAAGGATGAACTCTATTAGGAACCAATGAAATACAATTAGTACATATGAGTCCTTGTTGGGATACTTTGAATCCTTGTTAGGAGATTCCAAACATGTTAAGAGTTATGCCAACCCTTTTAGGAGTTGAAAGGAGGACACATGAACTTATTATTCAAATAACCCAAGGTTATCTTCACTAAACAATCTTGAGGATAAGATATCCAAGTTTTTAAACTAGGTAAACTACAAATTATTTGCCAATACAGTTCCTTTGAAGCTCATAGTACATCCTCAACATCAATATCTGCTCTGATCATACAATATTCACATCCAAAGCTTGCATAATACAATGTGTGATCTCACTAATCTAATGACACACTTAAACCCATGTAAACACACTTTCCTTTATACCAAGTCCTAAAAAAAATATCGAGTCAGCCTCAAGGCTTTCTCAATTTACAATAAATAGTATAGGACCACCTGTCAGCTTCCTAGAAATAACACGTTGAGCAATCTTCATAAATCTTCATAGAATGAACATTTGATTTGGCAAAGTTAACCATAGCATCTTCAACATGTTTTCTATCATAACCCAAGCCCGATGAATGATCTTCAACCTCACCAAAAAGATATACAATGATTGCCAATACTCGCTTACCATAAACTCTCTCTTAGAACAATCTTCACAAAACTTTTTATAACTCATGCAAATCTGCATATCTCTTCCCACAAACATATACATAACATTAGGACACATTCCTAAATTCCCCTTTAAGTGCTTAAAACATAACTCACTAACCATGAACCTCAACAAATGAATCTTCCTTTGCAACTTTGGCTGAACTATCTTGAAAATTGATATGTTTTTGAATAAAAAAGTAGTCAAAAAAAGGGGGATGACCCTCAAAAAGATAATCTGGTCCACAACCAATAGAATACCACCAACGAAAATTACCCCCTACCACTTTTAACACAAAAACATTGTTCAGAAGCACGGAGATAAAAGTATCAACAAAAATTAAACAACTAATACCTGTACTAAAACTAATAAAACTAAGAAAGCATGAAAACAAAGGCACAACTACCTTAAACCCAACAAAGTTTAACAACCAGCAAAATTACAACATAGAGATCTGGGAGGAAAAGGCCCCAAGGCTTCTTGGCATCCTTCCCCCTTAGGAGGATTTTTGTCTAGTCTTTAGCAAGGAAGTCGAAAAACATTCTAAAGTCCTCACTGGTCAGATCACACTACTATTCCTTTAGCAGATGTAACATGGTAGTATTAACATGCATCACCTTGACAGTAAATTTAGTCAAGAGACACATTCTTTCCTCTAGGTTGTAGATTCTTTCCCTTAGCTCATTGCTAGCCATCTTCCAGACCTCCTTAATGGCCTCCTATTTGCCATATTGGTAGCCATCCACCTGCTCCTTAGTGACATCCTACACAATCAGGGGGTTATGTATAATATTGTCCTTGGTAGAAACCTTAGCAAGAGAAAAAACTGTAATATGGGAGGGCACTCTATCCACAATATTAGGGAATTGATGTTGTGATGTGGAGCCTAATAAGCCTTGAAGATTTATTCAGTGTGGTTTTCTCCCCATATTATTTCTATGAGAGTTTGGGGGTAGCGCCCTAAGATAGGGTCAAGGTGTAGTACCCCTACGAGGTTCTGGGGTAGTGACCCATGTGCCTTATATTGTAAAAGGTGTCACTACTATTTTTCTATTATTCTAGCCCTAATTTTGTAAGTGACAAAAAGCTTGTATAAAAGAGCTTAGGGTTAGGGGTTTTTCATAATGTGTGATGTGAAAATTGTTTCTAGCGGTGGTATTGAGTTGTAAGGGGTTACAGATTGTAATCAAGTTGTAATCACTAGATAATAATAATATTGGATTTTCTATTGGTGGATGTAGCCCAATGATTGGGTGAACTACGTTAAATCTTGGTGTCTTGTGTTCTCTTCTATGCGATCTATTATTTTTTGATATTGGTTATATTTGCATGTAACTATTATTTCTATCTGAGGTTAATCTTAACAAGTGGTATCAAAGCCAGATCGGTCATCATTTTTTTTTAATCCAAACCGTTGTCATTTTTTTTAGCGATCCTTTGTAGGAAGGTCTCAGAATTGAGTGGGAGTCTCACAGTTGAGTGAGAGTGATGGCAGATGAGGGTAAGATGAGGGTTAACAAGTTTAATGGGCGGGACTTTCAATTATGGAAGATGCAAATAGAGGACTATCTTTATTAGAAGGATTTATGAAAGCTGTTGGAAGAAAAAACCAAGAATCATGGATCTATGACAAATAATGACTGGGATCTTTTAGACGGAAAGACACTTGGAAGCATTCAATTATGTCTGGTACCATTGGTAGCATTTAATATTACAAAAGTGATGACAACAAAAGAGTTGATGCAAACCCTAGTGAAACTATATGAAAAGTGCTCTACTTCAAACAAGGTATTTCTCATGAAGAATTTATTTAATATGAAAATGACAGAAGGTGGATATGTTGCAGATCATTTAAATGAGTTTAATACTATTACTAGTTAGTTATCTTCTATGGGTATCAATTTTGATGAAGAAATTAGGGCTCTCTTGAGTTTATGTTCTTTGTCTGAAAGCTAGAATGGCTTGGTAATGGTTGCAAGTAATTCCATTTTTGGATGTAATACTCTAAAATATGATGATGTGATCGGTGTTATTTTGAGTGAGGAAGCTCATGGGAAAACCTTAGGTGGATCTACATCAAGAAGTGCTTTGAATACACAAAGCAGAGGTAGAATGATTGAGAGAGGAAATAATTCAGGAAATTGTGGAAAATCAAGAGGAAAGTCAAAGGGGAAGAGGTCTCAATCCAGAGGACCGAGAGATTGTTGATACTGTGGTAAAACATGCCATAAGAAGAAAGATTGTTGGACTCAAAAGAACAATGAAGGAGATAAACAAGAAGGGAACAAAGAGGCAAATGTGGTAAGTAACAAATCCAAAGAGGATGCTTTGCTTCTGTCTTTAGAAAGTGTTGATGATTCATGGGTTTTAGATGCTAGTCCTTCATTTCATGCTACACCTCATAGAGGTTATTTTATTGATTATGTCCAAGGGAATTTTGGGCTTGTTTATTTGGGTGATAATGAACCTTGTCTGATTGTTGGAAAGGGAAAAGTTAAGATTAAGTTGTGAAATGGGAATCATTGGCTACTACATGAGGTAAGACATGTTTCAAGACTGAGTAGGAATTTAATTTTAGCAGGGCAACTCAGTGATGAGGGTTGTATAGTTACTTTTAATAATAAAAATTAGAAGGTTTCAAAAAGTTCCCTTGTAGTAGAAAAAAGTGTGAAAGTAGGCACCTTATATCTTTATACAGGTCATATTGTTCCTTCTACTTTGATTGTTTTAGAGAGAAATGAATGTTCAAGAACAGTTGCTACAATTAACCAGGGAGAACAAATAGCTGTTGTAGATTCTAATATAGTGTTGTGGCATAATAGACTTGGGCAGATGAGTGGGAAAGATGTGAAAGTACTTCATTCAAAGAAAGTATGACCAGGTCTGAAATGTGTCAATATGGATTTCTGTGAAAGTTGTGTGTATGGAAAATAAAAGAGAGTGAGTTTTGTGAAGACTGGGAAGGAATTTTTTTTTGAGAAATTAGAGCTTGTGCATATAGATGTATGGGGACCATCTCAGGTATCTTCCCCTGGTGGCTCTCATTATTATGTTACATTTATTGATGATGCAACTAGAAAAGTATGGGTTTATTTCCTTAGACATAAATCTGATGTATTTCAAAATTTTAAGAATAGAAATGCTTGGTTGAAAATGAGACTAGAAAAAAATTAAAATTTTTTAGATTTGATAATGGTGGTCAGTATTACAATCATGAATTTCAAGATTATTGCTCCGCTAATGGTATTCGTAGATAGAAAACTATTCCAAGGACTCCACAAGAAAATGGAGTGGTCGAATGCATGAACAAAACTATAATGGAGCATGCAAGAAGCATGAGGTTGCATGTTGGGTTGCCGTTAAACATGTGGGTGAAGGTTGTCAATACTACTATATAGTTGATTAATAGAGATCCCTATACTCCTTTGGGTTGTGGTATTTCAGAGGAAGCATGGACTAGTAAGAAGGTGAGTTATTCTTTTCTCAGAACCTTTGGTTCTGAAGCATTTGCTCATATAGATTCTAAAAATAGAACCAAGCTAGAAGCTAAGTCAAAGAAATGTTTTTTTTTGGATATGGGATTAATGAATTTGGTTATAGGCTTTGGGATCTTGAAAATCATAAAATTGTAAGAAGCATGGATGTCATATTTAATGAGAAAGTGTTGTACAAAGATCTGTTGCAGCAATATGAGAAGAAAGAATATGATTATGTAGTGCTAGATGATACTCCAAAAGTTGATGTTCTAGCACTTCCTTGTGATCTACAATCACCACAACAAAAAATACTAGAGGCCCCAGTGAATGTTAGATAGTCAATAAGGATAAGTAGACCTCCAAAAATATTTTCTCCTTCTTTGTATTCTATTTTACTCACTGATGCTAGTGAACTTGGATGTTATGATGAAGCTGTGTGGGTGGATATAAAGACTCAGTGAGAGTCTACAATGAAAGATGAAATGGACTCTTTGCTGAAAAATAAGACATGGGATTTATGCAAGTTGCCTGCAAGTAAAATGGCTTTATAGAATAAATGGCTTTATAGGTTGAAAGAAGAGGACGGAGGTAAGAAAATATTTAAAGCCAGGTTAGTGGTAAAAGGATTTGCATAGAAAAAGGGCATTAATTTTGATGATATATTTTCTCCTATTGTTAAAATGACTTCTATTCACATTGTTTTAAGTATTATGGCTACTGAAGATTTACATTTGGAGCATCTTGATGTTAAAACAACCTTCCTTCATGGTGATTTGGATGAAGAGATATATATGACACTGTCATAATGGTTTGAGGTCAATAGTAAGGAGAACTTAGTGTGCAGATTGAAGAAAAGTTTATATGGCTTGAAGCAAGCATCTCGGCAATGGTACTTGAAATTTGACAGGTTTATGCATAAGCATGGATATAGTAGGTGTCATTTAGATCATTGTGTTTAATTTAAGATGTTGGATGGTGACAACCACATTATTCTATGTTTATATATTGATGGTATTCTTGTAGCTGGGTCTAACACGGATCATATTAAGGGGTTGAAACACCAGTTAGCACATACATTTGCTATGAAGGATTTGGGGGCAACAAAAAAAATCTTTGGTATGAAGATTTGTAGAGATAGGAAGAATAGGAAATTGACATTATCTCAAGCTTATTATATTGCAAAGGTGTTGGAACATTTCTATATGGAGAATGCTAAAGCTGTTAGCACACCTTTACTTGGTCATTTGAAGTTGACTAAGGAGATGTGACCCAAGACACAAGAAGAGGAGGATAAGATGTTTAGGGTACCTTATGCTTCAGTTGTAGGAAGCTTGATGTATGCTATGGTATGTACTAGGCTAGATATTGCACATCTAGTGGGAGTAGTTAGCAAGTATATGAGTCATCTAGGAATTGAGCATTGGAATGCACTAAAATGGATTCTCAGATATCTCAGAGGAACATCCAGTAAGTGTTTACACTTTAGAGGCTCTACTACTAATTTACAGGGCTATGTTGACTCTGATTTGACATGGGATATTTATACTAGGCAGAGTACTATATGTTATGTATTTACTATTAGTGGGGTAGCAGTGAGTTGGGTTTCTCGATTATAGAAGGTTAATGCTTTATCCACTACAGAGGTAGAGTATGTTGCTACTATAGAGGCAACCATGAAGATGATATGGCTTTAGTTCTTCTTGGAAGAATTGGGACACGCTTAGAAGGATAATTATTTGTTTACAGATAGTCAGAGTGCCATTCATTTTGCAAAGAATTCAACTCTGCATTCAAAGACAAAACACATTCAGTTACGGTACCATTTCATTCGGTTAGTTTTGGATGATGGATAGTTAAAGCTGGACAAGACACATACAAATGAAAATCTAGTAGATATGTTTACAAAGGTAGTGACAAGGGAGAAGCTAAATTCCTCTTCAGCTTGAGTTGGTCTTCTAGACTAAATAGGATAAAACAACAAAAAAGTCTAGAGTGGTTTGATATTCTAGTGGGAGCTATAGGTTTGGTAGTGTTGTGATCAGTCTCCAAGTGGGAGGTTATACATTGACAAGAAGTGCAAGTATAAGTGGAGATTATGCTAGTAGCAGTTGAGGAAAAATAGAAGAAGGCAAGAAGATTGAGGAAGGCCTTGCCTTGCTTATCTAGAGAGAACTTAAATGCAAAAATATCTTTAAATGTTGGGCATGTAATGAGTATGGTCATTATTCTTGTAAATGTCCTAAGAGAGAAAGAAAGTATAAGAACAAGCCTTATAAGCCAAGGAAATGTCTATTTGCTAATGATCAGGAATTACATGCTTGTGTGGAAATATTTTTTAGTGAAAGTGATGAAATAGGATTTGTTGTTATTAAGGAAGAAAGTCCCGAAAAAAAGATGAAGTTGAGGAAGAAAGAGCATTAGTATCACAAGCTGAAAATAAGAAATTAGATTAGATTATTAATAGTAGTTTTTCTTGTCATATGACTGGAGATATGAACAAATTCATTGAATTCAATAGCTATGATAGTGGAATAGTTATAGTTGGAAATAATTCAACCTATCATATTAAGGGAAAAGGGTCTATTACTCTTGATGGAAAGAATAACACTGATAATGTTTATTTTGTTGATGATTTGAAACATAATATATATTGAGTGTTGGACATCCAGTTCACAAAGGATATCAATTTCAATTTATAGAGAAGACATGCATTATCAAATATAAAGATGGTAAGCTAATCAACACTAGTATAAGGATAAGAGGTAATTGTTTTTAGTTGAATCCTACTAAGATGACATGTTTAGTTGCTATGGTGGATGATAGTTGGTTGTGGCATAAGAGGTTTTTTCATATAAACTTTGATGACATTGTGAATATCAGTACTACATTTGTTGTTAGAGATTTGCCTAAAATTGTGAAACCTACTAACATGGTATGCAAGGAATGTGTTATGGCAAAGTAGAAGAAAAGCTAGTTTCCAAGTAAGAAGTTTACTACATCTACGAAGTTGGAGAAATTCTAGACATAGATTTGAGTGGTTGTACAAAGACAAGAGCTTTCTATGGCGAAAGGTATTTCATGATCCTTGTTGATGATTTCACTAGCATGATGTGGATAGCATTTGTTAAAGAAAAATCTGAAGCATTTGAGAACTTTAAGATATTCAGGAACATAGTTGAAAATTATTATGGATTAAAGATTAAATATTTGAGATCTGATAGAGGAGGAGAGTTTACTTTAAATGTGTTTAAATTTTTTTGTAAAGTAAATGAAATTAAGAGATAAATTTCAACCTATAAAACACTTGAGCATAATGGTATAACAAAAAGGATAAACATATTTGTAATAGAGGCAATAATAGCTATAGTTTTTGAGAATAATGTGGTGAAGAGATTCTGGAGAGAAGTAGTAAATACACTAGTTTACCTTATGAATAAAGTAAAAATTAGACAAGGTACTAGTAAGACCCCCTATGAACTTTGGTTTGGACATGTGCCATCAATTATGTACTTAAGAATCTTTGGAATTAAGTATTACATTAAAAGGGATGATGATAGTAGAAAGCTTGATTCAAAGAGTGATGAAGGTATGTTTCTTGGTTATTCATTGAAAATAAAGGCTTATCAATATTTTAATGAGATAACTCAAAAAATTGTTGAGAGTGCAAATGTTAGAGTGGACGAGAAGTTCAATATTTAGGAAAGAATACTTGATTACAATTATGATGAAGAGACTAATCCAAGGACTAACCAAGAAAATGTTGAGTTGTTTTATGAGATTGAACTAATTTACAAAATGAGATTCAAGTTGTGGCACAAAGAGAAGAACCAAGGATTAGAGCTAGAGGAAGTCATAGTTGAACCAATGCCACCTAATAAGAATTTGTTAAAGAATCACCTTGTTGATCAGATTATTAGAAGAAAAGATAAAGGGGTTATGACAAGGAATAAGGTACAGAAAGGACTATGTTTGATTTCTCAAGTTGAACCTAAAAATGTTGATGAAGCAAGTAAAACATTTGTAGCAGAAATGAAGAAATAATTTGAGATAAGTATGATTGGTTAGATGAAGAATTTCTTGGGATTGTAGATTATTCATAACAATGGTGGTATTTTTATATCACAAACTAAGTATTTGGAAGATTTTTCTAAAAATATCTAGTTTAGAAAGTTGAAAACTTGTTGGAACACCTATGGTAACTGGTCACAAGTTATATAGCAAAGATGAAATGCCTACTATTTAAAATAAAAATTATAGGTCTATGATTGGAGGATTACAATATCTAACACACACTAGAATGGATATAGCCAATGTAATTGGTATTGTGCCAAGATTTCAAGGTGATCCTAAAGAATCACATTATGGGATAGTGAAAATATTTTTTTAGATATTTGAAGGGTACACCTAATTTTGGATAATGGTATGATGGATCAAATGAATTTACCTTATGTGCATACACTAGTGCAGATTGGGTAGGCAATGTGGATAATAGAAAAAGTACAAGTGGTGGAGAATTCTTCTTAGGAGGAAGTTTAGTTTCTTAGCTAAGAAATGAACAAGGTTGTATTTCACATAGCACAATAGAAACAGAGTATGTATTAGCAAAAAATAATTGTATTCAGATCATCTGGATGAAACAAATATTGAAGGACATTGGAACTGAGTTTACAGAGTTTGTTATCATACATTATGATAACACAAGTATAGTGAGTATGTCAAAGAATCATGTTTTACATTTAAAGACAAAGAATATATCTATTAAGTACCACTTTTTGAGAGAGAAAGTTCTAGAGAAAGAGATCAGATTGGAGTATGTAAATACAAAGGAGTAGATACCAGACATATTTATGAAGCCTTTTCCAAAGGATAAATTTGAGTACTTGAAAGGTATGCTCAGGTTTATGCCCCAACCTACTTTTAAGTAGTTAATGTAGAGATTGCATCAGTCCAATGACAGTAGAGCACTATTCCTTATCTGGACTGGAAGCTTAATACTTCCTTTATGGGGTACTATCTATGTTTGAACTAAGTCATGAAGGACTCTTGGTAAACAATGTCTTTGGACATTTGAGCTTATTGCATATCTTATGTATTTAAATCACACAATGATGCCTTTTTCATTGATGTCAATGAGGGAGAGTAATATAAACATTCTTGTATAATATCAATGGGGGAGAGTAACACATAAACTAATTGATGTCAATGAGGAAGAATATTTAGGGATTGATGTTCTTGAGAGAGAGAGAGAGAGAGAGAGAGAGAGAGAGAGAGAGAGAGAGAGAGAGAGAGAGAGAGAGAGAGAGAGAGAGAGAGAGATGGTTGATGAAGAGGTTTTGAAAAGATGCCATTGTATGGGGGAGATTAACTCCTACCTTATGCATGATGGGTACAATACAATAGACATTCATGGGTAGCATGAATGGGGGAGTTGAGGTAGTAGAGACATTTGACATTCATGGAACTTAGATGTCTTTCATCTATGTTGCCATCAATGCTAAAGGGGGAGATTGCTAGCATAAAGACTGATGATATTACTGTGGGGGAGTATCCTAGCATTACTAGAGGGATTATAGTGGTCATATGTTAAATTTATGGAAGTTTTGTCATTGATATCAACATACATGTTACTCTGTGAGATTGATAGAGCAACAAATAAAGATTGAGGTCATGTGGTTTGAGGATTGAAGATGAGGTGATGCACACTTAACTAGATGCTCTATAGAGTATCTACATGGTGTGGCTAAGAGCACACATGGAAATATGAAGGCAATAGACAATTATTTTATATTTATTGAAGATAAATTCAGACAGAGCTCCTGTGTAGTAGTTGTTGATGTTTTGATTATATCTCCTAATAAAGATACAATCTAGTTAAGTGAGGTTGTATAGAGGAAGAAGACAAGTTGAAGATGATGTGGTTAAGTGAATAAAGTTAGAGGTTATATGTGTGAAGAGTTGTGAAGACTGTGAGCCAAAAATTTGGTTGTAATTGTGAAAAGATGTAATATTGTAATGGAATGTGTAAATGTAATAACTTAAGGTGGTCCTATAATATTAATTTTAAATTGCAAAAGCCCCAAGGCTGACTCAATAACTTATTCTAGGACTTGGTATAAAGGAAACATTATTTCCCTATGGTAGAGAAATAATTGTGATTAAGTGATAATAATATGTAATGTGAGTATGTGAACTTGTATGTGAGATCTAGTGAACCTAATATTGAATATATTTTGATCATAGAAGTTTTTGGCGCAATTGAGGCATGGTGAGCAAACAAAGAGACAATATTTGTAAAAGAATTTGTTGTGGATAGTTGTACAATTGTATTATTCTAAGAAGGATAGTACTAAGGCCAATTGAATAGTGTATTTGGTGGTCTTGCCCAAAATCTAGGTGGATAGCGGGTCCTTCTATCTTCCACAACTCCTAACAGGGTTGACACAACTCCAAACATGTTTAGAATCTTCTAATAGGTATTCAAATTCTCCAACAAGGATTGATATGCACTGAGTGTATTTCATGGGTCCATCCTCTTACAGGAAACTTATATATTAGTACATCATTTTGTGGGTACCATCCACATCGGGGTTTTCTCTTTGATCAAGGTTTTCCCAAGTTAACAATCTAGTGTTATTGTATATGGTAATATTTATGTGGTTTTTGCATCTACTATTTACATTTTTTGGACTTAGTAAGTACATTAAGAGTAGTTATAATCAAATAACCGATTCACTCCCCCCTCTTAGTTATCTTGGTGGACTTCACTTTTTAACAAATATATGTAAGCACTGATCCACAACACATCACCAAGATTTTTGTGTAGAAACATTATTAGGGGAAAACCTTGGTGGGCTTGAAACCCACAATAAACTATACCTTGTTAAAAATATAACTTATTACAATGAGTAATGAACTTGCATTTAGACCAACTGTCTAGAGCTCATTTCTCAAAGGAAGGCTCATTTTTGTATAATTACAATTGGATACTAATTCAATGGTGGGCAACAATCCACAACTTTATGACCTAGTTAGTCAAATCTTCAAAATGTCTAATTAGTTCCATTGAAGTACATTAGATTCATCTCATACCTCTTCATGTGGTCATCAACACATAGATCACATCCATATCCACATGACACACACTTCATAACTACAAATGATTATATTCATTTACACAATTCATTAACCTTGTAGAGTAAACAAGTTTGGCCTTACTAAACACCTAATTGCAAAATATTTACTTATTACAACTCATTCTACAAATTGATCATGTGTATGTCGACTAACACATAAAAAAATCAATAATAACATCCTCAAACATTAAAAAAAAAAATATTCCATGATCCATTGGTACATGTTACATCATCATGTCAGACATAAATGTTGTTCTTTCTGAATGCTCCAACAATATTACATTGAAAACCCTCTCAAAAGAACCCACAAACATGCATAAATTCAGTCAAGGAGTCACAAGAAAGTCTCAAGAATGCCTCTAAATTTTCATCAACTAACTCTATCATAATTAAGCTCATTAATCCAAAGACTCCCACTTTGTTGATTTTTTAACTCTTCTTGGACATACAATACCAATCTTTGATGAAACTATTACAGCTATTTTATACCTTCATTTGATTGTTTGTAACTTGACATAGATAAACTATTTCTATTGTATGCTCTTGTTGTTTGAATTGGGAAAATGAAAAATCATATGATAACACATGCAAAAGGCTTTGGAGAGTGTGATTTGCATGAAAAACCCCTTTTCTAACCTAGGTGTTACATGTTATGAGCCTCCAAGAGTTCAATTTTCATTATAAACCTTCTTTTACATGCATCCACTTCATGTATTTTACCTCCAAGAGTGTGGTTTTTCTCTTCAGTAGAAAATAGGGTCCAAATCTTAATACTACAAATAATTATGCAACCAAGACCCATAAAAAGCTTCCTCCTCCTCAAAAGAGGATTTCACTTGACGCACCACTAAGAAACTTAGCCACTGGTTACTACGAAGTTGATTTTACTGGTGATACTCAAGAAAATTATCCTTCCAAGGATATTGCTACCCAATATTGTGAAGATCACCAAGAAACTAGTGACTCTACTATTGGGTACATCCAATATAATGATGAGGACCATGAATTAGTTTTGCACAAGCATATGTAGTTATGATATGTTTGCAAATAAAGATGGCACAACAAAAAGAAGATGATGAAAAGAAATTGGATGCTCCTCAATATGCATTTCATCATTGCAAAGAGGGGAATAAAACTACCATCCCTACCTAATGACCCAACTAGGAATCAAGTGTTGATTCTCCTGCTCCTAGTATTCCTAATACAAATGCTAAGCCACAAGATGAAAATTTTAACTCCTTTGCACCTAATTCATTCCAAGCTTTTGATATCATAGATCATGCTAAGAGGACTAAAATTTAGATGTATGAGGTAGAATACCTTTAAGCATATCCAAACCACCTAGATAGACTTACAAAATTTGTCAAGGAATCACAACTTGCCCAACCTCATGTGGCCACCCCCGAATCTAAGAGTATGCCAAATAACTTGTTACTATCCATCCTTAGTTCTAAGAAAGATTGAGCCTTTCTATCTTCCCCTGTTGATTAATGACTTCAAGCTAAGCAATTGTATCATAGATTCCAACACCTCTGATAATGTCATGCCAACTAAGGTTGCAAATGCTTTAGGGTTAACCTTGACTAAATCTTTTAATTTTTTCTATTCTATGGAAAATAAGCAAGTACCCCTAAAAGAATAAATAAAAGATGCTTAGTTCATCTTTTCATCCTTCTTGGACAGAAAGATCAAAATGATTTTCTTGGTTGCAGATGTACCCACTTCTTACGACATGTTGCTTTTGTAGACACCTAAATCTGATCACATAAGTTTGTAATCAAATTTAGTCATCTTCTAAAGCATACATTAATCAAATATTTAATTATTTTAGTGCTATCCCCTAATTAATTAGTTATAGCCCAATTAATAAATTATAGACAACCAATAGTCTAATTTATTAAAAAAATCCCCCTTCCTCTATTAAATTAAATAACTACACATCCTATTTAATTTAATCTCCAAAATCCTTGTCTATTAATTTAATTTAATTAATTAAATCCCTCCACCCACAAACTCATCCTCTAAACCAGCAATTACCTAGAGTCAACCCATGCACCAATAATTCCTCTTTTAATTAAATAATCCATTTATTTAATTAAATCTTATGCACCAATAATTTCTCTTTTAATTAATTAATTAATTAAATTAAAACTCATGCACTAATAATTCCTCTTTTAATTTAATAATTCATTTATTTAATTAAATCACATGTACTAATAATTCTCCTTTTAATTAAATAATTCATTTATTTAATTAAGCTAACCCCCAACATTTTCTCTAACAAATCCATCCACCTCCTACATCATCCAATCAATTGAGCCACCTCACCCACCTTAACTGAAACACCTCACCTCCTCTTCCATGCCTAAAATCCCTCTCCGGATCACTTGCATGAATCAAGACACAATTTATTCTTCTTGACTTAAGCCCAAGTCCACTCTCATACCACATCTCCCACCCACCTATAAACACGTAAGTCCATCTCCTCCACTTATCTCAATCAGCTCAAGCGTATCTCACACCTCACTTAGTTAAGCTATCCATCAACAATTCTTATCTCCTCCTCACCCAATCACCTATAAATTAAAGCCATTGCTCCTAAAGAATATCCACCTTTTGATTAGAATTATTATACTATTTTGAGAGCTAATTACCTTCCAAGCATTATTTGGCGATATTCAAATTTTCATAAATCCATATATCCAATCCATCCATTGTTGAAGCTTGAGCACTAGATTTGAGAACACATCCATGATCACAACCACATCTACATATCATGAAGGCTATGAAGACTCACAAGTTTGCATTCTTTTTATTTAGTTTTCCTTATTGGTTTATCATATTTGTTACTTTGGATCTTATTTTGTAAATGCTTTGATTATTCTTTGTGCTCTTTATGAATTAATTTCTATAGTTTACATTTTGGCACGCCTAATGGGACCCTGCAAATGTCATTTTGCTATCCAAGATTCATTTTTCTTTGTTAAAGGACTAAAAGATTATCTAACATTTTTGTGTTTTTTTTGGTTCCATTGTTTAGTTTCTTGGGTTTTGCAGGTCGAGGTTGATACGAGGAGCTTACAATAAAAAAATAGAGTTTTTGGATCAATTTTCAGTAATTTATATTTTTTTCATGATTTTTCATAAAACAAAATATGTTTGGAGAAAATAAAAAAATTAGATGATGTAATTTTTTTGCAGGTTGTTGATGTCCACAACCTACAGTACAAAAATTAGAATTTTTGGATCAATTTTTGATAATTTATTATTTTTTCATGATTTTTCATAAAAAGAAATTTGTGAGCAAATAAAAGGATTGGATGATGAAATGTTTTTTGTAGGTTGTTGTTGATGTTTGCTACCTACAATAATAAAAATTCATATATATATATATATATATATATATATATATATATATATATATATATATATATATATATATATATATATATATATATATATCTGTGTGTGTGTGTGTGTGTGTGTGTGTGTAGATTGGTAAGAGGCCAAAGCCAAGGTTAATTATTATTATTTATTATGATTAATTATTTCACTTATTAGTTAATCTTGAGTAGGTTCAAACCCAAGACCTCCCAATTAAGAGGCTCACAATTCACTGTTGTGTTGTAGGCTTTTGCCTAAAAATCAGAATTTTTTGATTAATTTATAATTTTTTTTTTTTTTCATATTTTTCATTAAAAAAATATTTTGTGAGCAAATAAAAGAATTGGATGATGAAATTTTTTTTATAGGTTGTTGATGTTCGAAGCCTACCGTAAAAAAATCATAATTTTTTGATCAATTTGCAATAATTTATATTTTTTGCATGGTTTGTCATAAAAAAAATTTTTTGGGAGCAAATAAAATAATTGGATGATTTTTTTTTGCAAGTTGATATTGATATCGACAACCTACAGTAAAAAAAATCAAACTTTTAAGATCAATTTCCTATCAATTTATAATTTTTTAATGTTTTTTCATAAAAAAATATTTTGGGAGAAAATTTAGAAATTGTTTTTGCAAGTTGATGTTAATGTCTTCAGTCTACAGTAAACAACTAAATTTTTTTAGATCAATATTTCACAATTTATGAATTTTTCATGATTTTTCATAAAAAAATTCTTTCAGGAGCAAACAAAGGCATTGTCTAATGATTTTTTTTGTAGGTCGGTGATGTTGTTAGGAGGCTACAATTTAAAATTTAGATTTGGGTCTAAATTTCAAATCTTAAATTTTAACTCACATTTCATTTTGGGCACTAAAAAGAACAATGCATGCTCTGACATACACAATCTTGAATGGTTTAAGTTTCAAAGAACATTTCAAATTTTATACTTCAATTTGGGCTTTAAAATGAATGCACAATTCTTGAATGACTAAGGTCAACATGTTGTTATCCCCTTCTCTTTCTGTCTTTCACAATTCAATTTATTAAGTTTACCCCTTCAAAATATTTATTAAGTTCACTATCGATTTACGAAGTTGACCACATGCATTTTTTAAGTGTGAAAAATGAATATTGCATCTTAATCATGTGTGTCTTATGTCATAGATAACCAACTCAAAATATTTAATTTGGATATAATAAATTTTTTGGTGTGTTACTAGAAGTGTTTCTACTACAACACTCTCATGGGCTCATTTGATCTCTTGCATATTAGAACCCATTTAACTAAGCAATGTGTGTACTGAAAGATTGTTAGCAAGATCATCCACAACAACCCTAGTAGCACTTATAGAGAGGCCTATCCACTGGGAAGTGTGACCCCATCGAAGAATGACCTTACACCAGTAAATTCTCTAGCTAGTATATAAACAAGGCACTGAAAAAAGTTCTTGCTTTATATCCACACAAGTTTGGGTGATGTATTTTTGATGGTAGTCTGAGGTACAAAAAATTTCCTGTGATTTCAATATGGACATAATAGACTGGAGGGTGCTAGTTTTTGGCATTTTGACTCTCTTTCTATGTATGCTAAGGATGGTTTAAGCTTGACCTTTGTAAACTTGGGCTTTGGTTGGTCAGACATGAGGACTTGACTTTTTAGTGCACAAATAAATAATCTCAATAATCAAATTGTATCATTGCTTTATCTATTTGAGAGATTACTTATCCTATTTATTGAGATTATTTATTTGTGCACTTAAAAGTCAAGTCCTCATGTCTAACCAAACAAAGCCCAAGTTTACAAAGGTCAAGCTTATACCATCCTTAGCATACATAGAAAGAGAGTCAAAATGCCAAAAACTAGCACCCTCTAATCTTGGACTTGTAAAGGAACTACAAATTGAGAAAGGAGTCAAAACAACATTACAAACTAAGTGGGATAACAAAGTCAACAATCTAATCCTTAGGAAAGGAGTAAACTAGAAGCTTATTGACAATTAATCCATCAACCATTGCAATTCCTTTTACCCTCATCACACATCCTCCACTTTGTTAGTGAGATCTTATTGTTAAGTACCAAAAGATTGTTAGCCAGTCCATTTGAAACCATCCTAGGATTTGTTCCAAAGAAATTGGTCATCCAACTAAAGCTAGGGTATATTTACCATAGTCACTACCTAATCTAAAAGTTGGATATACTAGGAAATATGAAATATTGAGTCTTTATGTTAAAACAATCCAAACCCAAGTTCATGAAAAGGTTAAGCTCCAATCATCTTGAGTATACAGAGAAATAGAAGTTAAACACACAAAAAAACACCTAATCGAAGAATTTCTTGATTAGATCAAATTGAAAGAGAGAGAGATGACATTAAAACCACATTGCAAGTAGAATGAGAGTGCAAGATCAATAGACTAAAAGCTTGCCCTAGATTTAATTATGCCCTTATCAAGATCACCACTTACGACTATTATGATTAGGTTCAACTTCTTCCTTACACACTTTTCACTTTATTATTTCTAGTATCCTTTTGTGGATCCATTTTATAGCTTATCCTCTTCAACATTATTAGTTTCATCATCCCTTAGAAGCACATCCATAATCCTTGCCTAGTTACATCTTGCTCTACATCTTCTATCAAATCCTGTCTTTGGTATCATCATCCTAGCAACCATATATCTTATGTCTCTCTTCCACATAGCACTATGAATATCCCTTGGCTAAAACACTTGTACAAGGTAGCTTATCTAATCATTTGTGTCCATCATCACCTTGATCAAAAGGTTGGGCTCCACACTTGATTATCTACCATCATCCTACAACTTTGAAGATAATCCTCACACCCTTATAGGAATCATGTCCTTAGACTAATCTTCCACCAGCAATTTATCTTTCAACATTGGTCACCACCTTTAGCTCCTTGGTAAATTTGTACATTTTAGAAGTATCACAACCTTTGTCTCACAACTTGCATCCACTATCATATTGTCTCTACATTTCACATCTAGCTTATAATTTCATTTCATACCACCAACTACACATCTCAATAAAAGGAAAAAAAAAGGAAACCACTCCATATCCTCCCAACACATGAACTAGCAACTCTCTTAATCCTAACAAAACAACAAACATGCAAGACCCAACATCTCAAGATCTTGAACCTAACACCAAAAATATCATGACTTCACAACATATGGATTCTTCCATTGATGCATTTATGGGTTGCCTTAGGAATGCAATATTTATCATTGCCATTATTCCAAATCATAAAGATACCATCAAGGCAATTTTTCAAAAAGAAGACATTGGAAGTTTTGACTTTGGGAGAATGGCACCATCCAACACTACCATAGATCCCACTCCATCTTATTCCAATGATGATGATATTCTTGTTGACCATGATTCATATGTTGAAATCCTTAGAAATATTTCTCCACGCATCCTCCAAATTCCAAACGTTCCTCCAAATTATCATAGCATGCCTCCATGCATATCCACAAGGACTCCTCACCCCCTAGTCCAAATCCACCACCTTCATATGCTCCAACCCATTTTCCAAATCCTCAAATCAATCATATTTATGAAATGCATTAGCCTAACACACCTACTCTTTCAATTAAATTACACCCACTCTATCCTTCAAATTCCTCCATGTTGTATTAGTATACCATATTCTATTCCATCTTATGTCACTGAAAATCCCCATTTGGAAACAACCTACACCCCTCAATCCACTTCATTTCCATACCCCAATTTTTCACACCTCCTCCACTAGAAAGAAAACTACCCATCACCAATAACCTAGTAATGCCTCCTCTCAAAGGTGGCCAAACTATTCCACCACCACAACACCAACAAACAATAGCCCCTTATGTGCATTATCTAGCCATGACATCTCATACATCCATTTCTAAACCTCCACTCATTCATCCAAGCCTTCAAAATGCTACCCCACCTTTACATAGCTTTCCACCATCTACTTCTACCAATCCTCCACCTCAAAATATAACAACCAAGTCTCCAAGGAATTTTACAAGGAATTATCCCTCTTTCATCCACCCTACATATAGATCTCATTTCATCTTCTATTGTCATTGAAACCCTCCCATACATTGAATCCCTCCAATTAATATCAACATATCCTCCTCCTAATATCATCCAAACCCCATCTATTAAACCTCATGATTCTATACTCCATCTACCCATCCCCATTGAAGAAACTCTCATCCTCCCATTAACCCCATCTAAAGAGTTCACTTACAGCATCCACTCCCAAGAGATCCTATCAAGATCATGTCTAAAATCATGTTGAAATAACCATTGGAATATATTACAATCCTACCATTCTACCTACTCCATGTCAAGATCCTCCCATCCCACTTATTCCTCTACATGATCCATTTTTACCATCCACTCCATCTAAAGAGAAATCACCATCTCCTCTATATTAAGATCTCAACATCCTATTGTTACATTCATCCCTCCAAGTCAAGATTCATCTCCATCCACCCATTCAAATAAAGATAATCAAGCCCCATCCCCTCTACTTCATGACCCTAAATCTCTTGTAATCCACAATTATACATCTACAGAAGAAGAATAATCATCATACCCAAAAATCCTACTCCTTCATCTATAAATGGACTCACATATTGTGTTCCAAATAATGAATTATCATAATGAATAAATAAATAAAAGTGTATCTCTAGATTTTGGTATCCCTTATATCCCTTCTATCCCTTCACAGTCCTAAGCCCTTCGATCTTCACCCCAAAGTTCCCATCCATCTTATTCGATGTCCATTTTGGGGCCTTATCCTACTACTTCTTTCCATCCCTCCATTTTGGGTTTCTATATCCCTTTTATCTAAATCATTCACCCTTTCCATTCATTTTGGGTCCTTATATACCTAATCCAAATCCTTTATCTCTATTTTTTTGGGTCCTATTCATTCCTTGCTTCCATATCTTTTATGTCCTTATCCTTCATTCCTTCCAATAATTTTGGGCAATCACATGCATCCATATCCTATATTCCATCTATAATTCCATCCCCCCAAATCCACAAGCTAGATCATCAAAGGAACTCATCCTTGAATTCCTTCTAACCATCAACCTCTATAACTCCATCCATAGTCTCTCCATATCCTCCATGCTCTTGTTCCCATACCATAGCTAATGGAAGCAAATTGGATGCCAAAATTAAATAGCATAAATCTGGAAATCCAAAAAAATCCAAGTATCAACACGTCCCATCTAAAATACATGTTCAAGAAGAGAAACATTGTTGGAAATATAAGAGGAATAATTGAGAGGGAGGGGTGAATTAGTTACCACTAAAACAATTCCAAATCCCTTAGATGTCAATACAAACTTCCTTTAAATTCATCGCTTGGTTAGAACTAGATATTCACTATAACTTAGTTAACAAAGAAATTTGATATATTAATGTGTATTAACCTTTAGTAACTCAGTTGCTGAAAGATAAAGCAATAAGAAAATAACATGAACACATGAGACACCAGTATTTAACGTGGAAACCCAATTTGGGAAAACCACCAATGCAACTAGTTACAACTTTTCACTCTTCTAAAGTGAGCCTTGTCAGGAGCCAACCATGTTAAAGGTTACAAAGCACATTGTTAGGTGTGACCCTATTAAAGGACTTAAATCACCCTGTTAGGAGTGGCCTTGTTAGAGGTCATAAGACACTTCAATCTAGAAATGCCACCTGGATAGAGGATTTACAAAATGACTGTTAAGTCAACTCTGTTAAGAGATTTCTTCATTGCTACAATTATTAGAGAGTAACAATGATTAACTTGGTTTATGAAGCAACTAGATTGTAGATTCAGATCATTATTCTAGCTTATCCTATGGATCCTTCCTAATCAAAATATTCTTTGCATCTCCTTGGATACTCTATTCTTAATTAGATATCCTTCTCTTTTTGCATCTTATCTTCTTCACCACTTTCTCATCTTCAATCCACAACTTGACCTTTCATATATATGAAGCCCAATGTCAAGTTGGCTTGAATACCCTTTCAAATAAATAAATAAAATCCACTAAGTTGACTTTTATAAACCATCTAATAGATAAAACTAATCTAACAAAGGTTGGCTAAAACTAGGTCACTTAGTGGCCACTATGTTCCTTGGTATCTGACCTAGCTTAGTTTACACTAAACTCCTTTGTAACCGACCTAACTTGATTTAAATAAGAATCCTTGAAATGCTTTTCTTATAAAATTTTCCTCAGTGAATATTGGAGTCTTCTGAACTTGGTTCCAACTAACAATGCTTGGTTATAGTATAACATTTGTGTAACATCAACAACAATATACAATTGAAAAATTATTATCAACAATCTCCCTCTTTGGCATTGATGGCAACACAAAATGTCATTAAGCAATGAAAATCAATAGAAATCAAATTATTTATAAGATTTTATAATATCCTTAGTTTCATTTTGATTCTCCATCCATCCATGAGAACTCCCTCTTAGATTCTCCCTCTGGCATCTTATCTTCCGACTCCACTAGATCAAGTTCTCCCTCTTGCATATTATTGCCTCTGATTCTTCTTTGATTACATCAATCTCTCCCTCAATGAATATATGACATGATTCTATCCCTCTTTGACATCAAATGCCAAAGACTTGATATAGTGATTTTATAATGTACTTGATGTACTAATTCATATGCAATGATCTTTGACTTCTTTGCATCAACTTGATAAATCTTCAATGTAGTTTGTTTAATGCATCACTGATATGTACTCTAGTGAGCATCAGATAGGGGAATGACCCCTAGCTTTCCTCTTAGATAAAAAGTGCATCCTTAGGTAATGGTTTAGTAAATATGTCAACAACCTACTCCTTTGTGTTAACATATTCCAATCTAACAACTTTATCTTGAACTAATTCTCTCAGAAAATGATATTTGATTGCAATGTGTTTTGTCTTGGTGTGCATCACTAGATTTTTAGATATATTGATTTCACCTATGTTATCACAATAGATAACCACTAGATCCTTAATTTCTTCCTTCATTCCTAATAACAATTTCTTGAACCACATTATGTTGGAGCAATTAACTACTGGAGCGACATATTTTTCCTTTGATGTAGACTAAGAGGTACAATTCTACCTTTTACTTGTCCAAGATACTAACCTCTTTCCAAGAAAGAATGATCCTCCACTGGTCCTCTTCCTGTCATCAATGCTTCTAGCCCAATCAACATCAATAAATGATTTAAAGTCAAATTTCCCTCCTTTCTTGTATTATGGACCATAGTCTTGTGTTACTTTTAGATATCTCATAATTATTTTGATTGCCATCTTGTGATTTTCTTTGGGATTTGCAGAGAATCTTACAACTATACCAACTACTAATGCAATATTAGGTCTTGTATGAACAACATACTGAAGTTTCCCAATCATAGATCTGTAGGTAGTTTGATTTACCTCTTTTGGATCATCATCCTTAGATAATTTATGTCCAGTAGACATAGGTGTTCCAACTGGTTTGGAATCTTCCATTCCAAAGGTTTTCAATGTCTCCTTAACATATTTTGACTGAGTAATGTAAATGCCATCCTTCATTTGATGAACTTTTAAACCAGCAAAGAATTTTATTTCTCTAACATTGACATTTCAAAATCTTTCCACATTTCTTTAGAGAATGACTTGCATAAGTCATCATGACCTATAAATAGGATATCAACCACAAATATTTTTGCTAACAAAATCTTGTTCTATGGTACCTCTTTAATATGTAGATTTCTATTATTGTTGGTTCTTTGAAAACCAAGCTTTACCAAATATCTATGAAGTCTCTCATACCATGCTCTAAGAGCTTGCTTCAGACCATATAAAGCTTTGTGTAACTTATAGACCATCTCTTCTTTTTTTTGGATTAATGAAACCTTCAGGTTGATTAATGTAGACTTCCTCTTCTAGAATTTCATTCAAGAAAGTTTATTTTACATCCATTTGATACACTTTGAATCCTTTAAATGTAGCATATGCAAGTAGTGTTCTGACTCCTTCAAGTCTGGCAATAGGAGAAAATATTTCTCCATAGTCTATGCCTTCTTCTTGAGCGTATTCTTTGCACACTAGCCTTGCCTTATTCCTTGATACTTCACCATTTTCATTCAATTTGTTTATGAATACCCACTTTGTACCAATTAACATTTTGATCCTTGGGTCTAGGAACAAGAGTCCAAGCATTGTTCCTTTCAATTTTCTCAATCTCTTCATTTCCTACCGCTATTCAACATTCATTTTTCAATACATCATTAACAATTCTAGGTTCAAATTTAGTAAGAAAACATGTACCTTTTAGATTGTTCTTTGTCATTGTGCCTCCTATCTAATCTCCAATTATTTTCTTAGGTGCATGATGGCTTCTAACATATCTAGCAAATACAGGTATCTTACTTCTAGATTCTAGATTGGATTCACTCAGTTCACCATGCTCAAATGTTCTACGAATTTCTGAACTTTGCTCTATTTCTACTATCTGAGACTTGGTTCCCATAGACTATGAATTGGGTTCCTCTATCTAAGACTCAGTTTGAACTATCTCCAACTTAGGTTGCACTAGTTACAACTCAGTTAACATACTAGACTTTGGTGACTTGGGTGGGGTAATTTGTTGAATGGGTATTAAGTTCAAAGTAAACAAAGTTTTTGTAATCCTTAGGTTTGTTGCTGCTTTGTTCTTCATTATTTTCTACAAATTAATCAATTCATCAATTTTTACATTTATACTTTCTATAACCTTCTCAGTAGCAAGATTCAAGCATTTATATGCTTTTCTCTTGTTGGAGTATCCTAGGAAAATGCCTTCATCACTTTTCACATCAAACTTTCCTTTCCTTGAATGTTTCAAGATATAACATTTGCTTTCGAATAATTTGAAATAATAGACATTAGGTTTATAGTGATACCATTATTCATAATGTGTTTGATCTATACCTATCTTTAGTTGAACTCGGTTCAAGGTATGAAATATTGTGCTGATTGCTTCCTTCCAGTAGTTCGTTGCAACATTTTTCTCTATCATCAGTGTTCTTGCACAATCCACGATGGATCTGTTTCTTCTCTCTATTATGCCATTCTATTGAGGTGTTCTAGGTGTAGATACATATCTTTTGATTCCTCTTTCATTGTAGAACTCATTGAATTCATTAGAGATGAATTCTCCTTCTCTATCTGATCTTTAGCATTTTAACTTTTTACATGTTTCTTTCTCAACTCTAGCTAGATACCACTTGAATTTTTAAAAAGCTTTAGGTTTATGCTTTAAGTACATTACTGTCATCATCCTAGAATAATCATCAACATATAAAATGAAGAATTTGTCTCTAATGTAGCTCTATATACCTATCAGTCCACAAAGATTTGTATGAAGTAGTTCCAAGACTTCTATAGTATTGAAATTTTTACTTTTGAAGCTAGTTTTACCCATCTTTCCAATCTAACATTGTTTTCATATGGTCATTTCATGTTTCTCCATATTTGGCATACATCTTACTCTTCTATTCTTTCTTATAGCAACCATATTATGAAAGTTTATATGACACATCACCAACTTTCCTCTACATGTGCCAAGAAGCATGAACTATTAGTGAGATCAAGATAGAATATATTACCTTTTGTCTGATTGCTAATTCCAACTAGGTTTCCTTTACCATCCGGAAGCCCGACCTTCCTCTTCATGAATTCTACCTTGAACCCAATATTATTGAGCTATGCAACACTTAGAAGATTGTGTCTCAGTCTTTCAACCTAGTAGGCATTATCACATCTGAATCCATTAGTGAATGCAATGTATCCTTTTCCCTTCACATAACATGGTTCATTATTTCCAAATTTAACACTTGCACCATCATAATGCTCCAAGTGTTCAAAATTAGTTTTATCACTAGTCATGTGATGATCTATTATCCATGTGTAATTCTTGCTAACATTATAAATAAGTGTCATCTTTTCATTATCCTCATCATCTGATTCACATTTAATAGTAATATATACCATTTCATCTTCATTATCACTATCATAATCTTTAGCAATATAACAAGATTTATTACCTTCGTCTTTGTAGTCTTTGTAGCTCTTGAAATCTTTCTTGCCTTTGAACTTGCTGGAATTTTTGTCATCTTTACTTTCGTGGTTTAGACACCTTGCAATAATGTGACTAACTTCTTCATGAGAAAAAAAAATCAATGAAATTTTGCCTTTATATTTACCTTTGCCTTTTGGTAACCTCCTTGCAAGTAGGGCTTTAATGGCTTCAAGATCATCATCCGATTCTTCTTCTTCTTCTTCACTGCCAGATTATTTTCCTTTGAGTTTCCTCCCTTTCTACCAAGGGTTAGTTTTTCTTTGAATGTCGGTTCCATGTTGCAAGATCCAAGAAGATATTTATCAAAGTTATCCAACTCAAAAGTTATTAACCTTCCCACTCATGTATCAAAAGTTATATCACTTTTGGCATCACATCTCATTTCTTGAATAACTACAACTCTAATTGCATAAATAGGAAAAAAAGTTCTTAATACATTGTTGACTACTATTTCATCTTCTATTTTTCCTCTTCAAGCTTTGATTGCACTCACACTTGCTTTGATTCTCTCATCATATTTTGAAATATTTTCATCTTCTCTCATCTTCATTTGATTAAATTGATCTCTTAAACTTTCTTCTTTGGCTCTCCTTACATTGTCATCTCCTCCATAGATCTTTTGCAGCTTGTTCCACATTTTATGAGCAGTAGGAAAATCTTGACTTCATCAAATTTAGCATAATTGAGAGCAGAAGTAATGTCAATCATCATTGGGTTGAGATTATTTTATCTACCATCTGATCCATAGTCAAAGGATCAAGAGGTGACACATACTAGTTCTTTAGGAATTTCAAGTTTGTGTCTCCAATGGTTCCCAAATGCAACCTCATGAGTTCTTGCTATGCTTTGAGGTTTTATCTATTCAACTTGGGAATCTCTCTTCTATAAGACAACTTGATCTTTAGCTTAGGTCCTTGAAACCTTTTCTGCAAGAACCAACAACTCTGATACTAATTGTTGAAAATATAAGAGGAGTAACTAAGAGGAGAGGAGTGAATCAATTACCACTAAAATAATTCCAAATCCCTTAGATGTCAATAAACATGTCCTTTAAACTCACAACTTAGTTAGAACTCGATATTCACTATAATGTGGTTAACAAAGAAATCTTATATATTAATGTGCATTAACCTTTAGTAACTTAGTTGCAAAAAGATAAAGAATTAAGAAAATAAAATGAACACATGAGACACCAAGATTTAACGTGGAAACCCAATTTGCGAAAACTACCAATGCAACTAGTTACAACTTTTCACTCTTCTGAAGTGAGCCCTATTAGGAGCCAACCCTATTAAAGTTTGCAAAACACACTGTTAGGTGTGACCCTATTAAAAGATTTAAATCATCTTGTTAGGAGTGGTCTTGTTAGAGGTCTTAAGACACTTCAATCTAGAAATGCCACCTGGTTAGAGGACTTACAAAATAATTGTTAAGTCCCAACTCTGTTAAGAGATTTCTTCACTACTACAATTGTTAGAGAGTAATAATGATTGGTTTGATTTATGAAGCAAATGGATTGCATATTTAGATCACTATTCTACCTTATCCTTTGGATCCTCCCTGATCAAAATATTCTTTGCAACTCCTTGGATACTCTACTCTTAATCAGATATCCTTCTCTTTTCGCATCTTATCTTCTTCACCACTTTCTCATCTTCAATTCACAACTTGACCTTTCACATATATGAAACCCAATCTCAAGTTGTCTTGAATACCCTTTCAAATAAACAAATAATATCCACTAAGTTGGCTTGCATAAACCAACTAATAGATAAAACTAATCGGTTGAAGGTCAACTAAAATTGGGTCACTTGGTTGCCATCGAGTTCCTTGGTAGCTGACTTGACTTGGTTTACACTAAATTCCTTTGGTAATTGACCTAACTTAGTTTACACAAGAATCCCTAAACTTCTCTTCTTCTAAAATTTTTCTCAAAGAATACTAGAGTCTGATTCCAATTGGCAATACTCGGTTAGAGTATAACATTCCCATAACATCAATGACAATATACTATTGAATAATTTTTATCAACAAACATCTGATCCAAAAGAAAGAAAAATTTAAAAGGCCATAAAGGCCCAAAATGAAAAAGTAAAAAATCATGTGGATACCCAAGATATTCATAAAATAAATGCATCTCAAAGAAAAATCTCAATTGGCATCCATTATTGCTGCTTAAAAATCCCCATCCATTCATAATTTATCCAAGTCTCCATATAGACATTCTCAATCTCCCCAATTTATTTTTAGTCCTTATTCTTCTTATCCTACATTGCCAATCCTCCATCTTCCGACTTTACTTTTGATCCTTATATTCCTTCTACTCCATTTTATCCTTCATCTCATTTAACATCATCTTTCTCACTACCTCATCACCCTTCAAGGTATACGCCAATGATGATCTTTCCAACTCCCTCATCCATTTATCCACAAGTCTTACATCTCAAACCATCCATCTACACAACAACCACCCATCTCCTTAGTACCATAATAAGTGTAGAATCTACAACAATAGTATGTCCTAAGACATCCTCAACTAAAACCAAATCTTTTTCAAGGAGTAGGGCAATCCTCATCTCAACCACCACCATTCATTCCACAAATATGATCATATGCTCCCACTCTATCAGATATATATCATACACCTAGGGCACTTGAAATGGGGGCACTCCCCACATCACCAATAAACCTAGAGTGAAAATAAATGAGAAAATCCTTTAAGGAGCTCAAGGCAAGAAATAAACCTAAGACTTTCAAATTTCAAATTGTATGCACCTATATATTTGATAGACCTATCATAGCTATACCCTTTTGCAAGCATTTTAAGATACCAAAGTGTGACAAATTTAGGGGAAGGGAGATCTTATAACACACATCAAATAATTCTACATGCATTTTTAGGAAGTGGCATATAGTGATGTGTTCCTCATGCATCTATTCCCTAAAAGTATTGGGGGTCCTTCTCTAGAATGGCTCTATCGTATACCTTACAGGACTGTGAATACCTTTAATGAACTTTCTGAAACATTCATTTCATAGTCTACTCACCTAGTTGAGATAAAGCTATCCTTGGTGGACTTAGTCCACACCAAAAAGAAGGAAGGTGAAAGCCTTGTCAACTTCTTATAGACATGGAAAACCCTCAGCACCAGAGTAACGTGCAACCTAACTGATTTTTTTTTTGTTAAAATGTTCATCAACAACACACATCTATGATCACGACCAAATCTACACATCAAGGAGGCTTCAAAAACTTGCATGTTTTCATTCTCATTATTTAGGTTTCCTTATTGGTTTATCATATTTGTTGTGTTGGATCTTATTTTGTGGATGCTTTGTTTATTCTTTGTGTTCTTTATGAATTAATTTCTATCACATATAGTTTGGCACACCCATCCATACTTACATATCCCCTTCCATCTCCTACCATCATTGAAACCCTTCCATCAATTGAATACCTCCAATTTGTATCCATATTTCCTCCTCCTAACATTATCCAAACCTCATCTAATGAACCTCATGATTCCATTCTCCACCTGTAGATCTCCATTGAAGAAAAGCCCATCTATCTATTGATCCCATCTAAATAGTTCACCCATACTCCCAACCAATCCTATCAATATCTTGTCCAAAATAATGTTGAAATATCCATTGGCATAAATTAAAATCCTACCATTCTAGCTACTCAATCTCAAGATAATCCAATCCAACTTATTCCCCTATGTGATCCATTTTGACTATGCACTCCATCCAAAGATTAGTCACCGTCTCCTCCATATCAAGATCCTACCCTTTTATTTTCCACTCTACTTCAACATCCTATTATTTTATACATCCCTCCAAGTCAAGATCCATTTCCATCCACTCCATTTCAACATCCTATTATTTCATTCATCCCTCCAATTCAATATCCATTTCAACATCCTCTTATTTCATTCATCCCTCCAAGTCAAGATCCATTTTTGTCCACCCATTCAAAGAAAGATAATCAAACTCCATCCCCTCTTCTTCATGATCCTATATCCCCTGTAATCCATGGTAATACATCTATGAAAGAAGAAATAATGGTCAAACTCAACAATTCTATTCCTCCACCTACTAATGGACTCACATCTTGATGAAAAATATATTCTTACACAATCTTTCCCATAAATCAATATGCAATGAACATCATATTAAAAAAAGAAATAAAAATGTATCTATAGATGTTGGTATCCCTTCTATACCTTCACCGTCCCAAGTCCTTCCATCTTCACCCCACAGTTACCATCCATCTTATTCCACATCCATTTTGGGCCCTTATCCTAATACTTCTTTCTATCCCTCCATTTTAGGTTGTTATATCCCTTATTTAAATCCTTCACCCTTTCCATCCATTTTGGGTCCTTATATACCTAATCCAAATAATTAATCTCTCCCATCTATTTTGGGTCCTACTTCTTCCCCTCTTCCATCTATCTTAGGTTCTTATCCTTCATTCCTTCCATCCATTTTGGGCAATTACATACATCCATAGCTCATATTCCAATCCATCACTCCATCCCCTCAAATCCACAAGTTAGATAATCAAATAACTCATCCTTGAATTCCTCCCAACCTTCAACCTCTATCATTCCATCCATAATCTCTCCACATATTTCTCCCATACCATGGATAATGGAAGAAAATTGGATACCAAAATTAAAAAGAATAAATCCAAAAATCCACAAAAGCCCAAGTATCAACATGTCCCATCTAAAATTATGTTCAAGAAAATAAAAATCTAATCCAAACAAAAGAAAAAATTTAAAGGCCACAAAGGCCTAAAATGAAAAAGTCAAAAACCATGTGAATACCCAAGATATTCATAAAAGAAATGCATCTCAAAGAAAAATCTCAATTGGCATCTGTTCATGTTGCTCAAAAATCTTTATCTATTCATAATTTATCCAAATCTCTATATACACATCCTTCATCCCCCTAATTCATTTGTAGTCTTTATGCTTCTAATCCTACATTACCAATCATCTATCTTCCAACTTTACTTTCCATCCTTATATTTCTCCTACTATATTTTATCCTTAATCTCATTCAAAATCATCTTTCTCACTACGTCGTCACCCTTCAGGGTGTGCGCCAATAATGATCTTTCCAATTCCCTCATCTATTTATCCACAAGTCTTACATTTTCCATCCATCATCTACAAATTCCCACCAACCATTCCACTCATTAATCCAATGTTTTTCATGCTTCTTTATCCACAAATCCTACCAACATCTATGAGTCCAATTAAAAAAAATAAAAATAAAAATCATCCTATGGTGAAAACTTGGCAAATAAGAACCTTGGATAAGTACCATTACGAAAACTTGGCAAACAAGAATCATGTGTAGTCCTTCCATCCAAATGCTTTGTACACTTGGGGCCAAGTTCTTCTACCCACCATACCCATCCCATATTCCTACCATACCCACCACATTTTATCCATTTCACATCCTTCATCCTATGGACCTTCATAAAAAATAAAATAAAGGCCAACACTATACATACATGCTTTTGGTCACCTTTTGACACTCATTCTCCTATCATAATGTGTATCCACCTATCCTTTATCCACCCATTCTTCCTTTTATATAATTCATCATCGCCCTCCTTTATGTTAGCTACATCCACCCATCTCAATTGTCCTCTATCTACGTCCCTCATCTTGTTGTTGCTCTCTCTTCCATCCTATCACACCCGTCTTAAGTCCTCTTCATGCATGACATATTATAATTAAGGGTATTGTATTCCTTTGAGACCCTAACCTACTGATGTTGGAGCATCCTGGCTTGTATTGCTATCTTGCATGTTTTTTTTCTTAGTTGTTGTTGAGCTCCTTGTTACTGTTGAGCTCTTAGTCTTTGTCAAGTTCTTTGTTGCTGTCGAGTTCTCTGTTATTGTTGAGTTCACAGTTGATGCCAAGTTTGTAGTTGACGTTGACTTCTCTGTGGTTGCCAGGTTTGTGTTGGTACCAAGTGCTTGTTGGTGCTGATCTTATGTATGTGCCAAGCATTGCTACGTGACAATATTTGTTCTGGTCCTTCTTTGGCCAAGCTATATGTGTCTGGTTCTAGTTTGGGCTGACTTTGCACATTAATTTTGTGATTTATATTTAAAATTTTTTGAGAGAAGACTTGTGGCTTGGTTTTCATTTAATGAAAGGATTTATTTAGTTAGTAATTTGTAACATGTTGACTTGTAGCTGTGCATGCATTTAAGGGGGTCTTGGGTAGAGTCTTAAGTAGGACTTGTGGGATCAAGAAGAGTAGAAGTAGAGTGAGGATGCGAAGATCATCATTGAAGATCATAGTTTGAATTTTAATGTTGGTCATATGCTAGAAGGCTGGGAATGTATGTTGATAATTTAAAGAATTGATAAAGTGTTTTTCTCTTCTATCTCCTTTGGTTTCTATTTTTGTGTTGTGTTTACTCTTGTAGGTGACTTTGGTAGTTGGGTGTACCTTTGGCCCTAGTTTACATCATTATCCCTATGTAAGTTGGTATCAGAGCTTGAGGTTTGTCCTTGTGGAGACTGGATCATGTAGAACCATGAGTTAATTTGGTTGTGGGGTAGCAGATCTGAGGATTTGATCTACAACTTGTAGAGGCTTACGATCTTGCAGGAACCTGATTGTAAAGATGGTTCAAGGTAGAGGAAATGTTGATCATGTCATATTGGATACATTGAGAAAAATTGTAGCTAGATTAGATATTGTAGAGATAGCCTAGAGGAGAGGATAAAATCTTGATGATGTAAGTGATGATGAAGCAAGAACACCAAACCCTAATCCAGAACTTGAAGAAGATCAATATGAGGCAAGGTTGTTGAGAGTATTGTGTAGGAAAAATTCAAAACCCATTGTTGAAGTTGTTCTTTATGATGGAAAAATGAGTACCAATGCTATGTTGGATTGGATCTTTGAAATGGAGAAGTTATTTGACTATGAAATCACTCCTGATAATAGGATGGTGAAGATTGCAGTTACAAGGTTAAAAGGACATGCTTCACAGTGGTGGAAGCATTTGCAAACTGATAGACAAAGGAGAGGAAAGGAGAAGATCAAGACTTGCACAAAGATGGTGAACAAAGTAAAGAACAAGTTTCTTCCTATTGATTACCATGTTAGTTTGTTGAGAAATATGTAAAATTTGAGACAAAGAGACATGACTGTGAAGGAGTATATTGAGGAATTCTATAGATTAGACATCAGACATGGACATGTGGATGATGATGTTGAGAAAATTTCAAGGTACATAAATGGATTGAGATATGGGATTCAAGATGAGATAAGTTTTGTGAAATTGAAAAGTGTGGAGGAAGCATATCAATATGCCTTAAAAGATGAGGAGATCTTGACAAAGAAGCATGAAAAAAGATAAAGAGGTAGAGGTAATTCTTATTCTAGAGGTGGTTTTCATGTTAATTAATTTAGATGTGGTAAAGAAGGGCATAGATCCTTTGAGTGTAGATCCACTGAAAATGGGCAAGGTAATAGAAATATTGTGGTTGAAGGAGACACTAAGGGTTTACCTAGTAGACCTAAGGTTGGAGAAAATCTGATGGTGAGAAGAACCTTATGTAATAAGGAAAGTGATGAAGAACATATCCTAAGGAGAAGTCTTTTCAAGACCAGATGTAAGATGGCTGGAAAATATTACAAGGTGATCATTGATAGTGTAAGTTATACAAATTTAGCATCAAAATAATTGGTTACAAAGTTGCAAATACAGAGGTTGAAGCATCCTAAACCCTATCATGTTTCATGGATCAAAGATGAGCTTAAGGTATTGGTAAGTGAGTAGAGTATTGTGAAGTTCAAGATTGGACATTATTTTGATGAAGTGCTATGTGATATTATGCCTATGGATTGTTGTTGTATTTTGTTGGGTAGACCTTGGCAATATGATAGATATGCTAAACATGATGGAAGATTGTATCAATATAATCTTTGGGTGAATGGGAGAAAGAAAATATTGTTGCCTTTGATTGAAAGTCCAAATGAGGTTAATTGTACTACTGCGAGAATTTGCATGGTTAATGGAAAGCAATTTGAAAAGGAAATGAAGAAGAATCAAGTCTAGGGTATAATATAGTGGCAAATTTTTGTATTTTGGCAAATTTGAGGTTTTTCTAGTGTTATTTTTGGTGATTTGTGAGCCCTTCCATGGTTTCCCTGGTTGCTAAGCTTTGTTGGGTTTACCTGGTTGCCTAGCATTGTAATTGCCAAGGCAAACGTTACGTTTGAGTTTTTTCCTCGTGGTATTTGCCTTTCACACAACTGACCAGGTAATTCTTTTTAGGTAATGTTTGCCAGGTTTCAAGTTTCCATTTCATGCAGTATGGAGGAATTTTCCATCCCACTTTCATTTTACCATGGAGGAATCAGCTCGTTTCACATTATCGAAAGTGGAGGAGCGGCTCATTTCGCCAACATAATTTCATTTTACCATGGAGGAGTCAGCTCGTTTGGCATGGTAAATTGGTAATTGATTTGTAATATGTATAAATCTGAATTCACCCAAGCAATGAGACATTACTAAATACTACTGGCACTCCTTGAAATTTTTGGCAGTGTAGGACACATCGCAGGCACGACTTAGACTTAGCTTCCACAAATGGTAGTATGTGTTGTAAAATATTCTCCTTGAGCTTATCTAGTTTAATTTAATAAGAAACTTATCTACAGTTTCAAAGGCCGACCAGGCCCTAATTCAGGAAGAAGCCCAAATTCCCAAAACCCATGGCCTTGACCCACCCATATCCTCGCCTGAGGAGATGAATGAAATTATGGTGGAAAGAAGTGGGGAGGTGGTAAGGAAGAATAGGAGGGCTTGGAGAAATTTTAACATGGACACAACTAGGCTGGGTTTTGTCAGAGAACTGGTGAACATCCAAGTGTTGGAGGATCTTGATGGTAGAACCCACTATGATGAGTTAATTGACCCTGCTATGTTGGTCATCTCTGACAACACGTAGGAACCTAGCTTCAATTTCCTGAATAATGCGAAGAATTGCTTGGTAGACAATTTTTTGTTTTATCAAATGTTTGTTTCAGGAAATTGAGGCCCTTAAGGAAAAGAACAACTAGGACACCAATCAGAATACCCGCAGGGTTCAGGAGACCATAGGAAAGAATACTACCAAGATTGGTAACCAAAAAATCCATGGCGGCTAGGACACCAGGGACAGACAAGAGGATAGACTCTCCTTGGTTGAACAGAAGTCCAAAAGTTCGAATCCATCCACTAGGTGTTGACTAAACAAATTGTGGACACCCTGCACACTCTGAATGAGAACATTGTCAACTTGGGTGACTCTCTAATAAGAGCCGACTTAGGTAGGGACACTGCACAAAATACTAGGATGGATTTTGGGCAGGTGGAGTTTTCTCAAACTAAAGCCAGGGACTAGGTGAACAAGGTGGACCAGGTGGAGACCCAAAATAGGAACTAGGAAGGAGCAGATAGTCAAAAGGACAATGAAGCTGCAGAAAATCTGCAGGACCTAGAGAAGGACAAACAATAGTCTGCTTCACTTTTGGTTTTGTTTTTTGTTTTGGTTTCTGGCCTTTGTCTCCTGACCTTAGGCCTTTTGTCAATTTTTGGCTTTTAGTAGCAATCTCTTGTTAGCTGGACTTTTTAATTTTCTTTCTATTATGCTGTAAAATTTTAGGTTTTAGGATCCCTGTAAAACCTATTTTACTTAATCAAAAACTTATCTACAGTTTCCTTTCTTATCTCATTTTCATTAGAATTTTTTCAAAAAGTGGATGCAATGCTGGAAGTTACTGGCAAAGTTAATGGTTTTTAAAGCTTGCATGCATGGATATTGACCACCTTTATTTCCTTTTCCATGGAATGTCAATTCACCAACTGTCAAAAATCAAATTTGATATTTAAGTTTTTTCTTTAAGTTTCAATTCCTAGTCTAAAAGTAATACTGCTTATTCTCAAGGAAGTAAATAGATTTTCAATGGATTGAGATGTTAGGGGAGGGTAAGTCTGTAACTAATATTGCTTGGTCTCAGGGAAGTGACAAGGGTAAGATCCTCAAGGGCAGTGAAGGGATTAATCTTACATTAAAATGCCAAAAACTTAGAGATACTACCATAAAGGCTTTCTTTGGAATTGACAATGTTTCTAGTCCACCAACTTGTGTAAGTAAAAGTGCAGAAGGAAATCACAATACCTCACCACCACTAGAAGACCAGGTTGTTATTCAATTAAATCAAAATGCATCAAATGAGGATAAAAATGTTCGAACAATAGAAGATGTTGTAACAGAAGATAATATTGATGTTGGTAGGAAGAAAAGAAAAAGGAAAGTAAAAATGGGGCAGGAGTGGGAAATGAAAAGGACTTTCGAGGTTGATTAGGTAGCAAAGTACTAGTTTATTGAACCAGTCACAAACAATGATGAACCACCAATAGAATGTAGGTGTACGATTTGTACCTAGAAAACTAAAAGAGAGAAAAAGTTGTAGCTAAAGCTCGACACTATAGAAAAACATATTGGTAAGGTTTATGAAAAACAAATCATAGATGGAAAGGAAGTAGCGGTAGTGAGATGGAAATTAAAGAAAGAATGCCTTCATGTTAAGTATGCCATAGAATATGAAGAGAATTTCAAGAAAATAGTGGTAACTAGTAGTGGCAGTAGTGGCAATCCAATCAAGGATGGGCTTCAACATGTAGCCAATGATGCAAACTTGGAAAAGACCATTCATATGAGTATTATCTTTCATATTCTATCTAGAGGGTGTCCTATGAGAGACTTTTCAAAATATAGTAATTTATTATCTTTTTGGAGAGTTCCTCACTATCCTATGTCACATTGGTCAATATACGCTGGATGGGAAATGGCAAGCTGTCTTGCTAAGGTGGAAAAGCAAAATGTACAAGAGAGAGTAAAAGAATCCAAGTTCATTTCATTATCCTTAGATGAAGTCACTACGGTAGATAACACTGCTTAGGTCTATATGCATGTATATACTATAAAAGATCATGTCTGTCAAGCTAATATACTTTGTGTTCGTAAAATGAGGGCCAATTCAACTTTAGAAAAATCATATTTAGAAGTTAAGAAAGCTTTGAATGAATTTTTTGGTATGGATGACTTGACAAGTGCAAAGAAGTTAGTGTGTGTCAGAGCTGATGGAACTGCAGTAATGCAAGGGCAAAGGACTAGTCTTTGTGTAAGATTACAAACTAGTATTGCACCTTACATGCTTGGCATACATTGCATGGCCCACCGAATGCATTTAGCATATAAGATTGTAAGTACTTTTCCTATAGTGTCAAAATTTGAAGATCTAATCCATGAGCTCCACTCATACTTTTGCAGAATTTAAGATTTTTTTTGAGGGAGTAATAGTAGGAAATAAGATTCTCAAGGATATTGAGACCAGATGGATATCTTTGCATGGACTAGCAGAATGAGTTCTAGCAAAATATTAATCCTTGATTGGAGTTCTATATGAGCAACACCTTACAGTGGACAAAGCTCCTAATTTGTTAAATAAGTTAAGTGATATAGAGAACCTATTAACTTTAGCCAGTCTTCTCTCCATGTTGGATTTAATGAACAAACTTGTTAAGAAATCCCAAGATAGAACTATGTATATTCATGAATATTGTGATTTACATAAAATGACATGCATGGCTCTGGATTCTTTGTATTAAGATCTCTCAGGTCATAGCCCAATTTTTTCAAGGTGGGAGATAATTACAGATTTGAATCATGCTGAGAATTTTTTATGATTCAATGGAAAAAATGAGCTATGTGTGTTTGTGAAAGGATTTGAAATACTAATGCACCAATCTAAAACAACCAAGAGAGGCAGAGTACTACTAGTTAGAAAGGATGATTTTGACAAGATTGTTAAATCTGTTAGTGAAAATGTGAAGTCTATTTCCTACCAACTTTCAAGTGAGATTCGTGAAAGATTCCCTCGAGAAGAAATTCTTGAAGCCACAAGTTGTGTGTTTCCTCAATTTTGGAAACACTTCAGACATAATCCAAGTGATGCAAAGTTGTTTCATAATAAACTTGATGAATTGATAACACAGTTTTCAAAGCATATAGATTACAATGGACAACTAATACAAGGAATCTTATATTCAAATAATCTTAAAAAACAATGTAAACTTTTTGCATTGTGTATGAAACAACAGATGGAAAACTTTGAGAATCAATAGCAAAGCTCTAGAAAAGGATAAGTCAGAGTGAAGTATTACATACTTCAATATCAAAATATTTCAAACTTTCTAATTTATGTCAAACAATGATATTAGGGTCGATGGAAGATGAGAGAGTTTTTAGTGCATTGGGGTTTTTGAAATCAAATGTCAGAAACAAACTAGACAAAGATTTGGAAACTTTCTTGAGGTTGATTGTAACTCAATAGAATGTTAGAGATTTTCCTTATGATAGGTCATTGGCCATTTGGAATTCTACACATGAAAGATGAGGCCTTTGCAACACTTTAAAAGATGGTGGTTCTAATTCTACTGCTAACTCCAACATAAATGATGAATTTAGGTCTCAAAGTCAAAATGAAGATGAAGATTTTATGGATTTTGAATACCTGATTCAGAATGAAGAGGAACCTATTAGTACTAGTCAGTTTCAGGATCTGGAGCCCATATGGGATATAGAAGCATCACATTTGATACTAAGTCAATGAAGTGAATTGTGATTTAGCAATGTAGCATTCAATTCTAAGGAATTTATAGGTATACTCTACTTCAATTCTTCCATATTCAGTCATATTGCAATTACAATTTACAAAAATTGAGTTCAAGATTTTTGTTACTCAAATTTTGACATAATGTTATTTTTGTATCTTTCTCTTGATTTGAGTTCAAGATTTTTGTTACTCTATTCATATTGTTTACACAATATTATTTTTGTATCTTTCTCTTGATTTAGTTGTTTGATAATAAAAAAAGAGATAATAGAGACGTGTGCAAAGGCCATAATATCAGCTCAGAATATGACACTTTTCATTAACATTAACATCATAGGGAACTACTGACTACAAAACATAATGGAAATACACAGAGTTGGAACAATCTGTGCTCTTAAAGCAAATTATACTTAATCTGAAAAATAAAAATAGATTGGACCATTTCTAAGCCTTGGGAATTCATATTTATATCACTTGAGTTGCAACAAGCTTCAGGCTTAGAAAGGTTACATCATGATTCATTATAAAAGACAAAAGATAACTATAAGAATTTGGTATAGCTCTGATACCATGTAAGAATTTGCCTAAGGGAAAAATTTACTCAGGAACTAAGAACTCAAACACAAGCACAACTGTAGACCAAGAAAGAGAGTATGATTAGAATGACGATATATTCAATATGCCATATTGAGAGTACACTAGGAGTGCCTATATATAAAGGCCTCTGAGATACATCTAGAATGTCTCGTAATCAACACCATGATATGTCATACAACTAGGCACATGTCAACCATATATGAGTTATCCTCCATTAAGCACTGAAGTATGTGCGATGATGTGAGGATAAGCCTACAAGGGTGTGACATCCAAATTAGTGTTGTAGACACCATGTGCTAAAATAGATTTGCATACTCCTATGTTGTCTACATGACAACTCAAAAAGGTGCGCAAACTCCTAAGTGTCTCACAAATAAAAATAATAAAATAATGCATTAACCTAAGTAAACTTAAGTAAGTGTAAATAGTAAGTACATATTTACACCAACAACCCCCTTAAGTGAAACTTAGGGGAATGCACTTAAGCTTACAAAAACTAGGATGAAGATGCATAATGGGTCCCAACTATTAGGCCATGTTAGGTACCCATGTACAAAATGAAGATGCAATCTCTCATAAAGTTGGAAAAGAGGGAAAACCTCATGGGAAAAACCCTCCCCCAAAAAGAGAGATGAAAAAGGATGCATGGATGGATGGAGTAATCAAGACCGCCCCATTACAACATACATTGAGTATATATAGAAGAAAATAGAGGACAAAACCCCCTATGAGGAAAATATCCCCCCCCAAAAGGAGAAGGAGATGAGGTAGTCCCTCCTTTAAAAGTAGTGTGCCAACTAGTGAGAAATGCTCTGATGTAGAAGCTAATCCATGATCTCTAAATGATGTTCCTCCCCTTTGGAAGAAACAAAAGCAAGGGTACCTATGAGATGCATCCCCTTTATGGAGAAGGAATCTCTATGATGATCAGTGTCACTGAAACTTGTCCAAGTGTCCTTGTGTCAATACTAAAGATGGCTTCCTCCAAAACTACTGAAGAGAAGTGAAAATTGAATAAGGAGTGATGTAGAACCTACTTTAGGAAACCAATTCTCTTCTCAAATATGAAAGAGACCTCCTACAGATGTTGTGAAGAAGAATCTACAATCACGCCAACCTGAAAAGGTTGATCATGTAGAGAATGGACTTGAGGGTCAAAGTGGTCCCTCGCAACAATTGTAGAAGAATCCTCCTCAGTAAAGAGAAGTGATAAATCATCATAAAAGTCTCCCATATCCGCTGTGTGTGACTCCAAGAACAGAGCTAAAATGTCTGACAAGAAATCATCACCTAGAAGACCATGTGTACCCTGCAATGTTGAAGTACATGAATCTATCATTGTGACAAAACAAAAAGTATCCCTCTCAAAAAGAAGATGAATGTCATCAAGAATGTCTCCTACATCTTCAATGTGAGACTCCATGAATAGGCCTACAAGGGTAGAAAGGAAGTCATTGCATGAAGGTAGAGTAGGAAGACATAAAGGGTCATGCTACACTAAATTCGAAGCATCTGTGGCTGTAATAGGATTAGTAGGAGCAATACGAGTTGGAGGTGTGATCTCATCTGAAGTGGAAGAAACCATAGCTAGAGTAACTGGATGTAGAATGTTCTCTGGAGATGGAGGATCACATGGATCTCCATATGCTTCCCAAATAGACATCCAAATATCACAAGGAAAATGTGCCAATCTAAGAGGAGCAAAATATTCCTTACTCATAATTTTATGCAGAAATTGATTAAGGTTGATAATATATGTCCAATTAAAATGTGGTGGCATTGAATAGAGATAAGGAAGCAATTTTGGATGTTCTCTTAGATGATCAACTATCAAAGTACTCCATTTGTGATAGTTCCTTGTTGTCAACTGTGGTCTAACACCAGACTAAAAAATTTGACAAGACTCCATGAGATCAATCAAGATAACCTCCAAAAATCAAAGAAACCCCCCAATGAATGATTTAGGCACTTGATAGCCACTTGAAAATTTAGGGTCTACTTCTAAAAGTAGTATTTTTGTCTATAGAACTTAGAATCAAATTGCAGATCTAGAAAGTAGACAAAAAAATATGCACTTTCAAAAAAAACAAAACTTGATTATGTGTCGAAATGAGCCTGTACTAAGCATTTTAAGTGGCAAAAATTAGAATTTACTAGTAGCAAAAAAATTCAAGAATAGAGATCTCAAACCACCTACACCAATGTGTAGATAATGAAATCCTACCTCAAAACAAAAAAAAGGGCTCACAAAAAGGAGTTCGTATGAGGGAGATATCGTTGTTTGAAAATTATTGCTACTATTATTTTTTTTGAATCACCTCCGTGCCTCCAAAAACCAAATGGCTCTAGATTTTGCCTCAGATGTTTGATTTGGATTTTTTGGACCTTCTGAATGTGATGCAAATATTTGATTTGCACCAACAAGCTCCAATCTTCACCTGCAAAAAATCTCTCCTATGGCCCTATGGCCAAATTTTTTTTGAAAAATAATGCAGATTTGTAAAAAATAGCAAAGATGCAGATGAAAAAAAGTATAGATCTAAAAATTAAATGTACAAATCTAAAATGATCATACCAATGCTGCAAATCAGTTTTTCGAGTGCCAGTTTGCAAAAAAAATTGCCTCACAATTGACTTTGGCCTAGGGTAGGCAACTTTATAGCTGATTTTCACCAAATCAGCACTCTTGATGCAATGGTGAGGTTAGATCTAGCTCTAGACACTCCCAATTTTTGTGATACCCCAGAGTCGGGTTGCGGTGCTGAAGTAAAAAAAAGGTCTCAAATGGCTTTGTGAAGAGAGATTCTCCAAGAGCTCTAATACCATGTAAGAATTTGGTATAGCTCTGATACCATGTAACAATTTGCCTAAGGGCAAAATTCACCTAGGAACTAAGAACTCAAACACAAGCACAACTATAGACCAAGAGAGAGTATGATCAGAATGACAATATATTCAATATGCCATATTGAGAGTACACTAGAAGTGCCTATATATAAAGGCCTCTGAGATACATCTAGAATGCCTTGTAATCAACACCATGATATTTCATACAACTAGGCACATGTCCACCAGATATGGGTTATCCTCCATTAAGCACAGAAGTATGTGCGATGATGTGAGGATAAGTCTACAAGGGTGTGACATGCAAATCAGTGTTGTAGACACCATGTGCTAAAATAGAGTTGCATACTCCTGTTTTGTCTACATGACAACTCAAAAAGGTGTGCAAACTTCTAAGTGTCTCACAAATAAAAATAATAAAATAATGCAAAATAATAAAATAATGCATTAACCTAAGTAAACTTAAGTAAGTGTAAATAGTAAGTATGTATTTACACCAACAATAACAACAATTAAGATAATCATTTCAATTTTTTGAAACCTTTTGTAACATCTTTTAACAAAAAAAGGGGAAACAGTTACAAAATGTGACAAGTGGCAAGTGATCATTAAGCCTGTCTTCCAGTTCTAACTGCAACATTACCCATAGCAAATGTTCTACAAAGGTAAGGTAATCTGTTATGATGAAAAACTTCTCTTCGATATTCTTATGCAATACTTATCCTCCAATTGATTCCCTATGACCACCATCTTTTCTACTAATCATCTTCTACTGAAGGGATTGCTTTGATATCTACTATAACCTCCCAGATGGCAATATCTGTATCCACAACAGGCCACACTGTATTTCTAACTACCTCTAATTCACTAATGTTTTTAGTCCATTTTGCATCTATGATGGCTTTACCCTCTCCAGTAATTTTGTTCATATCTACTTCAATTTTGTATGTCATATCAATCATATCATATATAACTTGAGCACTTGATTCACCCCTTGAAAATGCTAGAAATCTCGGATGGTCTAATATTAGATCAAAAGATTCAGACCACTCTTGCCAAGATTTGACATACCCTTCATTGTTTAAAATTGTTGGAATAAAATCTAGGGTACCCAATGCTATACTTTTCAATTTTCCCCTTATTGCTTCGATCTTACCATTGAAGAATGAATTCAATTCTTTAACTTGATGTATCATTTTCCTTATAGGAACAATGATCTCCTTAGGTAGTTCCTTTTTTTGTGTGAGTAAAGGAACTAACCTATCAAAGAATTGAATGTATGGCCCCCACTGGGCAAATAATGGAGGTAATAGTGACAAAGCCTCAGAGTATTGGTATTCATTACTCTGTAGAGTATTGTACATACTATGTACACTTACAAAGGCTCTCTTTAAAGTAGTGATTCTATGACTCAAAAACTATTTCATTGTCCCGATCTCTACATCCTTGCTAATCTCAAACTCATCCACATCCATATGTGTTACTAGATGTGGTTCTTCTGCTATCTGGTCAGTTTGAATATTCTGGTCTTGTACCTCCCTTAATGACCTTTTTGCTCTTTTCAAATCTTCATTCTCCTTTTTTTATTCCTCCAAAGCCTACTGCAGAACATATGTTCTTTTCATTTCCTCTTCATACTTCTTCTTGGTGTTAAGGTACTTTTGATATGTTTGCACCAGTTGTTCTTGAAGAATATCAATCTTGTTCTTGCCTAACATAGCAACAGTTTTTTGGAGGTTGTAAATTTGATCTAAAGAAGTTGAATGTGCATTCAAGAAAATTGCATTACCTGCCGATGTCTCTTTAATTTCCATCAGGGTAGGCTTCTCTTCTTCTGGAGCTATACTCCAAATAGCCATTGTCTTACTATCTATATTAAATCTTGCCCCCTGCAACTCACCAAATGGATTAATCTCCTCATAAGAGATTGATTTTTCTTGTCTCCTCATTTGATCAAGCAGGAATTATGAACTAATATCCCATCCTAGGAAAACTATCATACCACTCCTTTTACCAATTCCCTAGCCTCCTCTACAGCGAGGCTTTCACTGTTAGGATCATAGGCTTGGAGCTTCTACACCATTTCAGACACTTTTTCATCTATGTCTCCAAGTTTTACATGCAAAGAAAGTTCATTCTGTTTGAGTTTATATAGAAAAATTTTGAATTCTTCACTCTTAATAAAATCATCATCCTTCATGAATTCTTGAGCCTATATAATTCTTTCATCCAACATCATGGACTGTATTTCTAAACTATTGGGTCTCCTCTCCTCTTGAGTAGCTTGATCAATTAAGAACTCTTGTCTGGCATCATCAAAATACCTAGTTCAGCACTTGTAAGGCTTTCTCTCTAGACTTTTCTAAAACCTCAATCAATTTTTGTTTTTTCTTGCCCCTTTTATCCCAGTCTGAAGGGCCAGGCTAATCTTCTTCATCACTGATTTCCAATACAACATCTACCTCTGGAGAAGAAGGGTTTACCCTATCTCTAGCATTTTGAGGAACTTGAGCCATAATGTCATCAAACTCCTCAATACACTTATCAATTTGTTAAAATTAGGGTAAATCAGAATAGAATCCCTAGAAATTAGGATCTACTTTATTCATTTCTTCCTCTACTGAGAGGATTTCTCTCCACTACTGCATCCTATCAACACATACATCTTCATCCACTTGATCCCTAATAACACCCTCTTCCCAAATTTTCCTTCCAATGACAACATTATAACCCCTCATTTGTTTAAGAGAACTTCTAACAATGTTAAATGGGTCATAAACCCTAGTGGGGGCAGTGGGGAAATTTAACTCTCTTAGGAAGGCATCAACTTCCTCAATGGTCTCTTTACCAATTTCAAAATCCCCTACTTTGAAATTTCTACACAGAAAAGACCCCTTTTTGATGGTTGGCCCTAGATATTCTCTATTCATGGATAACAACTACCAGAAAATTTCCACTACACCCACCCTCTTTGGTACATATCTTGGCAAGAAATGAGGGGATTGGGAACAACCAAAAATTCTAATCACTATACATTTTTCTAACAAAAATGCATTGCCCCAGTCATGATCAATTGGTCTCTCATCATCAAAACACATAGTTGGTCTAACAATCTTCCTAATTAACCTAGGCTATCTTTCCAATTTTGAACCGAACATTCTATGAATAGTTACAATAAAATCATTATAAAAAGAGAGCGACTTAGAAAAAGAGTAGAACCTCTACCGTAATCTTGTCCATCTTTGAATAGGCAATGCCTCTTCAAAATTGTCCAAAGCTTCAATGAAACTGGAATCCACATGGCTCACATTGTAGAAGGGGATGAGATGCATAAGCAACAAGTAATGTAGAAATTTGAAATTGTCAAGCTCACCTTGCTGAGCTGTCACCTTCTACCCATGAATACTATCAGCAATGTCTGTTCCAAAATCATACCCCACATTAGTATGTGGGTCTTGAATGTCTAGAGCTATCACATACAATGTTGGGGAGACATCCATGGATCCATCTACTCCCAATAGTTTGTTCAACCTGAAAACTATTTTCTAAAAGTATGGATAGAAATATGACAAGGGTATAAAATCAGTAACCTTTTTCGAGAATTCTTCTTTCATCTTGTTTTCCCTCGGGATATGTTGCAACATTGCTTTTTTTTTTTGTATAGAAACCTTGCTGTTTCTAAAATGCTACTTCCAATTTTTCTAGGTTAATAGGAACTGACATGGGACCCTGCGAATCAAATGCTTCAGCAAAAGCATCCTTACTTAACGTACAGAGAATGCTCATATCCTTTCTATGAAAGGACTAAGTGGTTGGATTATATGCATTTACCAGTGCCTTAATAAGGTCAACATCCACTTATACCTCTAGCATTATCAACTTCTCCAGGTTCTTCATCCATGGATTTGAGATGGGAACCTTCAGCACCCTATTCTTGTAAAAGTACCAAAACAATTAAGTTCCATTGGTGTCCAGTACTTGAGCATCTCTACAGAAGCTGTAAGGTTCTCTAAATGTGTGGACATTAGCACTTTGAGCATTGGAAGCTTTAGGGAGAATCTTCAACCATTCTTCTGCAAAGTTTGTAGACAATGAAACCTTGCTGCCCTCTGTAGTGCCCTTCTTTACTGATGATTTTGCTTTTTCCATTCTGATCTTACTGCAAATTCTTTTTGCTTTGTTAGCTCTAGATATCTGAGAATTCTAGTTTTTTGCAACTTGGCGAGGAGCCATGGTGTTAATGGCTTTAAAAGCTTGCATGTGCATGGATATCGATGAGTAGTAAGTACTACCTTTATTTCATTTGCCTTAGAATGTCAACTCATCAACTGTCAGGAATCAGATAATAGATTTGAAAACTTATTCTTTTGTACTTTCAAGCTTTAAAAATTAAATCTTATGAGTTGCAAAACCATTCTTTTTGCACTCTGTCGCAAGTGATTTAACTTAACCTTGAATTCTTTTTACGAAACTGCAAAACCCTTCTTTTTCTTTTCTCGAGCTATCGCAACCATTAAATCAAATATTCACTTTACCCTTGCGACCCTACGATAAGCCTTATATCCTCTTCCAATGAGATTCCCCTTCTATCGCAACTTCAGAACTTAAACTTTTCACATCACATTTGCGCAGTTGTGAAAACCCATTTCCTTCTAATTGGTGCGAAGTGGTGAAGATGGCTTCATCTTAAATTTTCATGGCTTCGCAGGATGACATATCTTTCTATCACAACCTTAGAACATGAAAATCCCTACCATCATAGTCTCATGGCTGCCAGAAGTCTTTTCCCTTTAACCACTGTGAACATGCAAAAATTGCCTAAATTAACATTTCACAGTCTTGCAACCAATAGACCAACTACTTGGAAAAAACCTTTGATGATGCAATCTCCCTATTCGTGACTTTGCAACATAAAGTTCACTGAATCACCATCATTTAATTGGCAATGCCGTGAAATCTCCTTTTTCACAAAGTCACAATGTTAACTCCTTTATCTTTTCAACTGATGATGATGCAATCTCTACCCTCCTCACGATTTTGCAACACACAAACTATTAACTTTCACTTTGATAGTGACATTGCGATAGACCTGTTAAAGCCTTTCTTGCAGTTTCACAACTGCCAACTTCAAGCTGATGAAACCCTTTGCGAACCTCTGATGCCATCGACTTCACATATGTTTTTTTAAACCTTGAATACAATGAAATGATTTGCCCAATTTTTTTTTTTGCTATGATTATTATTTTTTGTTCGCCAATGTATTAATTCTTTGTGCTTTTAAAATAACACAATTCGCCCAGATTTTACACATTGTTTGAGAGACTATGAATGATTTGCCAATGGAGATTATTATTTTTTCTTTGTAAACTATTTTTTTTGCCACAAAAAATAATTTTTTTTGTCAAGTGTTTTACACCTTTCGCCAAGTTTTTACACCTTTTCTAAAGGAGGGGTTTCTTAAAGTATACCCTGAAACCCATACATTGATCCTCATATCTAAATTACTAAGCCACTTGTTGTGATTCATAATTGGCTAAGTGTTAGTCTCACTGGCAAGTAAGTTGTACTTATCACATGACAAGTTGTCACATAATAGGAGAGCGATAAGAAAGTGATTATTGCCAAATAAGTCTTGATCATTAATTATCTATGTCAAGTGGTAGGTAAACAATTTGTTTATTGTTGTAACCTTAGCATTACAATTTATCACTATTAATAGACTCGTGACAATCTATTTACTACTTTATAAATTTGAAATCTCTTAATCTTTCTAGTTTGTGAACCCTAGCTTTCAATGTGCAAGCATTGTGTGATTTCTAAAAAAAATTGTGAAAGAAAAGAAGGTAGTTTTAGAAGTACTCTATTAAGACTATGTGATCAAATTGAGAATTGTGTTTTCCAATCCAGATCAAAATGGTAGAAGCAATTCATAAGATCATGTTGGTTGATGGGAAGACAAAGGAGCATCTAGTATATGAGATTATCCCATTGAGGATAGACAAGAAATATGTTTGGTGCCCTATAGTCATAGCCAGGTAATGTTCTTCTCATTGAGAATGTAAGTGCATATATTTAGGACAAGTTTGAGGAACTATGTGATAAGGAAATTTGAAAATAATTATTTGAATTTCACAAGGATTGGGTTTTGAAGGAAAAATATAAGAATTTGGAGAAAAAAAACCTATGGTATATCTTGGACATTCTTGATTTCTTCTACGAGGATTGGATGAGGTTTTTGCTTAGCAAAGTACACAATGAAAATATGTATTTCAATAAACCCTACAAAATCATAAAGGTGGTGATTCAAAGGGTAATTTATTTCAATTCTACTAGGAATGATCTCACAACCAAATTTTTTTTGACAAAGTATGTTGCAGAGATGAAAATATGTCATCAAGATGGGTGAGCCTATCCATTTACCCATATTACAAATGCAAAAGTGAGATATGTTGTAATGGTGATTGCATGTAGGATTTACTATTTGAGTCATAATAATAGAATATAGAGTAGAACTATATTTAGAGCATACCAGATGATTCATGTTTAATCTTTGCTCAACATGAGTAGATTACTTTAGGGGCAGGTGATGGAGAATATTGATAAGATTAAAAATGATTACATAAAGCATATTCACAAATGTGGAACAATCTCAATTTGTATTTCTTTTATTTTAAGGAGTTCCCCCTGTATAGGCCCTACTAGGATTAAAAAAATAAAACAATAATTACATGCAAATATAACCAATGTCACAAAGGAATAAAGCACACATAAGTGAATAAAAGGAACATAGATTTAATGTTGTTCACCCAATGCTCAAGCTACATCCACCATACAACAAGTATAATAAATTATCTAGTAATTTTAACTTGATTATAATATGCAATCCCTTGAAACTCAATACCACCACAAGAAGCTACTAAATCATTATACATCATAAAATCCCTATCCTTAAGACATTTAACATAAGAAATATGCAAGTCACAAAATTAGGGTTAGAATATGTTGTCTAATAGAAAAATAACTCTTTAGACCTTTTTATAATATTAAATCATTTTTGGCCTCAAGGACACTGCCCCTTGACCATGCCATCTATTGTGTTAGGGAGTGCACCTAGGGTGTTGCCCCTGGACCACACCTTAAGCATTATCTCTTGATCCCTATCATGGGGGCACTGCTCCCAACTTCTATAGAAGAGATATGGGATGGAAAACTTTACCTCTAGGTTTGATTAGGTTCCACATAACAACAATATCCAAATTGGAGACTGGTTAGACTCCACAAAAATAAAAAAACCCTTCACCTAGTTGAATGATAGAACTATCACAAGTTACATAAGTGGGCTATGCAAAAGGTTAGAAGCTAAAGTTAATACAACTCTATAGGATCACTTCAAAAGTTTCCTAAAACCAATGTACAAAAGAGAGAGCATCCCCTTCAACTTATTCGAGAAGTATGAGGATGTTTATTTTCTTGCAAACATAGATAGGTGTATGATACAATCGGTTTAACCTCAAGTCTATTGGTTGATAGATTTCTAGTGTTAAATGAATAAATAAATAGTCAGATTACATATTGAAAGGTTTCTTTCTAATCCCATAAACCCTAATTTGCAAATATTTGGAACTTCTATAGAAATAAATGCTAAAGTCCAAAAATAACAAGAGGCGATAGATGCAACAAAGAAGAAGCCAAGGAAAGTAATAAGAAAATGGGATTCTAAACCTAGTGAACCTTAAGAGGTTGAAGACATGGATGAAGAAATGGAGGCAAAGCTTACTAGTGAAATTCAATCAAGTCCTCAACCAGAGATGGAAACTAGGGCAGAACTTGAACCTGAGTAAGAATCCATTCCTAAGTTGAAAGAGAAAGGAGACAGATTTGAGTAAAGGATGAAAGCTTGGTCAATCCCACAAATCTTGAAATTTATAAAATGAAGAGGAACAAGGAGGAAAATATCGATGTAAAGAAAGATGGACCAAAATCATAAACAAACGAATGTTTTGAGATAGAAATAGATGTTGAAGTGGTGAATTCATTGAAGAGACGTAAAAGGCAACCACCACCACTTACAGTAGATGATATTATTACTTATATTATGAAAAATAAAAATAAAAATACCTTAAAGAAAAGGTTTTTGAAATTTGATGATGTAAATAAAAATAAAATAGTTAGTATGAGAACTTTTAGTAAAAATCCATTAGAAGTAAGGGAAAAATTACCTAAGGAAGTAATCGACATTCTAGTAAAGAAATGGTAAGAAGATCAAATTCAATTAGATATTTTATGATTCCCTTGCACAAATAATGCTAGAATATACCAAATGGGAGAGAACAAATCTTGTAGATGCAAACAAACAAGACTTCTCAATAGTAAAAAATATAGCCCTAGTGAGTACAAATGAAGAAAAATAAGTATCCAATTATGCAATTAAGAAATGGAACACAATACTTTAACAATAAGTGAATATTACCATGAAAATACAAGAGGAAGAATCAAAGGTACAACTCCCTCAATACATAGACCCTAAAGGGAAAGACACAATGCCCAAATACAAGAAGAAGAAGAAATACAATAGAGGATTAGGATCGTACAAAGACAAAGAAGGACGAATAAAAGATATAGATGAAGTACCTATAAATTTTAATCCACTTAAAACTATAAGGATTAAAGCTCAACCGAATCCACTACAAGAGAAAACTCCTCAAAAAGAGGATTCATCAGTTAAGGGAAAGATAATGGAGACTCGAGCTCCACCTAAAAAGGAAAAAGTCATCAAAGAAAACACAAATTGAACAATCTCTAGAGTAAGAAAAGAAGGAGAAGTTAGTTGAGGTACCAAAGGAGAAGACACATGAGAAGGAGAAGACACTTGTTAAAGAAGATAGTCAAGCAAAATTAGCCACACTACATAGACAATCTACACAGGAGAAAGAAAATGATTCTAAAAGAGAGAAAGAACTAGGTAAGGAATATGATTCAAAGAGAAAATAGATACTAGAAAAGAGACAACTCCTTAGAAACAAAAAATTCCAAAAAAAGAGAATACTCTTGAAAAGGAGAAGATACATAAATAAGAAGATAATATCCAAAAAGAAAAAAATAGTAGAAAAGGAAAAAACCCTTGAAAAAGAGAAAACACTATAAAAGGAAGCAACACATGAGAAAGAAAATACTCTAGTGAAGAGATATAGGAGAAAGATAAATCAAATGAAAGAGAGGTGCTATTGACAAGATCCAAAATTTCAGAGAACAAGTCCACAGTAAAAAGAAGTGTGAAGAAAATAGAGTCCTTAAAGAGGAAGAGACTGAAAAGAATAAAAATAAGAAGATTTTTCAGGTGACACCCTCATCATCTTCAATATTCAACTTAGAAGATGAAGGAGAATTATATGAACAAGATACAAAGGAATAAATTGTGGATAACTCAATAAAATAGAAACTGGAAAAGATGAAGGAGAATTTTGAATAGATAAATTCAAAAGAACTAAGAAAATTCTCCAAACTGGTCCAACGATATGAGAAGCTTGAATAGGGAAAAAAGGAAACAACAAATAAGAACATTGGTTAAAACTATAAACATGATGATTGAGCTAGCATCAGAGACATAGAAACAAATCTTATTTATCAAGTTAAACAAATGGTTGAAAATATTGATGAATGGATCAAGGAAATGGAAAAGGTAGTTGAGAAGAAAGTCAAGAAGAAGAGGTTGGACAAGCTCATGGATCACATTGACATGAAAAATGTTTCTCTAGCACAAGTTAAAGAAGAAATTACTATGTCTTTAAAAGTTATTAACCATGTACTACAAAATATATCTGACCCAAGCACCTTTACATGAGATCTCAAGCAAAAGAAAGGAAAAACTCAATAGGATCTTCAACAAGTCATTAGGACTTTTCATCCCCTTACTATTTTAGCATTTGGATATATATCGAAGGTTTAGGAAACCATTCACTTGGTTAATTGGCTACAAGTTAAACATGAAAAGAGAGATCTTAAGCTCTTATAACTTCAATATTTCCTATCACCAATGATAGGTATGATTCAAGAGCATTTGAAGGAAGCGCGGATGTTGATCACCAAACCACATATCAACATAATAGATTGAATTGAGGACCACATGGAAGAGGTTAAAAGTGAAACACTCACCCTCACCAACTTGAAGGAGTTCTGGAAGGTGTAACTTGATAGTGCTCAAACTCAATACAAATTTTTTTTTGACAAGATATGAGTCCTAGTGTACCTTTTTCCGTTATTAAAAAAAGGGGGCAGATGAAAAGGAAGATAAAGGGGGAAGATAATCAGAGGAAGAAAAGGGGGAATATGTTGGCAAGAGGAAGATAAGGTATAGAGAAGAGGAGAAGCTTAGAATAAAATGTAAGGGGGAGAAGACATAATCATGAAGAGAAAAAGGATAACATTGAAAGTGGGAGATATAAAGAAGAAAAATAGATGAAAGACATCAAGGAAAGTAGCAAGGAGAGATGAAAAGAGTAAGGGGGAGAATATACTTAGGAGAAGTCTCATCATTTATTTGACTAAGTACATGCATACATTAAGTTATCCATAGGTACTATCAAAGGAGAAAAGAAAATAAGGCTGATCTTATGTCAATGTAAGTTGTAGGTTTTTCCATCAATGCCAAAGGGGGAGATTGTGGAAAATTTAGAAAATTGGCATGATGACCGAAGAAAAGTGATGCTTAGAATTTTGAATCACACACTAAGTGTTGTCATTGATTTGTAACTAGTGGCAAAGGGGAGAAGAAGACATGAAGTTTCTAGTCCAAAACAAGGTTACCATTAGAGTCTTAGACTGGTCCAAACATGTTACCAGTATATGATGTTCACATAGGCACAAATGTACAATGTCAAGTCATAGGCGTAACAAAAGAGTGTTGAATATTTAGTAATGTTACATGACAAAAGGAAAATAAATGATTGTGATGTGACATGTATCCTTGTCACAACCTCCACAAATGAACAGGTTGGAAGCTACATGATATGACTTTGGATAGATTAACATGCCTACCAGTCTAGGTACCTAAGAGTAGGTAGTCATAGGTGTTGTGTTACTTGTGCCATATTAAAATGTATGAACTTTACTTTATGACCTTTCATCTCCTCTTTAGTTTGTTTTCATTTCATAATTGCTTTTTGACCTTACACTTTCCCTCTTTTCTCTTCTTTCTCCTAGGTGAAATTGAGTTAGGACCTAATCAATCCTCCTTGATTTCCCTTTCTCTCATGCATTGGTTAAGGTAGGATGTAATTTATAAGAATCCTACTCCTTCTAGACTTCATATCTTGAAATTTTTCTATTTTGGCATACATTACACTCGAAACCTCTACAAATTCTAAAGTTGGAACACTAGGACTCAAGAGTATGGCCTCCTTGACTAGGTTGACATGTTCTAAACTAGGTCGAACCAAGTGGACTTGTTCTAGGAGAATCATGTGATTTTGTGCCTACTTCTATTTTACTCTATTGGTAAAATATTTCTCATTTTAGTAATCTCCAATAGGGTAATTTTAGAAAACTCACTATAAAAGGACATCAAACCCCAATCTGACATAGAGAAATTGCAAGGTGAAAGAAAAATTAGCTAGTTTTTAATTCTTCATTGTAAAGTGAGGTTATCATTCTATAGCAAGCATTCAAGAATGATATATTATCATGGAGATGCAAAGGGATCTTGAAGACGGTTAGAAAACTTTTTCCTTGGGGGATTGGTATGATTTCTATGCTATATTTGGATATGATTCTTTGCACCTTCATACATTTGCACATATTCACATACATTCACACTTACATGGTAGGGTTTCACTCATAGAGAGTATTATTAGCATACTTAAAAAAATTATATTCTATATCTACAATCTAGGATATACATACACACACCATCTTTTTTAACAATTAGTCATGGAGGTGTAAATCACCAAAGCGGGGGTTTGACTAAGGCTAACACCTTTTTAGCCACCCACACACTAGATCTATTACAGGATTATAGTATATCAAATTGGAAATATAGATTTGGAAAATACTCCTTGGAACCTTTATAGAAAAGTTAGGTCAACCTTTCTATAGTATCTAAGGAACACGGTGACCTCACCAGAATTATGCCAAAATAGTTACAATCAGGTCTACCTATTCTGTACTTCTTTTCAAGAAAATCACTATTTGGCTTTTTGTAGGTTTTTCATTTCATTCAGGAATCTATAGTCGGATATAAAAAAATAGGTACAAATTTGTTATTTTCTAAGCAAAGAGACACTCTTCATAGCATATTTTAAGGTGAGTCCTTCATCCTTTATTTTTTCCTTCATTATTTATATATTTTCATATCTATATTACGTTGTTTGTGTACATTTCATATCTATATTTATCTTGCATACATCATTTAGATATTATTTTATCTTAATCAATCACATAACATTGCATGAAAGAGGCCTTGCTAGTGTACTTCCTTGAATTTTTTTCTAGATTTTGTATTTGCATCCCTTTATCACACTTGGATTTTACTAATCAAACCTAGGGATTTTTAGAGTTATGCTTGGAAGCCCCTCTTTCTATTGTATTGAATGACTTAAGGAGAATTTTCTCAACTTGTTACAACCTATCTATATTGTTACCATTGATTCCATTTTTCTCCTAAACATTTTGGTGAACCCAACATGAACCATCCTTATTTGATCTTGGTAGCTAGATATTTCTTTTATATGCATTGAATTTTTAAACATAAAATACAAAACATCTTGCATTATTGGTTTTTGCATTTTATTTTTGTTTAAGAGGAAAAAAATGAAAATATTTGTATTTCATTTCATTTTGAGTAGTTTGTTTACTTTCAAGATGTACAATTTCTTTCATGAGTATTTGATTGATGCATTCATTAGTGAACCCCTAAAGCTGTTTAGTAGGGAAGGGTTTGATGAAAGGAATGAGATCTCAATTGAATTTGTTCCCTCAATGTCTTCCTCTACATCTTTCAAGATAAACCGTTACAATATACTTTTATCATGGCTTGCTTTGTGTGATATTATGTGTAATATTAAACCTATGTGATATTCCTAACCTCTTATCACTCTCACAGGATTTCCTCCTCAACAACATATTATGACTCCTTAGGGATCTCCTCAAGATGATAAGCCTCTTATAGTTCTTAAGGAAAAATTCAATTACACTTCTCATACTTATTGGACACAAAATAGTCCTCAACCTACTATTTTGATTGATGCTACACCTTTACCTCCTTCTCAACCAGTGATTCCTCAAGTACCTTATTTCCCTAGTTCCTTTAGAAAGGAGTATGATCTAGTTGAGAACTTGCACACTAATCCCACTAAGATCTCCTTATGGGAACTTCTTCAAATGTCACCCACTTATCACAAGGATTTACAAAAGGCTTTTTCTACTCTTCTTGTACCACCACCTACATAAGCCAAAATTATTTATTTTTTGGAGTGTATGCATGGTGTATCTAATCCTCCTCAAATGAATTTTCCTAAATATGATCTACCTCTTAAGGATATTTTGAATTAGTATGGTGCCCTTATAGTTGAAGTTATTATTAATGGGAACCGTATTCATAGAAATTTAATTAATAATGGATCTAAGTTATATGTGTGTATCTTAGACATGTTCAAAGCTATCAAATCTGATATATAAACTATAATACATGATAACATTCCTAATCATGTCTTTGATAACATTGCTAAGAAGACTTTAGGAATCATAACCCTACTTATAAAAGTTGGTCTAGTTATATTGGATATCCAAATTCACATGATGCCTAGACCTCTCATTTACAAAATTCTCTTGGGAAGACCATGAGTACATAACATGCATGATATTGCCTCCACTCTTCATGAAAAAGTTAAGTTTATATTTGACAATGTGATCTATACTCTTCATGTGGATGAAAATCTTAATAGTTTTTTAAAATTTTGAATCCTCTAAGGTGCAAGAACCTAGGGAGGATAAATAACATCACAAACCTAGAATTGAAACTCAAACTATTGAGGAAACCTCTTATTCTTCTTCTTTATCTAAGGATGGTTTAAATACTTTTGACTTTAATCCAATTTTTATTGGTGAATATTGGGTTTCTGATCTTTCTTTCATGAGAGAACCCGAGCCACCTAAGGTTGATAAGGTTTCTTCTATTGGAAATATAAGAGGAGTAACTAAGAGGGGAGGGGTGAATTAGTTACCACAAATTAAATCCCAAATTCCTTATATGTCAATATAAATCAAAATATAAACTCTAATTAAATTTTATTCTACTGTTACTCGGTAAACACATAGGCACTTGGTTAACACTAGCAAATATTATTTCTTGGCAAGCACTGAGAATCAATTGTAACTTGACAATAACTGAATATACTAATCTTAATGTGATTAACTAATATTAACCTTAGATTTAACTTAGTTGCATACACACAAAAAAATAACATGAACACAAGTGACACCAAGATTTAACGTGGAAACCCAATTTGGGAAAAACCACCAATTGCGAATAGTTACTATTTTCACTCTTCTGAAGTGAGCCCTATTAGGATCCAACCCTATTAAAGGTTAAAAAACACACTATTAGGTGTGACCCTATTATAGTATTTAATCACCCTATTAGAAGTGGCCTTGTTAGAGGTCTTCAAGACACTTCAAATAGAAATACCACCTTGTTAGAGGATTTACAAATAGTTGTTAGGCCAACTCTATTAAGAGATTTAGATCACCACTACAATGATTAGAAAGTAACAATGAGATGACCTAATTTATGATGCAACTAAATTTCTAATTATAGATCTTAATTCTAGCTTTAATACTTGATCCTTCCTGATCAAATATATCTTTGCAGCTCCATAAGAATATTATGCTTATCCTTCTAATTCACTTCCTCTAAGCATCTTCTAATCTTCTATTTTATTCCACACATTCAATCCTCAACTTGACCTTATATTTATATCTTACACATTTTCAGGTCAGCTTGAATACAACTCAAAATACTTAATATTCATCTCCTCAGTTGGTTAGAACCAACAAACAAATCAATTGAACTCAATATGACAAAACAAGAAAATCCTTTGTCAGCCAACCCTGCTTAGTAGACACCAACCAAAATAGATTTTCCCTTGTTAACAAAGTGAACTTGGTTAACACTACATATTCACAAAGTCCCTTTGGTAACCGAGTGAGCTTGGGTAACACTGGTTCCATCCAATGTTTCCTTCATTAATCAAGTGAGCTTGATTAACACTCAACTTTTGTGATCTTCCCTTTGTCACCCAAGTGAACTTGGTAGACACTGTCTTCTGAACTTGGAAAACTTTGGAATTCTTGATAGACACAAGAAAATTTCTTGATCACCTAAGTAAGCTCGACATACATTGACTGACGATGATATGAAATTTTTTTGTAACATCAAAAACAATACACAATTAACCAATTATTTTCAATAATCTCCCTCTTTGGCATTGGTGACAAGACAACATGTCATAATACAATAAAATTTTAGAACAAGAATAAAGTAAGTAATATATCCTTAGTTTCATTTTGTGACTCCCTCTATCAGTGTGAACTCCCTCTACCTTCAATTTCTCCCTCTGTTAGCAAAACTGTGTCTTCAACATCTTCTTCTAATAGAAAACTCTCCTTTTTTTGATATCAAACCAAGTTCATCTTCTTTCTTTAAACAAAATTTCTATGAAATGTGTACTCTCCTTTTTTTGATATCAAACCAAGTTCATCTTCTTTCTTTAAACAAAATTTCTATGAAATGTGTACTCTCCCTCTTTATAAAATTTTCTATTATATGACAACAAACTCTCCCTCTTTGACATCTCATGCCAAAGACAATATTCAAAAAATATCAGTGTACTTTATGTACTAATTCATATGCAATCTACTCTTTTCAATACTGCATCAACCGACTGATCTTCAACATGCTTTGGTTGATGCATCACTAAACTTTATTTAGTGAGCTTTAGATAGGGGAATAACCCCTAACTTACCTCTGAGATATAAAAATGCATCCCTAGGTAATGTCTTAGTGAATATGTCTGCAATTTGTTCTTTAGTATCCACAGATTCCAATCTTACCTCTTTATCTTATACCAATTCTCTCAAAAAATGATATTTTATAGCAATGTTCTTGGTTTTGGTATGCATCACTGGATTCTTTTATACGTTGATTGCACTAGTGTTATCATAGAATATAAGCACTAGATCTTTGATTTCTATCTTCATACTTGTCAAAATTGCTTGAACCAAACAATATTGGAATAATTAACAACTGTTGCCACATATTCTACCTCTGTTGTGTACTTAGAAATACAATCCTGCTTCTTGCTTGTCCAAGACACTAGTCTTTCACCAAGAAAGAATGCTCTACCACTAGTGATCTTTCTATCATCAACACTTCTTTCCCAATCAGCATCTCTAAATGCTTTCAAATCCAAATTGCCTCCTTTCTTGTACCATAATCCATAATCTTCAGTACCCTTTAGATACCTCATGATTCTCTTGATTGCCATCATATGAGTTTCTTTGGGATTTGTTGAGAATCTGTAATGCCTACCCCTACTTGACTTTTCTAATTTATTTTGACCAAATTCTTTTAAGCCTGTTCTATGATTATGTTTTATGATTAGTGGTGTTGGCTTACTAGAATTGATTAATTATATTTTATATTCAGTTAATATATGTGTTGAGTTACTTTAGTACTAGTTATTCTAGTTATTTCATGATTGTTTCAATGATGATATATATGTTCATGCAACAACTTTCAGTTATTGAATGATGTTAGTTAGATGAAGGATTTTTATGCAGTTCCTATGGATACTTACCCCATACTTGCATGTGTATGGTGTGCGCGTATGTTTTCTTTATGTCTAACATTTCTAATGTGGTTAAGGGAGTCATAGTCACTCGCTAGTTAGGATCTACACAATGTACCACTTCCTTCCATTGCATGTTTAGTTTAGAATATTGCATTTGTGCATGCGAGGATTTTATATAGATTGCAAGTATTGAATATCGACTTCCCTGAATTGCCAGGATAAGCATACCCTATCGCAATATTTCAAAGGTATAAGTGGGCAGATAACTCTTGAGTCCAAATCCTAACCTAAGTTGACTATCCTAGAAAATAGGACAAGTATCTGAGTTAGTTTCACCCTTCCGAATTCGTCAAGTGATGTGAAATTGCGATTATAACCCTTGAGTTTGATTTAGTTTTATGTTCTATGCTTTATGATGGATTTTCGTATTTTGTTTTGTGGGTCTATGATGTTTTTCTGTTTTAATTAATTAAATTTAAAATATAATTTAATGATTTAATTTAATGAAAATTTTATAAAGAAAATTCAATAGTTAAATTAATTAAATAAAATAATTAAATTTAAAAGATTATATTAAAATTCTATTTTTGACGTATTTATATTTATTTAATTTAATGATAATTATTTAGGAGTTTTATTTTAATAATAAACTCTAAATAATATTATTAATTAAGTTAATAAATATATTATTAAAAACATCTAGTAAATTAATTAAATAAAAGAATGAAACTTAAAGATAAAGTTATGGTTCTAATTTAGGCGTAATTTTATTTATTTAATTTAATAATTATTATTTAGGATTTTTTTTTTAATTGGTAAAAAGATATATATATTATTAATAGTCAAAAAATACATAACTTCTTTACATCTTTATAATATAATCATCATGTCTTGATATCTCTTTACATCTGCTATCTATACTTCACCCATGCTTACAAAAAATACATTTTCCAAGGGCTATCATCTATACAAAATTGACCTTTCAAAAACATTCCCCTGACCTAATTTACAAAATCTGACAAAAACTATATCAGAATGGACAAATTTTCTATAATATATCATCTTTCACAAGGTTCGTAGTTTCTATTGCTTTGATGATCCACAGACCTGCATTAGTTGTACTCCATTGATCCGTTGAGCCTTACCTACATGTTGGAGCAAAAACTTCAAAAACCTTCCCTTACACAACTGCCATGTTTGACACTAATATCTTCATAAGGGAGAATGTTCACCCTAGTGGCAAAAACCAAAAAAAACCTTTCAACCTCCATTCCTGTTATTTTTTGTGCCCTCCTCTAGCCAAATGCCTCTTTCTTGGAATAACCCAATTCAATGTCCCCCTTTGTCTTTGTGCATTGAAATCTAGGATAGTGTCCTTGAGGGTAGTCCATGCTGCTCGATGCTCATTTACATAAGCCTCTTTATCTAAATACTCTTGAGGCCAGTTTACAAATGGAACAATGCCTTTCTCCCGTCCCTCCTCTATATCTTCATAACCCTCGCTATAGTTGAAGGCCCAACCTGGGTGAGCCCACTCCAACATGGATTCTATGTTTGGAATGAGGATATCAAAGAGTTGTTTCATAACCTAGCCCATGACTTGCTCATGCTCGCCTACCTCCAGACCCCACACCATAGTCATTGCCACAATGTTGACCTGGACTTTCCACCTATGCTCTGCATCCTGAAAGAGAGGGCCCGGTGTATCCTGTAGTGCCTCCACCACTTCTTGAGATGGACATTTGAACATCTTTTTCAAGCATTGGTATGCAACACGTCCGAATAAAGCTTTCTATTGATGCTTTGTTTTGAAAGTGAATGAGGGTTCCATTGCTATTTTCACCAAAATATTCAACTACTATTACCACACCAGTCTATCTTCCTCCTTTCTTATTAAACTCCAATATGTGCATAGCATTACATCTTCATTTGTGATGTTTGCCTCCTTACAATTCTCTTTAATGCAAAGCCTATGTTCTCTCCATTTAAAAGATTTTGCAGGCTTGTCCAGATTGAGAATCTTTGAAACATCATGTCAATCCATCTATCTCATTTATTTGTAATTACAACCATCCTTACTATTTATATGCTTAATAATTTAAAAATCTCTCCTTTCAAATATGCTTTCTCTAACCTTAATTTCTCATCATTCATCACTAGAGCCTTTTTGGATAAGATGTCCACTTATTTATTACTTGCTCTTTTAATATGGGTAATTTTAAAGTCTTCAAAATTTTGTAATTCTTGCTCTATAAGATTGATAATAGGTTGCAGATGTCATGCATTAACACTAAGTTTGGAAATTGCCTACACTATACATAGAGAGTCTCCTTCTAAATGGATTCTTTTAATCCCCTCTTTAATGGCTATTTGAATTGCTATCAGAGCAGCATGGCATTCTGCAATGTTATTTGTGCCATTAGGAAGTTTTTTTGCTCCTACCATTAAAAAGTGCCCATTGCTATCTCTAAAAACTAACCCAATCCTTGAAACCCCTGGGTTTCCTTTTGCAACTCCATCAAAATTAACTTTGACCCAACCTTCTTGTGGTTTTTCCCATTCAATCTTCTCCTGCCTTACTACTTTATTGCTTGTAACCAATGCTCCTGAAGGTGATTTAAATCTAATCCCCAACCACAATCTTTGCATAAGTCTATCATCTTTTATAAATGGGATCTTCATTCCTTGTCTCCTTGTCGCCAACACACTTACTATTTCTTCTATTGCACTGATTATTCTGTTTAAGCATCTTCTTAAGCTCTCCTTTTCACCACTAAATATCCTCCTCTTTCTTTTCTTCTATAACTCCCATATTATCAGAGAAGGAGCTACTAACCAAATACTCGAAAGGGTTGGCTTCCCATGTCCCCTTGACCAACCATCAAAGACCTCCCTTAGTGACTACGCTCTTGGACCTTGCCATTGTAATTTAAATTAAACCATATCCCAACACTTACTAGCATATTGACATTTGACTAATAAGAGATCTATGGATTCTTCTTGTCTCTCACATAAAGGGCATCTAGATGGGCCTATAATCCCTATTTTCCTTAGTCTTTTTGCTGTTAGAATCCTTCCTATATAAGCGAGCCATGCAAAGGCCCCTGCTTTAGGTAGTGCATCCTTATTCCAGTAGAGGTCCTTAGAAAGGAAGCCTTCCTTTCCTATTTCTGCTAAAAGATTATACCCAAGTTTGACTGAATACTTGCCTGATAAAGATCCACACCATACAATTTTGTCTTTTATGATAGTTAGCAACACATTCCTTTCCTTGAAGATAGGTTTCATCTGCACCTTTTATTCTTCTCTGAAGTCCTCCCTTGACACATCCCACTAGCACCATTCTTTACCATTCAAGCTATCCTTTTCATACAAATAATCTTTAACTGAATTACCCCATCTTTCTTTAAAGTAAGACTTCAGATCATTAACGTTATTTGTTTTTCCTAAAATTGCCATCCCATTCCATGAATCTTCCTAGAATTTTGCAGATTTCCCATCCCCTATCTGCCATGAAATATGCTTTATTATCACTTCTCTACAAGATAACATAAAGTTCCAAATAGCTGATCCTCTTGGAGGGTTCCTAATTGTGAAAATCCTCTGGTCTTCCATAGAATCCAAGTATTTTCCTTTCAAAACTTTAACCTAGTAGAGTTGTGGATTCTCTTATATTGCCCATATTAGTTTTGCTCCAAGTGCTTTATTCATTAAATTCCAATCTCTCAAACTTGCTCCTCCTTCATCCTTGGGATGACATATTTTTTCCCATGCTAACAATGGAATCTTATTGTCTTCATTGGCTCCATTCCAAAAAAAACTTCCTCATTTTCTGTTCCATTATCTGGACCACTTTTTTTGGGATATCTAGACACATCATAGCAAAGACCAGCATTGCTAAAAGGATTGTTTGGAGCATTAGTATTCTGTCTGCTAGAGATAGCCATTTACCTCTCCAACCTTTCATTTTCTTTTGACACTTTTCAATAAGCTTGTCCCATAAATCTGACTTGTTTCTTCCTGCAAAAAATGGGATTCCTAAATACTTATTTTGCATTAGCCCCATTTTTATATCCAGGATATGACAAATTCTACATTTAACATTTTGAGGGGTATTGAAGGAAAAAATTTCTGACTTTTTTGAATTTATAAACTATCCTAAAATTTTACCATATAACTCTAAAGTGTCTTTCATCACCTTTGCTTCCTCTAGACTTGCTACAATTTCTATGAAGGCGTCATCCAAAAATTGTAAGTGTATGAGAGGTTCCACTATTTCTGTGATTTTTATCCCCTTCCATTGACCATGTTCTCTTTGTTTTTGAATTAGCCTACCCAATACTTCTGCCATGATGATAAAGAGGAAAGGTGATAGTGGATCCCCTTGTCTAATACACTTATCTTGTTCAAAAAAGCCTTGAGGGCTCCCATTTATCAGAACTAAAAAATGAGGTGTTTGAATACAACTTCTTACCCATTGGATCCATTCCTTGCTAAAATCAAATTTGCTTAGCACTTCCAACATGAAGCTCTTATTTACCTCATCATATGCTCTTTGTATATCTAGTTTGACCATCATATTTTGTGATTTTGAAGCTCGAATGATGTGCACTACTTCATGAGCCACAACTACCCTTTCAAAAATCGATCTCCCTAGCAAAAAACCACTATGCTTTGTAGAAATAATTGAGTTAAGCACCTGCTTAAGTCTATTTGCCATCACCTTTGAAATGATCTTATAAAATGTGTTGCATAATGAAATGGGTCTAAAGTCCTTGAAATTTTGCTGAGTTTCCTTCTTTGGCACAAGGGCTATAAAGGTATTATTGAAATCTTTCAAGATGAAACCACCTTGCCTTGATTCCTCTACTACTTCCCATAAATATTTAAGGAAAATATTACTCAATTTTTGAAAAAACATAGCTGGAAAACCATTAGGTCTTGGGGCTTTATCCCCTCCTAACCTTTTTAAGGCTTGAACTAATTCACTTTCATTAATTGGCCCCATGAGAGCTTTGTTTTGGGCTTTAGTTATCGTTGTTGGAATGATATTCAGAACCTCCTCAATCTCTGAACTGTCCCTTTCTTCTTGCTGCCCTTTATGTGAAAATAAGTTAATGGCTTCCAAATTTATTTCCTCTCTATCTTTCTTTATAATTCCTTTCATATCTTGGATTTCATAGATTCTATTCTTTGCTCTTCTAACTTTCACCGAATTATGAAAGAAAGTGGTATTTCTATCACCATCTTTCAGCCACACTTCTCTATATTTTTGCCTCCAAAATATCTCTTCTTTATTTAAACAATCTTCCAATTCCTTCCTCAATAACTTCTCCAACTTGAAATCTTCTTCAAACATTCCATTTTCTATAACTTTGAAGCTTAGAGTTTTTAACTTCTCTTCAACATCCTTTTTTTTATCAAATATGTTACCAAAATGTTCATCGTTCCAAATTTTAAGTTGTTCCTTTAGATATTACAACTTTTTAAAGAAAATAAAAGCTTTATTACCTTTTCTAGGTGGGGCATTTTTCCACCAATCCTCAATCATCTTTGAGAAACCTTCAATTTTTAGCCACATTGCTTTAAATTTAAAGGGGCATCTATCCGACATTTTTTCATCTTGAATCCGAAGATATATAGGAAAATGATCTGAGCCTTGGTAAGGGAGGATTTTTGCATCACAAGACTAATTTGCCTCTGCCCAATTTCCTGCCACTAAAAACCTATCCAGCTTTTCAACTATATGCACAAATCCTTCTCTTCGATTGGTCCACGTGAAATCACCTTTTTTGAAATTTATATTTATTAATCCATTATCATTGAAAAAAGCACTAAAATCCTTTTGACTTTTAGAAATCCATCCTTTCCCCCCTTATTCGTCTTTCAGATTTAAAATGGCATTGAAGTCCCTTCCTAAAATAGTCACCTCATTGCCTATCTCCTGCACTTTCTCAGCTATAGACTACCATAATATTCTCTTCTAAGCATTATTATTTGGAAAATAAACATTTATCACTCTAAAGAAGCAATGAAGATGTTTGACATAAACCTTTTCCCATTGCCAGTTTGCATTTGAAATTGTCTCTGAAATAGATATAGTTTCTAATTTTCAAAGAACCGCTAGACCTCCAGAGGCTCCCTCTACTCTTGTCAACATACATTCCCATCTCCTAATTTTTTTTTTAAAACTAGAAAAATCTTCTTCTTTGATCTTAGTTTCCTAAAGAAAAATGAGATGTGACTTCGATTGATCAAGGCACCTCTTGATCAATCGTATCTTGTCAGGGGCATTGTAGTCCCTAACATTCCACGATAGTGTTTTCATGGCTCCCAGGAAAAGGCTTAGGATTTTGGTTTGGCTTACTTCTTTGCTTGCCATTTCTAGCTTAACCCTGATAGGTTTTGGTCCTCTTTTTCTCTACCTACCAATATGAGGCTTCTTCTTTTTGGTGCTAGTTTGTTCTAAAGATCTCTCTTCCATAATGCCTGGCTCCTCTGATAAGCCAAGGTCATTTAAAAGATCCTCTTCTGTGGGTGACACCTCCTCGTCCTTACCACTACAGCTGTCCAAAGTTTCCTCAAAGGATTCACTTAAGTTACTACCTAGGGAGACTTCAATGTCTTTAAACACTAACCCCTCATCTTCTAAGATCATCTTACCACTCGGAGTCTCATTCAAAATTGTCTTTTCTCCTGAAGGATTCTGCTAATCATGTATTTCTGTCTCCTCATTCTAAAAATCTGACCTACCCCATTTTTCATGAGAGTTTTCCTTCCCTTGTTGATTCCTATCAGTGACTGGATGTCTCTTAGCTCATTGTTAACCCTCGAAACTAATACTTCTTCCCATGGAGTTTCCCTTATCACTTGAGTGGAGTTTTATTTTTCCCCCAGAATATCTACTACATCTACTCTACTCTCCATACCCCTTTCCTCTATTACCCTTTGTTTAGGAAGTTCCTGAATAGCCTTTAAATTATTAGTGGGGGATTGGTGGTTTGCTTGTAGATCCTGCAGCATCTGACCTTCCATCCTCTCCAAATCATCTAGGAGCTTGTCTACCTCCAAACCTTTCCCTTTCCTATTCCTAACATTTAGGACACCCTCTGATTGAATGCTATTTTCCTCCCCTTCCCATATTTCAATCTGTTGTTTCCAAACTCCATATTTCGTGCTTAGATTGATGAAATATGGGCATGGATTTCCTTCCTTTAAAAGAATTAAGAGCCTCAGATGGGAAGATGAATCTATTTTATTTAGAACCATCTCTAAACATACATAATCTCCTATTGTGTTTCTAATCTATTTTAGCACCTTCTCTCCCCAATATTCTGTTGGTAGATTTTGAAGATTGACCCAAATAGGGAAAGACTGTAATTTTTCTTTGCTCAAGTCAAAATTTGGCCTCCATTCCTTGGTAATGATACCCTTTCCCTTCAACAGATAAGGGCCATTTCTCATTATGGCATCTTTATCTGCTCTACTCGATGTTATTCCCATATAGAAATCATTCAAAAAGGTTTTTAATCTACATTCCACCCCCCATAAAGATTTGCACCCGATTCTAATAGTTCTAACTGATGGCCATGGTCCTAGCCATTTAAAGAAAAAGGCTTTCTCTCTCAAATCTCTAACAGATTCATTCAAGCTATCACTATTAATACAGATAATAGACATTACCTCATAAGTGACATTCTCTTCTGAGATGTGGGCTGGCTCTTTCTCTGCTAGTTTCTCCCCTTTTGTTGCTTCCTTTGTTTGCTTCGGTCTGTAAAACTTATGGGAAATCTTAGAGTAATCAAACTTATCAAACTATCTATAGAAAAGATCACTCCTATTCCTCCCATTTCCCCATTGCCATTCATTCTTTCTATTCTTCCTTCTTTGTGGGGGATTAAAACCTCCTCGTTCCTGGTAAGAGGATATTGCTGGTTGCCCCCCATTCCTCCTGAAATGATTCATTGGCCATTTTCGAACGAGTTGATTCCCATAAAACCAGCCCTCATGGCACTTGAAATCCGTGCGTCTCTCTTCATCTCCTCCAACAAACCCCCTTCCTAAAACTATTGACCGTTGCCCCCATCGTTCAAATCTCTGGTTCGCCCACTTCCGCTCCATTTCTCTTGCTCCACTCCTAATACCCTCTTCAATTATTTAGGAGTTTTATTTTAAAGAATAAACTCTAAACAATATTATTAGTTGAATTAATAAATATATTATTAAAACACCTTGTAATTAACTAGAGAGAGAAAACATAAATTTAATAAAGTTATTTTAATTAAAATTGCATAGAGTGTATGCATAAAATTAAAATATAATAAATTAAATAAAGTGAGAAAGCAAATTAATTTAATAAAAATACTTTAAATTGCTAAAAGTGTGCATGAAAATGAAAAAGATAATAAAATATTAAAATAAATTGATCAACGAGTTCCCTCGTGTGATTGCACAATCATATCCCCAAATTAAGGGAGAACTCTTTATCAGAGATCGCGTGATTGCATAATCAGAGCCCCAAATTAAGGGAGAACTCTTTATTAGAGATCTAGAGCTCATTTTGCAATTACACAGGTTTTGGAGGAGTAAGTTCAAAGAGGAAGGTTTTCAGAAAAAGGGAATTGTTGCGTGTTCTATGCGTCCATTGTTTTAGCATCAGATCTAGGTAGGATCTCGTGGTTTAATTGTACAGTGAATTTCCATTCTTTGAATTCTTGTCTTCTTTGTGTCTAGATAAATCTATTTTTAGAATTTTAGATTTCTATGAAACCCTTGTATTGAAATTTACTATTCTCTATTCTTGATTTTGTTTATGAAAGAATTAATTAAATTGAAACCCTTGTTTGTTAAATTGAAATTGGAAACCCTCGTTTGATTTAAATGGGGTGATTTGTAATAGATTTGATTACATTCAAGATAGGGGTTCTGAAAAGAAAACTAGTTTCAAATTACTAAATTTAATTGTTTAATTTTTGTTGCTCTATCTAGTTTGGAAAGGTTCTATTTTACTAAGTTTCTATTTTTGAGAAGTTTACATTTTTAGTAAGTTTTTTGGAAAGTTTCTATTTTAGGAGGTTTATATTTTTGGAAAGTTTCTATTTTTAGTAAGTTCTATTTTTGGAAGGTTTCTATTTTTAGTAGGTTTCTATTTTCAAAAAAATTATATTTTTAGTAAGGTTCCATTTTTTGAAAGTTTCTATTTTTAGCAAGTTTCTATTTTTGGAAAGTTTCTATTTTTAGTAAGTTCTCATTTTTGGAAAGTGTCTATTTTTAGTAGGTTCTATTTTTTGTAAAGTTTATATTTTAGTAAGTTTCCACTTTCGAAAAGTTTCTATTTTTAGCAAGTTTCTATTTCAGAAAAGTTCCTATTTTTAACAAATTTCAATTTCGGGAAAGTCTCTATTTTAGCAGATTTTTATTTTAGAAAAGTTTCTATTTTGAGAAAGTTTATATTTTTAGCATATTTCCATTTTGGGAAAGTCTCTATTTTAGTGAGTTTTTATTTAGGGAAAGTTTCTATTTTTAGCATGTTGCCATTTCTAAAAAATCTCTATTTTTAGCAGGTTTCCTTTTTGGGGAAGTGTTTCCAAATTTTAATTAATTTAAAATTATTATGATAATTATTGATTATTATTATTATTAATTTTAATAGGTATTGTTAAAATTCTAAATTTAATTATTTGAAAAGTTGATTTATTACTTTATTATTTAAATATAACTCTAAAGTAAACTGAAAATCAAAGAAATTAATTGGGAGAATTAATGGTTATCTTTAGTAAACTTGGGTTTGTGCTTGATGATTCGATTTTATATGAAGATGATTTATATTGCTAGGGAAATTTTTTATTCGAAAACCTTAGTAATTAACATACTTTAAAAAAATGAAAACTATGATGTGTATGCTCACTAAACTCTTATGTTTTGATAATGAATTGAACTATGAAACAATGTTTAAACAACTTTAGATGAATTAGTTGAATCGTCTGACATTCTAGTGAATTGAAAACCTTTAGTAAATCTAGTAACTAGATAAATGGAAACCGAAACCTTGTTTGAGATCGCAAACTTTAAGAATTGTAATATTTGAAAAAATAAAATGAAAACTTGAAACCTTTAATGAAAATTAAACCGTTGTGTTTTCAAAATGTAAAGAATTGAGAAAATGACTTTTATATGTGCTCTTTTTATGATGTGTAATTTTAGTGTTGCGTGTCGAGTTGACTTAGTGCTTTGACCAAATCAAGATGTTTACCAAAGGCTTGGGTGTTCTATTTTGTGATGTCATGATGATGTTTTGATCACGATCTTTTATACTCAACCATGGTAATGTGTCTTGTATGCTCTACGAGGTGTTTTAATCTATTGATTGTTATCACTTTCTAGTGTTCTTGTGTGAAATTGAGGTGAATGGTGTGACCTATCTAATCTAACCTTTGAGTCTTTGATCAGTTGTATTTAGATTGATTTTTAGTCGCTTGTATAGGACTGAGGTGTTTGTATGATTTGTTCTTGGTGATGTCATGTTATGACATGGATTGTTTTATGTGTACTTTTTTGGATTAGTCTTGTTAAGATGATCGTATTGGTGGAATTCGTGATTATGATAAATGATTTTTGGTATTTGTCAGTTGCTTGTTTAAGAACTGATGTATGGTATGTGGTCTTGTGTGATTTTTTTCTTTGCTGAGCTTAGGGTAGGTTATATGTATGTCATGTTGGGAAGTGGCTTGCAATGGAGGCTGAGGCCCTAAAGAGGCTGACGGGTAACCCATTGTAGGTTATTGAATAAGTGATAACATTTCATTAAATGGGTTTTAAATGAATTAATAAGAGTCATTATTTTCGTCACCCATGCCTCGAGTGCTAGTACAGGCTAAGATGGGAGTAGAGAGGATGCTTGGTTGCGACCATGGTTCATTAGTATGCCTTGTTAGTATGAAAGGATACTAGTGCCACAAAGAGTCACCAAGGGGCCGAAGGATTAAAAGACTAGCCGGGTAACCTTAGAGTTGGTTTGTGTGATGACACTTGCCCACATGCATAATATATTTCCTACATGTCTGTACTGCCTCTGGGATTAGTTGATACTTGTGTCTTGGTACCCTTTGAGATAGCTTGCTTTCAGGTGATTCCTTGAACCCAGATGTTGGTTTTTGACTTTTGAGTTTGTTAGCTTGTTTAGGACCTGAGACTATCTCCTCAACATGGTGGGAGTGGGCCATTTAGGTTCTACAAGGTCGAGTAATAGTGATTTTTCTTATACCATTGCAATTCAACTGTCAGATGTCACTGCTAGATGTGGTTGTGCAGATGTTTCTTTTCTATCTATTCTTGTATTTCTATGATGGATGGTTATACCTTTTGTATTGTATTTGATTTCATATATCTTAAGAGATGTTGTAATCTATTTCATGATGTATATTATTCTAGCCCTTCATACCCTGTGACTTGTACAGTGGATGATCGTGCATTCTATTTATTGCCAAGTGGTATCTTATATAATTGTATATTAATTAAAAGTGATTCATTGTCATGGGACCCTTAAGAGTTGTAATATGTTTATGTGTTGTTGATGTATGAGTGTATGTTAATTACTTCTTTTATTCTATAATTTTTGTTGTATCTTTATCTTTAAAAAAAATGTTTGACAAACTTAGTAAACCTTTAGGTTAACTTCTTTTGGGTCACATGGTAGGGCATTACAAAATATTGTTACTATACCAACTGCTAATGCAATGGCAGGCCTAGTATGTACAACATACTATAATTTTCCAATCATTGATCTATATGTAGTTTGATCTACCTCCCTGGAATCATCATTTTGGAAAACTTACGTCCAATAGACATAGGTTTTCCAACCGGTCTTGAATCTTCCATTCCAAACTTCTTTAGTATCTCCTTGATATATTTGCATTGAGCATCTTTCTTCTATTGAATCTGCAATCCAACAAAGAATTTTATTTCTCCAAACATAGACATCTCAAATTTTTTACTCATCTCTACTGAAAATACCTTGCATAAATCATCATTTTCTATAAATGTTGGGTCATCCACAAAGATTTCTACCAATACAATCTTCTCATTTGCTCCTTCTTTGATATATAAGCTACTGTTACCATTGGTTCTTTGAAAACCAATCTTTATCAGGTAGTTATAGAGTCTTGATATACAGGTTGTTGTTATCATTTGTTCTTTGAAAACCAATCTTTATCAGGTAGTTATAGAGTCTTTCATACCAAGCTCTGGGAGCTTGCTTCAGACCATACAATGCTTTGTGTAATTTACAAACCGTATCATTTTTTCTATGATCCACAAAACCTCCAGGTTTTTCTTTGCAAACTTCCCTTTTAAGGATTCCATTTAAGAATGCAAATTTTACATCCATTCAATAAACTTTAAATTTTTTATTTGCAACATAAGCAAGTAAAGTTCTAACAACTTCCAATTTAGCAATAGGAGCAAAAGTTTCACCATAATCAATACCTTCTTCTTGAAAATAACCTTTGCATACTAACCTTGCTTTGTTTCTGGAAACTTCTCCATCTTCATTCAACTTATTTCTAAAAACCCACTTTGTGCCAATTACATTTTTATCCGTGGGTCTAGGAACAAGAGTCTACATCTTATTCTTCTCTATATGTTATATTACTTCATGCATAGCTTCAATCCAACTTTCATTATCCAAAGCATCTTTCACTGATCTAGTTTCAAATTCAACAAGCAAACATGTACCTTCCAATTTTTTTCTTATCATTGTTCTAGTTGACTTGTCTCCAATGATCTGATTAGGTGCATGGTGTCTTTTGACATATCTTGCTAAGATAGGTACTTTGGATTTAGAATTGTTCCACTAGCCTCACCATGATCTTTTGTATCAATCTTGAGTCCCACTATATGTGACTTGGGTCCATCAAACTCAGCTTTTTCTGCCAATAGCTTGGTAGCTTCTAATTGTGACTTGGGTCCCTTAGAATATGAATTAGGTTACACTGGTTGCAACTCGGTAGCTTTTGGAGATTTTTGGGACTCGGGAGGTGAAGTCTGTTGATGTCCAATTTGATTTGGCAAAGTATCAGGTTCATAGTAGACAAACTTTCTGTAATCCTTAGGTTCTTTGCTACTTTCTTCTTCACTCTTTTCTGCAAACTCATCAATTCTTACATGTGCACTTTCTATGATCTTATGAGTTCACAAATTTAAACATTTATATGCTTTGCTTCTATAGTAGTATCCTAGGAATATGCCTCCATCATCTTTGACGTTAAATTTTTACCTTTCCTAGATTCTTTCAAGATATAACATTTGCTACCAAATACTTTCAAGTAACTTACATTAGGTTTGTAGCCAAGTCATACCATAGTTTATAAGGAGTTTCATTTGATTCTTTCTTCAATTGTACTATGTTCAAGGTATGAACTATTGTACTGATTGATTCCTTCCAATATTTGATTATAACAATATTTTCTATCATTAAGGTTCTTGCACAATCCATGATGGATATGTTCCTTCTTTCAGCTATACCATTTTGTTATGGTGTGCCAAGGGTTGATACTTATCTCTTAATTCCTCTTTCAATGCAGAATTCATTGAACTCATTCGATATGAATTCACCACCTCTATCTATTCGCAAACACTTCATCTTATTTCTAATTTATTTATCTACTCATGCTAGATACCACTTAAATTTTTGAAATGCTTCATACATTTCTTTTAGATACATTACAATCGTAATTCTGGAATAATCATTGACAAAAAGAATAAAATATTTATCTCCACTATGGCTTTCTATTCCAATAGGTCCACATAAGTTTGTATGAATTAGCTCCAACACTTCTTTAGAATGATAGTCCTTCCTTTTGAAACTTTTCTTTCCCATCTTACCAATTTGACAATTTTTGCATAGGTCTATATCAAGTTTCCTTACTCTAGGAATACCTTTAACTCTTTTCTTCTTGCTTATCTTGATTATATTATCAAAGTTCACATGACATAGTATTTTATGCCATAACCAAATTTCTTCTACTTGAGCAATAAAACATGAACTTTTACTAAGATCTAGGTACAATGGGTTACCTTTTGCTTGTTTTCCAAACCCAACTAGGTTTCCTTTTCCATCTAGCAACTTGGCCTTCCCATTCATGAATTCTACCTTGAATCCAATGTTATTCAACTATTCCACACGTAGTAGATTATGTTTTAGTCCTTCAACCCAATAAGCATTATCACATCTAAGTTCATTTTTTAGTGAAATACAACCTTTTTCTTTTATATAGCATGGTTCATTATTTCCAAATCTCACACTTTCACCATCATAATGTTCCATATGTTCAAACTTTGTCTTATCACTAGTCATATGATGTGAGCAACCACTATCAATAATCCATGTATCATTTTTTATAACATGAGAGATAAGTGCCATTTTGTCTCCTTCATCATCAGATTCATCTTTTATAGCAATATAAACCGTTTCATCATGTACACTACTATCTAAATCTTTAGTTGTAAAACAAGATTTCTTACCTTTTTCCTTGTAGTCTTTAAATTTATTGAAATCCTTCTTGCCCTTGTACTTATTGTGCTTCTTTTCATCTTTTTCTTATTTGTTTGGGCACCTTGCAACAATGTGTCCAACTTCTTCACAAGAGAAACAAATTAAAGGAATTTTACATTTATATTTTCCTTTGCTTTTGGGATACCTTCTTGCAAGAAATGCTTCAATGGCTTCAAGATCACTATCAGAACTATCTTCCTCTTCACTTTCAGATTATTTTCTTTTAAATCTTTTAACTTTCTTCTTTAGTGATACCTTAGCTTCAAATGTAGACTCAAGATTGGTAGAACTAAGAGTATAATTATCATAGTTATCTAGTTCAAACACAATCAATCTTCCAAATAGAGCATCCAAAGTTATCTTGTTATTTGGATCACATCTCATCTCTTGAATAGTAGGAACTTTAATTGCATAGATAGGAAGAAGGGTTCTAAGTACCTTGCTTACCACCATTACATCTTCAATTGTTCCTCCAGAGGCTTTGATAGCATTGACATTGGCTTTGATTCTCTCTACGTATTTTGTAATGTTTTCATCCTATCTCATTTTCATCTGATCAAAGTAGCCTCTCAAGCTTTTTTCCTTGACTCCTTTTACATTGTCATCACCTCCATGGATATCCTTTAGTTTGGTCCATATGTCATGAGTAGTAGCACATCCTTTGACCTCATCAAACTCAACATAGTTAAGAGCTGATGCAATGTCAATCATCATGATGTTATGATTTTTCTTTTCAGCAATATGTTCCACAGTCAATGTTCCAGTAGGAGCCTTGTAAGCATTTTCCAAGTATTTCAAACATGAATCACTAATGGCTTCCAAGTGAAACTCCATAAGTTCCTACCATGCCTTGAAATTATCTCTATTCAACTTGGGAATCTCTCTTTAAGACATCCCGATCTTTAACTTAGGTCCTTGAGACATTCTCTGCAAGCACCAAAAGCTCTAATACCAATTGTTGGAAATACAAGAGGAGTAACTAAGGGGGGAGGGGTGAATTAGTTACCACGAAAATAAATCCTAGATCCCTTAGATGTCAATACAAATAAAAACATAAACTTTGATTAAACTATATTTTTTTGTTACTCTGCAAACACACAAGTACTCGGTTAACACTAAAAAATACTGTAACTCGACAAGCACTAAGAATCAACTATAACTTGGAAATAAATAAATATATTGATCTTAATGTGATTAACTAAGATTAATCTTAGATTTAGCTTAGTTTCATACACATAAAAGAAATAGCATGAACATAAGTGACACCAAGATTGAATGTGGAAACCCAATTTGGGAAGAACCATCAATTGTAACTAGGTATTGTTTTCACTCTTTTGAAGTGAGCCCTGTTAGGAGCCAACCCTATTAAAAGTTACAAAACACATTGTTAGGTGTGACCCTGCTAGAGGATTTAATCACCCTATTAGGAGTGGCCTTGTTAGAGGTCTTCAAGACATTTCAAATAAAAATGCCACCTTGTTAGAGGATTTACAAATAGTTGTTATGCCAACTCTGTTAAGAGATTTAGATCACTGCTACAATGGTTAGAAAGTAAAAATGAGATGACCTAATTTCTAATGCAATTGAATTGCTAATTACAGATCTCAATTCTAGCTTTAATACTTGATCTTCCTAATCGAATGTATCTTCACAGCTCCACAAGGATATTCTTCTTATCCTTCTAATTCACTTCCTCTAAGCATCATCTAATATTCTATTTTCTTCCATAAATTCAATCCTCAACTTGATCTTATATTTATATATTACACATTGCCAAGTCAACTTGAATACAACTTAGAATACTTAATATTTAACTCCTTAGCCAGCTAGAACCAACAAACAAATCAATTGAACTCAATATGCCAAAACAAGAAAATCCTTCATTAGCCAACCCTACTCAGTAGACACTAACCAAAATAGATTTTCCTATGTTAACCAAGTGAACTCGGTTACACTGCATATTCACAAAGTTCCTTTGGTAACTAAGTGAGCTTGGTTAACATTAGTTCTATCCAATGTTTCCTTCATTAACTAAGTGAGCTCGATTAACACTCAACCTTTGTGATCTTCCCTTTGTCACCCAAGTGAACTCAGTAGACACTATCTTCTAAACTTGGAAAACTTTAGAATTCTCAGTAGACACATGAAACTATCTTCATCACCTGAGTGAGCTCGACATATATTGACTAGCAATGATATGACATTTTGTTTAACATCAAAGACAACACACAATGAACCAATTTTTTTCAACATCTTCGTCTCCTCTTTCAAGAGATTTGAATAATAACTTTTTCCTACTTTATATAATGAAACTATTAAAGCTATTAAACCTTATTGTTACAAAATTGTGACCTATGAAGCTCCTTTAACCCTCTCTGATATGGCTAATCATTATGGTCCTTTACATCATTTACTTGCTAAGAATGGATTTATTGATAAGGGATGTGAAATTTTTGAACAAGGAATACAAGTCCCATTATCAAATGATAGTTGTGAAATGTTTATGGTTTGGGATTTCATCCTTAAAAGAAACTTGTTAGGATTAATGAGTAATTACATGCAAATATAACCAATATCAATAAATAATAAATTGCATAGAAAAGAACACAAGACACAAAGATTTAATGTGGTTCACCCAATCCTTGGACTATGTACACCAAACAGTGAGTCCAATATTCTTATTATCTAGTCATTTCAACCTTATTACAATCTATAATCACTTATAGATCAATACCATCACAAAAAGCCATAATCATATTATACATTATGAAATCCCTAATCCTAATCCATTTTATACAAGCTTTTTTCATTTACAAAATTAGGTCTAGAATAAGTCATCTGATAGAAAGAATGTAGTCGATATCTTTACAATAATTTTAGTCAATTGATTTTTTGGGGTTGCTACTCCTGAAAACCTCTGTGTGAGTATTGCCCCTTGACCCCACCCTATACTACGAGGATCTGCCTTAACACCTCACAAGGGGAAATACCCCCAAACCCATGTAGTAAAATGTGGAGGGAGGCCACACCGAATAAAGTGGGAAAAATTAACCTTCGAGCCTGATTAGGCTCCACATCACAATGCAACCTTTTTTTTAAAATGTGAATCATATTTGTAGTAGTTATTTGAAGTTGTCAAACTTGCATCTTATCACATTTTTTCAGAAATCATCTTTAGATATATTTTTCTTTAATGATGTTTTAGCTAAATTTTAAGGGTATATGAGTATTTAATTATTTCTATCAAAATAAGAGGAAAATTTATTGATTGGATACTATAAAATTTTGTAGCATAGACTGCATAGATCTAGCTAGGAAAAATAAATAATACTTGTAGGAAAAATAAATAGAGAAAAATAGAGTTGCTCAATAAAAAATAATTAACTACATTGTGATTTTTCTCATTGATAATAATGATTACAAAGTGTATAATTTATATGCAATTAAAATCCACCAAATAAGAATAGATCAATGGTGAAAATCCTTGCATTATTTAGAAAATATGGATCTAAATTATAAGAATTGGAGATATGCATCTTATAATCATGCATAGAGGTAATTAGCTAAATTAACACCCTTAGTTTAAGATAAAAGTTTGAGATAAAACTAAACAACAATAAAAAAGGAACTAAAGTAAATAATAGTAAGAATTAACTGGTGCTAACACCCTCCCTAAATTTTAACAAAGGAGAAAAGAAAATCCTAAGGAAAGGAAACATTAAAGAAGGAAAATCGGGTGGGAATAAAACCCCCTTGAAAATATGTAGAGAGAAATTCTTCTATGACATGAAATTATTGTACACATATGTTGAAACATAACTGCCAAGGTGTTGAATGAAGAACCTCCTTTGAAACCAAGATGAAGATCATATGATCAATTTGCATGAGTGCCCCAATGACAATACTCGAACAATGAATAAATGGAAAACAAAAGCAAAACATATATCAATGAAATCAAAGATATAGAAGATAATAATAAGCATATCTCCCTTAAATAAAGTATAGATGGAAAACAAAGGCAAGACATCTATAATTCAAGGGTGCAACTGACACATGATTCAATATGAGTGACCCTAATGACACTACTCAACCATGCAAGAATAAATTGTTGATTGAAAATACAGATGCCAATTGTCTATAAATTCGATCAACTATGGAACCAAAGAAGTATTTGCACAAAGATACATGACAGATCCACAAAAATAGTGCATCATTAGAGAGAAAAAGAAGGAAAGACACATGCAAAGAGAGCATGACCTTGACCTTTCTTTGATGTAGAATTAGGTCCAACCTCTAATGCCATGACTTTTCGATGCAAGCCTCTACTCATGGGCCTAAGCATAATTGATGGCTTCCATTCAAAATAAACGTATAACATAGGAAGAGAAAAGATTGAAAACTTTGATCTTTCAAGCTCTAATCTATTGTACCTATAAATAATATTTTTCTTCTTCCATCTCTCTAGGCTCTGATACCATGTAAAGTTTTGTAGCATAGACTACATATATCTAGCTAGGAAAAATAAATAATACCTATAAGAAAAATAAATAGAGAAAAATAGATTTGCTCATAATAAAAAATTATTGACTACATAGTACTTTTTCTCATTGATAATAATGATTACAAAATGCATAATTTATATGCAATTAAACTCCACCAAATAAGAGTAGATGACTAGTGAAAATCCTTTGATTAAGCAAAAAATATGGATCTAAATTATAGGAATTAGAGATATGCATCCTTTGATCATGTATATAGCTAAATTAGTGGAATTAGCATCCTTAGTTTAAGCTAGAAGCATGGGAGAAAACTAAACAACAATCGACGAGGAACTGAAGTAAACAACAGTTAGAATTAACTAACACTAATAGATACTAATGGATATTTTTTAGAGGAATATGAGCTCAAACCATATCTTGATCTTCTCCCTGCTATGGAAGAATCACAAAAGAGTAATCTCTAGATCACTAAAATGATATACATCAAAGTCAATCCTAAAGATCATGAAAGGGTTACTAAGGTTGGGAAATGTTAGGATGAAGATGAGCAAAAACAACTGACTGAAATTCTTCTTGAATTGTCAGATATATTTTCTTAGATGTATTTAGACATGTCTAGCTTTGATCCTAACATTGTTACTCATAATTTAGCTATCACACCCAATTCTAAACCTATCAAACAAAATATATGCAAAATCAATCCCAACATTTCTCTTCTTGTCAAGGTAGAAATAGAGAAACTATTAGATGTCAATGTTATACATCATATAGCTTATTCCCCTTAGATTTCTAGCATTGTAGTTATCTCTAAGGGAGAGAATAAAATAACTACATGTAATTACTTTTGAGATTTGAATAAGGCCTCCTTAAAGGATGATTTTTGCTTGACTAACATTGGCATGGTTGTAGATTCCACTATAGGGCACACATTATTACCTTTCATGGACAGATTCTCTAAATATAATTAGATTTGCATTCCTCCTTGTGATAAATACAATACCACTTTTATTACTCCAATATGGGGAACCTTTTGTTGGGTGATTATGCCTTTCATATTAAGGAATGTGGGTGCTACTTATCAATGGGCTATGACATTGATATTTCTTGATTACATCTTTAAGATTATTGAAGATTGTGTGGATGATATTCTGGCTAAATTTGTGAAACAAAGTGAACATGTTCCTACCCTTAGACAATTTTTTGAAAGAAGTAAAAAAATAACGTGCATTTGAATCTAGGAAAATGTGCCTTTGGGGTTGACAATGGGAAACTCTTAGTGTTCATCATCTCTAATATAAGTATCGAGGTAGATAGAGAGAAAGTTGATGCTATTGTAAACACACCTCCTCAAAAATCTCACAATTCATAGCTTACATGGAAAGATACAAGCTATTCGTAGATTTAATTCTCATCCAAGGTGGATTGTACTATCCCTTTCACTTCCTTTCTTAAGAAAGACTCTACTTTCTCTTGGAATAAATATTGTAAGCTCTCATTCGAACAATTTAAAACTTATCTTTCTAATCTGCCAATTTTACAACCAACACAACCAAATAATTCATTCTTTCTTTATACCTTATCTTCTTATAAGGTGTTGAGTGTCATCTTGGTTCAACATGATCAAGATAAAATAGAGTGTATTGTATTATATATAAGTCGCCCATTAATTGATTATAAGACACATTACATTGCAATTGAAAAGCAATGTCTTCCTCTAGTTTTTCCTTCTTAGAAACTCATACATTATCTATGTAGAAGTTAATGTTTATGTGAAGTTTGATCCTTTGAAGCATCTCTTTTTGAAAATGGACTTATCAAGATGTCCTGATAAATGGGTCATGCCCCTGATAGAATTTGACTTTAAATTTATCTCTCATAAATCTATTAAAGGGAAAGCCTCGATCGATAACTTGGTTGAGGCTCATTTTTCTCTTTCTACATCAGAACCAATTGAATTTCTTGATGAGTTTTTCCTTCCTATTAAGATAGATGAAACATGGGAATTATAGTTTGATGGGTTTAGATGTCAAACTAGATCTGTTGCAGGTGTCATATTGATACCGATATCTAAGAAGCCTATTCCTTTGTCTTATGAGCTTAATTTTTCTTGCACTAACAATATAGTGAGTGTGAAGCCCTCATCGCAGAATTGAAGGCAAATTTTCCTTTAAAAATTAAAAATATATGAATCTCTAGAAATTTGCAACTTGTTGTGCATAGATTAATGACACTTATCAAACTAACAATGATTAATTGACCAAGTATAGGGATCTTTCTATAGGATTTCTTGGGAAATTTTCTTATTTCTCTATTCAAACCCTACCTCGAAAGACAATCAACATGTTGGTGCTATTGCTAGTGAAAAATCTCTCATTACTTTGGAGAAAGGTATGATAAATATTTAATTCACTATTCATACCCTATCAAGTCCTACAATCTTACAAGACACCTTATTAGATGTCTCTTGTCTTAATTTTCACCCTGATGAGTGATATTCACATATCTATCATTATTTTATGGATATTCCATAAGTCAACAACTAGGAATTCTACAAGTAGAATCTGAAAGCTTGTCCTTGTTATATCATCCTCGCTAATTTTCTTTATTAGCATTCTATGATGACCTTTTTCTTAGATGCCTTAATAAAAATAAAATCCCCATGACTTTCCAAGAAGCCCGTGTTGGATCATGTGGGGGTATTTTGGTGGGAAGTCATTAGTGAACAAACTTATTTGCATGGGATACTATTGGAAAAATATGGAACAAGATTCATTGCTTTTGTCAAAAAGTGTCCGCAATGTCAGTATTATAATAATCTCATCCATGCTCATGTATATGCCTTGCGATCTGAAGTTCCACCATGGTCTTAAAGTGTGTGGGGTTTTAATCTTATTGTAATATTTATCTTCCTTCCTCTCAAGGACATACATAAATTATCACGACTATGATTTACTTTACTAGGTGGGTTGAAGTTGTGTCTCTTTGTTCAACTATGATAGACGTTATTTCTGATTTCATTATTTAAAACATAATTGCTTAATTTGGTATTCCTATAGCAATTATTTTAAATAATGGAGCTCAATTTGAAAACAAAGAAGTAAAAGTCTTCTTGGAGAAATAATGTATTCATCAGCTTTTCTCTACCCCTTACTTTCCTTAATCTAATGGTCAAGTTGAAGCTTCTAATAAGGTTATCAAATAGATTCTTTGTCCAAGGCAGTTGATAAACATGCTAAAGATTGGCACACTTAGTTTATGCTTTATTGGCTTCTAGAACTAGTGTTTAAATTGTGACTAGAACATCCCCTTGTAACTTAGTTTATGGAGCGGATGCGGTTATGCTTTTAGAATTAGAGATTCCTTCCTTAAGAGTCTCTTTCAAGGTCTTGTTAATGTTAGTGTAGTTTCAGTCGGATAAAATGCACTAAAGATATTTGTGTGTGTATATATAAGATATATACTTAATACATTTAATGTATATACATATATAATTTTTATATATACATATCTTACTCTTTATCATGACAGTAAGCAAATATTATTGATAACTAATGATAGATAACTAATGAGATTAGAAGAGACATGTCTCTACAAGACATGCCTCTTGAATTCATATACATATGCTTTAAGAAGGTAACTTGAAACACACATAAAATCTACAACTGTTATTATAAATTACAAAAAAAAAAAACATAAAATAATCTTATTTCAACATAGTATCAAAGTAGTAGTTTTCTATCTTGAGATAGCAACAATGACAATAGAGATATTGAGAAAATGAGAATAAGTAAAACCCTAACATTGTGGTATCGAAGGAGAATGGATAAAGAAAGTGCTCATTTAACTACCAAAGAGAGTGTCATTTCATCTGCAGTCAACCAGGGTCTGCCATATAACCATGATCGTTTTCTACTCAATAGATGATGATGCCACAACAAGTAGTGTGCGGGCCTCCAATATCCTACTATGAGTTTTATCGCATTAGTAAAGTGATTATTATGACTCCTAAGACTCTATTGTAAATAAATTACATTGATATATTGGCCTTAAGAGAAACTGAAATGTTTAACATCTACAGTCAACATTTCCTATGACCCTCTAGATTTTCCAGTTATGAACTTACGTGAGTATTGTTTGCAGTCAGGTATCCAACACTAACACATGATAATAGGTTGAAGCTATGGAATATTATTACCATATATGGACGAATGGAGACAAACACATACATTGGCAGCAGAATCTTCAGCAAGAATTTATAGTAGAAATTTCAGTAATCATGAAACGAACTCCGCTTATTTCCTTAATAATAACTGGAGCTTAGCATCGATCAAATTAGAGATGTCCCTTGGTAAAATCAGAAACTTATATATCATTGAGCAATTTTAATTTGAAGAAATAGAAGACAATTAATAATACCAAAATATAGCAATATTCAGACCACTGAACTCACGATGCTTAGGAAGGGAAAAATGTTCCAAAGACCGAACAAATGTATATAGCACCATGGAAGTAAGACCTGCAAAAGGTATGGTCCACTACACAGCAACGATCATTTGTCTTTCTTCATGAGAATAAGTGTATTTATTAATCTTCTGTGGGAGAATTGCTAGGCATGTATTGGTATCACATTCAAAGAAAATGATTTTCATAAATACACAAGACTTTCATTATTTTCCCTACTTTCACACTCTACGACCTGGGATTATAAGATAACCATTGCATACAATAATATGACCCATTGCAAATTGTATCTCCTTTGTAATGTTCAGAAAAGGTATTTAAGTTGAAAGCAAGAAAAGAAGTTGTATTTTTGTATGTGGCGACTGATAGAGGACGTAATTAAATTTCTAAAAAGATATGAAAATTAAGTGTTCTTGTGAACCCTATGTATATTGTGTTTGCCTTTCTATGGGAACTAATAATGTTTAATCAATCTTATCGTCTATATTTAGAGCAATAGTTGGAAGATTAAATGTTTGTATTGAAGAAGATCGTAGAAGATGTAGTGATAAAATATGAAGTCATGGTTACAAGAGATGGGGCTAGATGGAATATCAATTTTATAGATATATCTCCGTGATATGGTACATTGATGATGCCTACTTTTAATATGGATATATAACTTCAATGTCATCATCAATATGTATTTGATGTAAATGTGTAGTAGATTTACTTGATAACAAAGTACCATCATGTGAAGACAATATTAATAGTATTTGACGTTGTCGAGTATATGTGATCAGCTATGTTTGAAAATGACATGAATAGATATAATTGTACATGAAAAGATACAAATAATATATCTTAAAAGATATGTAAGTTGAAAATATGTGATAATAATTATATCTCTGCCATGTATGTCACAATATATATAATTAGATATAGAAGTTGTGGGTTGGATATTAAATCATTAGGATTTGATGTTTTAATTCACTACTAATCATGATCTCTGATATTGATCTTCAAAAGATGATAGTTCAAAATACTCCAAATATTTTCATATTAGATGCATTTTCTGATAGCTTAAGATACCAATTAACATATTGATTTTATGATTCAAATTTGTCGTAATGGGGGTTGATATCCTGTGGAGATGAAACAATTAGGGAAACTGAAATATCAAGCATGTGGATCATTGATGCACAATAAGTATTAAAACAATATCAAATAAGAGTCTAAAGAGAGAGGATATGTGTATTTCCTAGTGAACAAGGATGATTGTGTAGCCTCAATAAACAAAGGTCACATCCACTTCTTATGTTTGAAGGTCCATATATTATGTTAGAGATAGTCTTTATTTAGAGATACCAATTACATCCTACAAAGTTAAATTAATCAAGAGATGAACCAAGTCATTCTTGTAGCCACATGGAAAACTAGTAAATTAAGAATAGAGTTTGTAGTGACCTACTAGCATTGAAAAAATAAAGTGATGTCAATTATACTAGAGTAATTCCTTATGGTACTCTAGTTACAATCAAACTTACATTAGCTCTTGTGGGTGTCTTTACTAGGAAATGGGTACTCCCCTTCTAGTTGTAAAAGGATAATTATGAATTATTTAATAGTACATTACAAATGGGAAGGAAGAAAGATTCAAATTGCATTAGGAAGGATGTTAATGAGCATCTAGAGATAAGTATTGAATACTAATTTTATTTACATACCATACTCAATCTCTTAACTATATCCATGCATGTGATATAGGAATTATTTTCTTTACTATGCTCATGTTATTTTCCTTGATCTATAGGGGTGCTTTCTTGCAATGAAGAAAAATAAGAAAAGAAAGAAGTCTTTCCATATACGATGCGATGTAAAATTGTTTGAAAATATAGAGTGGAAATTTTACATTGTGGGAGGGGAGTAATAAAAATGTTTCATTCCCATATTGAACTATTCTTAGAGGGGAGACATCAAAGAGGAGAAACCATAGGATGTAAGAGAGGGAGAAGCGATAAGATATGCTTTAGTCATACTTTTGATGATCGTGGTCATGTCAATTTAGTGGGAGTAAACCATGTCAAGATGGATTCTTTAGTGATCAGAAACTATCGTAGAACTAAAGGACTATGATTCATGGGATAAAGCTTCATATATGCAGGCTAGAAGGCCTTATGCTATCAGGGTATCTATTGAACTAGAGAAGCATGCCACAACTTGCTATTGTGAGGTTAGAAAAGTGATAATAGATTCTAAGGGAGTGTGACACTTCATCAGAAACAACTTTGTACTAAGAGGTCAGAAAAATTGAAATCAAACTCATAGGGAGTTTTGACACTTTATTAGTAACCTTGACAAGGTGGTCAAAAGTTTAGAGTTTCTTCATGAAGAAGAAATCCCAAATGCAATCATTTGTTATACATTCTTTTCTATGAGAGATAAGTTTGAAGTGGAACCTTATTTTTTGATAGATTTCATGATGGATATCATGACAACACCGCATGACAGTACCTATGATGACTTCATGTGAACTTTTGATGTCACGTGTGTATGGGCTTGCCCCCTATGTATATCATGAGGAAGTAATGACTTCCAAATGATTATCACTTGTATAGTAGAAGTTATTGGAAGGTGACAACCTTACAATAACTTAAATAACGATATACGTTTTATTTAAATATTGAAATATATCATGAAAGGCTTTATCTTGTAAATCAACAACTAAGTGCTAGATGTCATTAAATTGATGGTCTATAAGTTATTTGTATAGTTATATGTTAGGTATTTGGTGAATATCTTGCCTTGATATTCTAATAGGCCATTACTCAGTGTCATTGGTGAATATCATGTGTTGGTTTTCCAATAGGCCAATACTCGTGTTACCTAATACGGTATCAAAATAGTATTTGGTGAATATCATGTGTTGATATTTTGATAGGCCAATACTCATATGATATCTTAAAATGTAAATTTTTTGATCAAAGATTTCCTTGATGTGTCATTGCTAAATATTGCTAATGATGTAATATTTGCCTATATGTTTATCCTGCCTAACTAAGAGGGAGTGTTACTGTTAGTGTAGTTTCAATCGAATAAAATGCACTCAATATATTTTTATATATAATATTTTGTGAGTGTGTGTGTGAGTGTGTGTGTGTGTGTGTGTGTGTGTGTGTGTGTGTGTGTGTGTGTGTGTGTGTGTGTGTGTGTGTGTGTGTGTGTGTGTGTGTGTGTGTGTGTGTGTGTGTGTGTGTATATAATATTTATATATACATATCTTACTCTTTATCATGACAATAAACAAATATTATTGATAAGTAATGAGAGTAGAAAAGACATGTCTCTATGGAGACATGCCTCTTAAAATCGTATCCATGTGCTTTGAGAAGGTAATTTGAAACAAACATAAAATCTACAAGTGCTATTACAAGTTACAAAAAAAAAAAGTTAAAATGATCCTATTTTAACAAGTACAATTGACAAAGATAATTTCTAAGAACATTGCTTTAAGATATTGAGATGTTGGATGAACAATATATTAATGCTTTAGAATATATTTTGGCTTATAACAAGACTGTCAATACAATGTATAATGGTAAAGTGATTTAATGTTCATTTTTGGTAGGTGGTTTAGTTCTTTATGAGGATAAGAGAAATGTAAATGTCTTATTGAGTAAAAAAGGAAAGTTTGGTCCTAGCTTGTTAGGTCCTCATATTGTTATAGAAATATAAGAATCTAGTGCATACGAAGCTTGCTCATATGAATGGTGTGCCTTTTAAGGAACCTATTATTATTATGCATTTACATTGTTGTTATGTATAATCATTCATTTTTATCCTATGTGATTACATTTTTTTTTCTTTTTGAGTAGTATCTTATCTCAAATGTTATTTAAAATGATAAGTAAATTTTCTTTCTAGTTACATTAAATTTCCATGTTTCTTTCTATTTATGTAATTAATTATGAAAATACATTATTCATAGAAAGAGATAGAAAAACATGTAATGTCCATCATATATATAGTATCATCATGAAACTGTTTTGGTATAAAAGGTAGGTATAAGGTGTTGGTTGTCAAAATTGTTGGTTGAATTCCTACAAACCTTTCTTGCTCAATGTTGGGAATTTCAACACAATCTTGGCCAACTCCAGAGATTGAAACTTAATAATTCAATCTGTACACTTAAAGCTCTACAGATATAGGTGGGTGTACCTTTATCTCAACCCTCTAGGGTAAGTTGAAGCTTTCTTTTGCAAACTTTTTAATAGATACTCTTGAGTTGGCAAGTTTTTTCTCTAGGAGAAATTAAATGTGTGAATATTTTGAATGTAAATAAAATATTGAAAATGAACTTATGGAATACTTTTGGATAGAACTTTTCTGATCTAAAACTATATATATCAACTTACAAGAAGTATGTAAAGATCATGTTAGAATATATAGTCTGCCAATATAACAGAGAGGTGGGGGGGAGTGAATTAGTTATCCAACTATTATCATAATTATCATCCTTATTCAAACTTAACCATGTGAACAATATAATCAAAAGCCACAACAAGATACTCATGCACAATAACACCAGATATATTAACTAGGGAAACCCTTCATCAGAGGGAAAACCCTGGTGGAGATGATACCCACAAGATGACGTACTAATATAAATATTCCTTGTTAGAGCATGTAGCCTATTAGGAGTCTATAACAACATTCAATATATATCAATCCCTATTAGGAGACTTAGAATCCCTGTTAGGAGATTCCAACCTTGTTAGGAGTTGTAGAAAGCATATGGACCCACTATCCAAATAACTTCAAGGGAAAGACCAATGAACCCACTGTCCAAATGATCTTTGTATAATTCCTTGTAGAATAATGGAATTGAATTGTACTTTCTTCCTCTTTCTCTGTCATGTCAACTAGACCTCTACTCCTTCTAATCTTGGTACCAAATCATGAACTCTGCATCTAATAATCCCTTGGATCACTGACTCACATTTTCCACAACATTGTACTCCTTTTCACACTTCCTTGATTACTTCACATTCAATCATTAATCACACTTATAAGAAAGGAATACATCTTTTCTTTATACCCTATCTTCAAAATAATTCCTTGAGTTGGCCTTGAGGCTTTCCCAATTAATTTTAATAAATAAATTAATTAATTCATAATTACAATAGCACTATCGACTCACAATATATACAAAACTTACATGTGTGACTTTAGTACCTACACACTTGCTGACATCACCATCAGACTATCCTCTATCACTGGCTAACCATGCATCACCAGATTATATCTCTGCTAGAAGATATAATAGGATCATTAGAAATTGCTTTCCATGCACTCTGTCTCTGTGCTGCTCTTTATAAATCACTTATAGCTTTCGTACATCTTCAACTTAGACTCTGCGCATTTAACCTCATCATCAACACAAAAAGTACAACATGTCCTTAAATGCATTGCACTTGTACATCTAAACTTTATCTATTGAAGTATGATCTTTGCTTGCTACTCTACCAGTCTTTACAAAATTCCTGCTACGTTGACATCAATGACAAAAATAGTCATGAATGCAACATATCAATACTCTCTAATGCTTAGGATGCTCCCCCAAAGGAATGCCATCAGTATTCATGCTAATAGATCAATCCTTAATATGACTGGAAAGAATAAAGTCAACCCCAACATAATCTTATCATCAAACCTTTAAAGATAGTGTGCACCCCATCAACTATTGGATGAATAAGATATAAATGCAATCCCTAGTCTAAAATAATTTGACCCCAACCATAGGAGACCAATGAGATAGATACCCTATTGGAAAATGAGAATATCTGATAATCAAGATCTTGCATTACTCTAATCCATTAAAATAATAGCATGCATTCAAAGGGACTATGAAGAACATGAGAAATTAGAAAACCATATGCCATAATAGATATAAAGAAACATCATTGTATTAACTTCATTTATAAGGAAATACAATAGAATATTTTAGTTGCATATCTAAGCAAGTAATTGCACAAAAATGGAAATTAATTCATAATGTGTTTATTATAAATCAACATCTTGTATTGTATTAAAATATATATTATCTCGTTTCATCATGTCTTAAAACTTTGGATTCTTAAATGGAGGTCTTGGTACCTTTTCTCATAAAAATGAAAAGGTGCAACATATCTTTAGACCCCTTCATAAATATAATTAACTAATAACTAAAAGCATAACAAAAAAATAATTAAAAATATGAAAGTTATTTCAAACTTCTTTGACTTCTTCATCTCCAATGGTGGCTACATCTTCATACACATCTTCAAGGACTTTCAAATAAACCTCGACCCACTTGGCAATTTGAACATGTGTAGGCCATACAAATTTTGAATCTACTAGAGAAAAGGCTTGTAACTAAACTCATTTCTTCCCTTGGGAAAATTTGACATTTATTATGGATTTTGTAAATTTTGTCTCTAGTATAATCACTTTATTCAACAACCTATGGAATGAGTCCATTTGAAAAATTTGCTCCTCCTTGAACCCGATTATCAATGCTTGGGCTAATATTGCAAATTCATATCTCTAGTCCTCTAATTGCTTGACCATACTGTCTTCATATTTTATGACAAGAAAACATGGATGATCAGCCAAGGTGATTGCCTTTAATTTTTCTTCTAGCTTTTGATTCTCTTGACTTATATAACTCACATTCCTTGTAACAATATCAATGAAATCAATGGTGGCCTTTATTTGTGTAGGGTCATATTGATCTCTTTTAGTGACTTCAAAGAGTTTATTCAATTCATATCTAGAGGGGCCACATTTCCTCTCTATCTCCAAAAGTATGGTTTTTCCTTTAGCAAAGAAATCCAACATATTGCAAATATTATTAAACCCTTCAAACTACTCATCACATTTGGGCAAAATAAGATTTATCCTATAAGAAAGAATCTCATCTAAGATCTTAAAAACATAGTCATTATGATCAACATCTGGAGTCACCTCTTTGTTCTAGTCTTCTTTAATATCAATGACTAAAGTTTTATGAACCATAATGACAAGGTCACTTTTCAATTTACCTTGTGTGTCTGATGCTAGAACATCCACTTGTGTAAGGGTAATCCTATACCACCCAAAAATATGCTAAGTGTTAGTATTTTTGGATACCAATTTAGGCTATCATAGCTCTCAAAGTTCCACTATTACTTTTCTAGGTTAGTGTTTTTGTACACCTTGGGATACATGTAAATTTAGAATTTGGGTTCTTTTGCTATAGAGACAAAAATTTGAAGAGATTGAGGGTTTAAGTTGGAGAAAAGGTTGTAATTATAATTTCAAACACTTTAGAAAAAAGAATCAAGTCAAATAGTTTCACGGTTTGGAAGTTACTACCATGTTAAGTTGTCTAGAGATCTCCTAAAAATTCTTTAGAGCTCAATTTGAGGTAATAAATGGCCTTGTACGGACCCAAAAATGGAATATTGGTAGTCATTTTAAAAGAGAAATATTAGTGTAATGTCAATTATTCTAATATGAATTTAATTGTATAGTATTAATCGTATAATTACATTTTCTTAGACTACTAATATTTGGATTTCGTATGTGTTAGTGAATAGATTGTCTTTTCCTACTAAAACAACAATTCAATCTATGCCCAAGGCTTGGAAAATCCAATGAGATTCATAACAGTTGAGTAAATGTTGTGTTATTTGTTTCCCTCTAAATTTTATAGGTACAACTCCCTTTTACAAAATATTTATCAATGAACTCAAAAGATCAAAATTAACTAAATTCACACTTTTTCCAGAAAGTGCATAAGGAATGCTCATGTACTCTTAGATACTAAAGTAAGAATTTACATACTCAAAAATTGAATGGATGAAAAGCTCATAGTCTTTCCATGAACAATCAAGATTTAACTAAGAAATTTTAACTTTACAATAATTCAGACTAATTTGAAAGAAGATAAATGAAAATGAACAATAAAGAAATAGCAGTAGATGTCACATAGAACTAATCATCACAGCTCACAAAGTAACCATGATTGAACTGCTTTAAACACCAAGTTTTATAGCATGACACAATGTGATAGATATATATTTAAAAAGACTTCTTTAGCACCAAGTCATTCAAGAAAGCATTTCCAAATATATGACTATCAGTATATCACTACTTCCAAATAATTAACTTAAACCAATACTAAATTTATCAAAGTATATTTTTGGCTAGTAAAAATCTAACCCCTAACTAGCTAAATGCTCCAACATTTATAGTTCATTAAAAACTTGAAAAGGCCTCCATTAAAGCCTAGCCTTTCGGTTAGAAATAGTTGCGAGAATAAGAAATAGTTTTAAAAACAACTTAGAAAACAAAACAAAAAATAACTGCTCCTAACTAAATGATGTCACCAACATTCCATCCATCTGCCAAAGTCTGCTTCACAATTTTCTAGCTCCTGAAGGTGTTTGTGAACTTCTGCATTGCATGGGATTGAGGATTCTTCAGACTGAGTAACTTTGATCTGCAAGCATCCTTTTTCCATTTTAATTCTTTAATTCTTCATCTTTGTCTCAGCATGAGATTCTTGTTTAGATATAACATCGATTTGATGTTTGCTAGGGTAGTGAAGTCTCTAGGGGTAGGCGTGTCATTTTCTTTGATTTATGTCATAGCATCATTGAAATTCTTGATCAAGACCTCGAATTCCATGTTACCATCTTTGAATTGTAGGATTCTGGTAGGATTGACAACCTACATCTCCTTTAGGAGTTCTTTGTGCATTCTTGTGATTTCAATTTCCATTGATCGCATTTCTTTGATGGCTCCTTTGTAAATTGACTCCTTCCATCCCATATTGCTCTTAAGAATGAAAAGCATGCATGAATCCACATTTTTCATGGGATTTTCATTTAGAAACTCTAATACTCTATATTTCTCAACTTCATGAACCTAGAATACAATGGCTTGGTAGTGATTCTGGTTGGCTTCCCAAACTGGCACAAGGGTTTGGATTTCACCCAACAACACTTCTCCTTTAGTGAATGTGGTGGTAAAATCTAAAATAAATTTATTGGCTTCCTTTACAATGGATGCCACCATTCTTATACTACATCTAAGAGTAGTTTACCCCTTTGTATCCGTTTAACCAACTATTGGTTGTCTGAAGAATTGGGATCAAAAGACTGTAGAGTCTGGACCAAAAAAGGGTGCCTAAATTCATCAATGAATCTAAGCCATCATGGTGATTACCAATTTCTTTAACTCTTTATTCTCCTTGCTATCCTTTTTTGATTGAGTTAGCATATGGTCTACAAAGAATTTGAAGAAATGATACCAGTGTCTCTAGCAATAGCCCCCAATTCTATAGTGGTGACCTTAAAGCCTTTGGCATCAATTTTTCCAAATTATTCTTTTTGCCTATACGTGGCCACTTCTGTTATTACCCTTTCAATGACTAGATCTTTGATCATTCATGTGTCACTCTTTATCTTTTTACTCTTAGAACTATGAGCCACATATTTGGTGACAATATCTTTAATAGGTGTAGACACAGGCTACAACATTTGCTTCTTGTTGATAACATTAGACAACCATGATGGAATAGTAGTAGCAATCATCCCCTAACTTCCCCTAGGAGAAGTCATGAACTTAGGCTGATCCAACCTAGGAGCTTCTACTAACTGCACATCACCATCTTGGGTATTTGAGAAGCTAAGTTCTTCTCCTAGGCCTTGTCCTTGAGATATCATTTTCTCTTTTTGAATCTCCTATTGCATGAGTGCCTTGGACTTAGTCTTTGATTTGGTTCTAAGGGTCATGATTTTTTTAGGGGATGGTGTACTTTTCTACTTAATGGGAGCTAAAGTACTACCTGCAACATGAGACAAAATTTATATGTCAGAGGTCAATGTTTCAAAGAAAGAAACTTCCTTTGGAGATTTTCTAGTCTATTTTTCATTAATAGCCTTCATGTTTCTCCTTCTCAACCAATTATCTGTGTGAGTAAGGATAGATCTGGTTCTCAAATTTATATCATCTTCTTCCCCTTGGTTCCAATCTACCTCTAATTGTTTTAGCTCGCTTGCTTCTTCCCATCCCGGTTCAACAATATTTGAACCATTCTCAACTACTCCTTCCAACTGAAACTTTAATTTGAGAGAATTTATTTGTGAGAGTGTTAATCTTGAATGGTCTTTCTTTATCACTTCTTCTTCATCATTACAATCTTGCCATAAATCTTCTAAATGCGGAACCATGGGTGATTGGCCCTTCAAACCAAGTACTTTAGCCACGAAACCTTTGCTGTAAAAATTTCTCCTTCCTTGTTAGGATCCAAGATTAAAACTGAGCAATTTTTTTCTAACGACTAAGGAATTAATCATGTTGTTGCAAGTTAATTAACCAAGCTTAATAGGGAAAATAGACTCCTAGATTTCCTAAGGTAAATTATCTTCAATTACTGAAAACAACTATCTAAAAATTTCAACTATGACAAAACAATCTAGAGCATAATGAGTCAATTTTATTGGTTCTTCAAATCCTCCTATTCTTAAGCATGTGAATTTAGGAACTTGGATAAAGTAGCTCCCACAAATCTAAACTAGCTTTTGGGCCTCTAGGGATAATCTGGGCATGAGTGCCTTTTTGAGGTTCAAGTGCACACTTTCTATCAACACATCATGTGTTTTCCTAAAATCCTCCAACACTCTATCCCTTTGGAGAAAAGGACAATACAGGTAGATAGTTATGTCTTCATTCCAAATTTCATGAGGAAGGGAAGTAATATTGTTGACACAAGCAATACAATAGGTCAAATAGGAAGACATGTAGAAATCTTCCCTAGACACCTTAGCATATTTTAGCTGATTTCTCATTGATCTGGCTATCTATTCTACCCAATTAAATAGTTGTTCTCCCTTTAGAATGATTTCTACATAATGGTACATCCACTCTTCAAGGAGAAAAACATCTGAAGAACCCTTATCCCAGTGCAATATGATCATGAGGTCATGAATATGAGGTTTCATATGATCCTTGGTGATTATTTTGGGGGGTCTTGAACTGCCTTTATAATTTTTTTATGTCCACTTCCTAGCCAACATTTTATGGAATTTGTCTGCACTTTCCTGATACTTGACTAAAGATTGGGTAGGGCTAAAAGCAACAAAAGTACACTCAGACAAACATAAGATTGATGAAATAGTCTCCCTAGGGATGGATAACATTGGTTCTCCATCTTTGTTCAAAATGCTCTTATTCCTCACATCATAATGGTCAACACATAACTAGAGTAACTCAGGACTCAAAAGGTTAGGGGGAAAAGTTGTAGCCTCAATCAAACCACTTGTTAAAATCTCTACACAACCATTAACTTCGTCGGCTTGTCCAAGAAAATTTCCTTGCAATTTGTCAACCTTGACACCCTCCAAATTAGTATCAGAAATGGCAGGCCTCCTACACTCCAAACTAGAAATGTTTTTGAAGAAATGTAGAACGAACTTCATTTTAAGAAAAGGAAATAAAAACCCAACACTACCTTATTCTTCGAAACACACACACATAAAGGAAAGAATATGGGATTTCTTGTGTTCTCACCTATGATTTTCTGAGAGAAAACTAGACCTTTTTCCTTCACTTATGGTTGCTCCTCCTTCAATTTTCACTTTCACATGATAAAACAATGAAATAGGAAACTCATACATTAAAAGGAAAGGAGACATATTGGCAAAAGTACCACCCCATTACGAGGCATTCATGGTGATTTCATTGCAGCTTGATTTGCACGCTCGAAACTATGATAAGACACCTTCATTAAATAATCATCCCTCACAGGTGTCATTGTAATAATTACAAATTTTTGACAAATAATCCAACCCTCGAACAAAATATTTTCCTTTTTGAATCATGATGACAACTGATCTCATGTCTCAAACAAAAATTAAATCCAACACGATCCCCAATCATTACTCCTCACATCTCAATTAGTTTCTCAAGAATTGGTCATCCTTGGAGAATCATTAATGCTTGCTCAAAAAAATATTTAGCAATTGAACTACTTTGAACCACTTTGAACTGAGGTTTGAGGAGGTTTAAAGAGGTTCAAACAAACATCTTCATTATGCTCAATGGGTCCCACCTACAGAAAGTAGTTAGTGTCAAAACCTTTGGTTGAACTAATTTGAACTACTTTGAACCAAAGTTCAAAGAGGTTCAAAGAGGTTCAAACATGAGATTTGTGATAGACATCACAGGATTAAACTCTATATGCAAGGATCGGTGAGATTCATAAGAAATGAGACTGAGAAAGGTTTGTTTAATGTATGGCTTCGGGCTTCAAAGAAAATCGAGGAAAGTTTAAACCATGGCAACCCAAATTAAGGATAACAGTATGTAAGAAAATAATTATGGAATTTAAATCAAAGAACCAAGGTTAGACTGGTGTAGGAGCACCTTGGGGGAAAGGTAAACCCTAATAATCATTTTTGGCTTGTAAATGATTTATCTAACCATTGACCAAATATGTAGTAGTTATAAAGTCCCAAGGTGTGTTGAAGAATGTGTTAGAAGGTTGAGAGCAAGAGTTGGTCATTGTAGTTGTTAAGACCAAATTAGTGCTACAAGGTCCTGATAGGGTCAACTATGGTCAAAGTTTCCAAATACATCAAAATTGAGAAATTTTTGTTACAATGAGGTCCATAGGTTTTTTTGATCAGTTTGGATGGACTTGAATCCAACTAGGTGGGTTTGAGGGATTAAAAGGTTGCTTTTGCAAAAATTGCAAAAGTTGCTCATGATAACTTTACAATTAATTGCAAAGTTGTTAGGATAACTTTTCCTTAAATTTAGGAATAGGCACTAAAAAAGTCTAAGATTCAAACTAAGGGTGTGGATAGTTAGAAACAAGGTATGTAAGGATAGATCAATCATTTTTTAATGGTTGGAAGTTGGCTTCTATGAAATTTCATGTAAAGGAGGGAAAGAAATAAATAGAAACATGTTTTTGGCTTAAGACCTACTATTTTGGATTGATCCTCCTATTATTTTTGCAAGGATTAATTGTTTCATATCATGTTACTAGACTATGTGTTCTTGTTGGAAATAGACTTCATTTTAAGCAAAGGAAATAAAAACCCAACACCACCTTATTCTTCGAAACACACACACACACACACAGAGGATAGAACAAGGGGTTTCTTATGTTCTCACCTGTGATTTTCTGAGAGAAAACTAGACCTTTTTCCTTTGCTTATGGTTTCTCCTCCTTCAATTTGTACTTTCACATGATAAAACAATGAAACAGGAAACTCATACTTTAAAAGGAAAGGAGACATTCTAGCGAAAGTACCACCTCATTATGAGACATTCATGGCAATTTCATTGCAGCTTGATTTGCACGCTCAAAACTATGATAAGGCACCTTCATTAAATAATCATCCCTCATGGGTGTCATTGTAATAATTACAAATTTTTGACAAATAATCTAACCCCCGGACAAAAGATTTTCCTTTTTGAATCATGATGACAACTGATCTCATATCTCAAACAAAAGTTAAATCCAACACAGTCCCTAATCATTACTCCTAACATCTCAATTAGTTTCTTGGGAATTAGTCATCCTTAGAGAATCATTAATGCTTGCTCAAAAAAACCTTTCACAATTGAACTACTTTGAACCACTTTGAACTGAGATTTGAGGAAGTTCAAAGAGGTTCAAACAAACATCTTCATTATGCTCAATGGGTCCCAAATACATAAAGTAGTTAGTGTCAAAACCTTTGGTTGAACTACTTTGAACCGAAGTTCAAAGAGGTTCAAAGAGGTTCAAACACGAGATTTGTGACAGACATCACAGGATTAAACTCTATATGCAAGGATCAATGAGATTCATAAGATATGAGACTGAGAAAGGTTTGTTCAATGTATGGCTTTGGGCTTCAAAGGAAACTAGGGAAATTTTAAACCATGGCAACTCAAATTAAGGCTAACAATATGTAAGAAAATAATTATGGAATTTAAATCAGAAAACCAAGGTTAGACTGGTGAAGGAGCACCTTGGGGGAAAGGCAAACCCTAATAATCATTTTTGGCTTGTAAATGGTTTATCCAACCATTGACCAAATAAGTAGTAGTTATAAAGTCCCAATGTATGTTGAAGAATGTGTCAAAAGGTTGAGAGCAAGAGTTGGTCATGTTGTAGTTGTTAAGACCAAATTAGTGCTACAAGGTCCTGATAGGGTCAATTATGGTCAAAGTTTCCAAATACATCAAAATTGAGAAATTGTTGTTAAAATGAGGTCCATAGATGTGTTTTTGATCAATTTGGATGGACTTGAATTCAACTAGGTTGTTTTGAGGGATTAAAAGGTTGCTTTTGCAAAAATTGCAAAAATTGGTCATGATAACTTTACAATTAATTGCAAAGTTGTCAAGATAACTTTTCCTTAAATTTAGGAATAGGCACTAAACAGGTCTAAGATTCAAACTAAGGTTGTGTATTGTTATAAATAAGGTATGTAAGGATAGATCAATCATTTTTTAATGGTTGGAAGTTGGCTTCTACAAACTTTCATGTAAAAGAGGAAAGAAATACATAGAAATGTGTTTTTGGCTTAAGACCTACTATTTTGGATTGATCCTCCGATTATTTTTGCAAGGATTAGTTGTTTCATATCATGTTACTAGTCTATGTGTTGTTGCTGGAGGATTTTGAATTTATTTTACTAGGTTTTGGTAAAAAAATTGTTTTGTGTTTCATGTTGGTCTGTGTATAGCAGTCTGCACTAGAATGGCTATAACTTGAATGCCCATGGTTAAAACCTAGGCCTTTAGGATTCAATAAGTAGCCTCTATACATTAAGTAAATATGGTTTTTGGAGTTTGGGAGAACAATTTTTCTATTTTTGCAAGCAAGCCCTAGGCAAGCCTGGAGTTGTTTGGCTAGGAACTGAGATGCTTACAGGAAGCATTTAATGTGTTTTCTTGATTGGTATGGGAAAATATTCTTTTGGGAAATGAAATAAGAAGAATAAAGGGTCCATATTCCAGAGGAAAGAGTCTAGGAATAAGATCCACACAAACCAAGAAGGAATTTTCGTCATTTCCCTAGAAACCCTCAAAAATAGGGTTTCCTAGAAAGGTACTGTATGGATGCCATGGGAGTCTGAAACCTAAAAAATCCTTGAGTCTAGGTTATTGTGAAACAAAGTAGAGAAGACAGAAATAGTGTTTGTTAAGGATTTTTTGAATTTATTTCAACTTCCTTTTTTTGGCAAAGTCCTAATTGGGGCTCATAGGGCTACAAGGTGTCAAAGGAGAAATTTGATGATTTTGAAGACTTGGACTTGAAAAGATGGTGCAGAGTGGTTGGTAAATGACCAAAAATATTGAGGGGATGATCAAAACATGTGTTGGCAATGTTGGGAGCCTTGGGTGCATTTGACATCTTGGTGAGCACCTAAGTGCTTAGTTGTGGTTTGAAGAGTTAGGAAAGTGATTTGAAATTGATAGGTGAGTTTCTCTGTTGGAGAAGATTAGGAAAAGATCCTCTAGAGTAGGGTATTAGAAGGAACCCTAAGAAGGCTAAGATAAATCCTTGGATAGAGAAAAAGACTCTAAGTATGAGGAACTCCCCATCAAAGTGGTATTAGAGTCATTGAAAGGCTTGGGAAGTGACTAGTGGATGTTAGTAGAAGGAGAATCCATAGGTGAAAACACCATGGTGAAAAATGTAGAATTAACAAGGATTTGTTAGAGTAGCAAGAGAAAAATAGATTTCTTGAAGAAAATATTAAAGAAATGAAGCAAAAATTGGAACAAGTGGTAGAGGCTATAGGTAAGATGAAAGAGCAGCTAGAGGGAGAGAGAAAAATGCAAGAAAAAAGAAAAGAAGATGTAGAAATAGCACCTACACCAGATCCTCCATTAGCAAAGGAACCTTTTCTCAAAGCCTTGAAGGCATTAAGTGGTAAAGCATTAGAGGGAATATGTATTTTTAATAGAAAAATGGATGCATAAGCATTTATGGAATGGATTGAAGGCATGGAAAATCACTTTAAATGTGATGATATTTGAAAGGTAGAAAGAGTCAAAATAGGTAAGTCAAGATTGAGAGGACAAGCATTAACTTGGTGGAAGTTCTTGTAGGAAGAAAGAGACAAGGAAAAAAACAATCCTATAGCCAATTGGAAGACTATGGTGGCCGAGATAAAATAAAATTACCTACTAGAGGATTATGATATTTAGTTTCACAAGAAAAGGCAAAACTTGAGACAAAGAGGCCTAGATGTATCTGCCTATATAGAGGAGTTTCAAAAACTAAGCCTTAGGTCAAGAATACAAGAAGTTGAGAGTATCAAGGTGGCTAGGTATATAAATGGCCTTTGATGGAACATATATGAGGAGTTGAGCTTCTTTTCCCTTACATAATTACATACTTGTTATCAAATGGCCCTTAAGGTGGAAGAAAATTTGAAGAAGAAGCAAGAATAGAGCAACAAGGGTAGAGAAAGAGGTAGAGATTCCAAAGATGGATATAGAGGAGGCTCTAGTGGAAGAGGCAATGAAAAAAGAGGTCAAGGGGACTCCAAATCAAGTGAGCAGTCTCATGACTCCAATAATAGAGGTGAATATAATAGAGTCAGAGGTTTTCCCAATGGTGGAAGAGGCAGATCAAGTGGGTTTGGAGGAAGCTCACATTTTTCTTCAATGAAGTGTTATAACTATGGATAGTTGGGGCATCTATCCTACAGATGTCTTTACAAACCATCATCTTTACAAGGAGAGAAGGAGATCACTTATGTGCAAGAGGAGGACTGCAAACATACAAAGGTAAGTTTGGACTTAGAGAAAGGTGAGAATATGATGCTTAGAAGAGTATTACTAAAAGAACCTATTAAGGATGAACACAAGAAAAAGAGGGAACCCTTTAGGTTCAAATACAATATATTGGGAAAGTTATGTAGAGTCGTTATTGATTCAGGGTCTACTGATAATGTTATTTCAAAAGAGGTAGTCCAAAAATTGAAACTTACCAAGATACCTCATGTGTGTCCCTACAAAGTCACTTGGTTGAACAAGGGGTTGAAAATTTTGGTTAATAAGAAAATATATGTTAATTTTACCATAGGAAAGTATCAGGGCAAGATACTCTATGATGTTCTACCAATGGATGCATGTCACCTGTTGCTTGGAAGACCATGGCAATATGATAGGGAGGCAGTCCATCATGGTAAGAAGAACAAGTATTCGTTCAAAAAGAATGGAGTCACCTTCAAGATACAATTTTTACTATAGGAGGAAAATGTGGAAAAGGTTGAAGTGAATGCACTCTTCTTGAGTGGGAGGGAGTTCCTAAAGGACTTGAAATAAGGAGAAGAAATTGGGTATGTAATCATGGTGAAACCAAAGGAGGAGGAGTCACCAAAATAAACACCTATACCTGCAAAAGTACAACAGTTGTTGGATTAGTTTGAAGACATCATATATGATGGATCACCACCTAAATTAGCCCCAAAGAGAGAGATAATCCATTAGATAGACTTCATACAAGGTACCCATTTTCCAAACAAAGTTGCATATAAGATGACAACATAGCAAACCAAAGAGATTGAAAAGCAAGTCCAGGAGCTACTTGATCAAGGATTGATTAGAATAAGAAGAAGTCATTGTGTTTTTATAGTTGTCTTGGCTCCTAAAAAGGGAAGCAAGTGGATAATGTGTACAGATTCTAGGGAAATAAATAGGATAATAATAAGGTATAGATTTCATATTCCTAGGATAAAGGACCTAATGGATTGTCTTGGTGGAGTTAGATATTTCTCAAAAATTGATCTTAAGAGTGGATATTATCAAATAAGGATGAAAGAGGGTGATGAGTAAAAGTCTTCTTTTAAAACCAATGAAGGATTTAAGACAAAAGAAGAGCATGTAAAAAACTTGGAAATTGTGTTGAGGAGACTTCAAGAGGAGAAATTGACTATAAACCTTGAGAAAAGTGAGTTCATGAAGGGGGAACTTACTTATTTGGGTTTTGTAGTGTCATAAGGAAATTTGAAAATGGAAAAGAGTAAGGTGGAGGCAATCCTATGTTGGCCTACTCCTAGGTCCACTGTACCGAAGTGAGAAATTTCCATGGGTTAGCCCAATTTTATAGAAAATATATGAGGAGGTTTAGTACAATTTGTGCTCCTATGAATGACACAATAAAGGGAGGCATGAAAACCAAATTTGTTTGGACAAAGGCAGTAGATGAGAGTTTTGAGAGACTAAATAAGGAGGTAGCCACTCAATCAATATTGGTTTTTCCAAGTTTTGAAAATTTGTTCCTTGTGGAGTGTGATGCAAGTAGCATTGTAGTTGGATCAATGTTAAGCCAAGAAGGGAGACCTATGGCATTTTTTAGTGAGAGGCTCAATGAGGCAAAGACAAGAAATTAAGCCTCTGACTTGGAACTATATGCACTAGTCCAAGCCCTCAAGAAATAGAGACACTATGTACTACCCAAGGAGTATGTTGTCTATACTGAAAATCAAGCACTTAGCTTCATAAACACCCAAGAGAAGCTCGGGCTTAGGCACATCAAATGGATGGAATTCATACAATCCTACACCTTTACCATAAAGAATAATAAGGGGCTCAATAACAAGGTTTTTGATGCCTTAAGTAGAAGGTTGTTGACTATTCAAGAAGTCAAGTTGCAATATAGGGATTGAAGAGTTCAAAGATTTGTGTGGAGAAGACACTAATTTTGTAGAAGCATATAAGGATGTTGCAATTTTGAAAACCACTTTCATAGTTAGTTTACTGATGTTACTTTACTAAATAGTTTTTTATTCAAAGGGGAATACTTGTATGTACCAAAAAGGTCTATGAGGGAAACCTCATTTAGGAGAAACACAATGGGAGTATGAGGGGTCATTTTGACCTTAACAAGACCCTGGATCTAGAAAAAAGGTACTACTATTGGCCTAAGATGTAGAGGGATATGAGAAGGTATGTGGAATGATGTGGCATATGTCAAAAGGCTAAAGGCACTTCATCCAATGTAGGACTCTATCAACCACTACCCATTCCTAATAGGCCTTGGGAGTTCATTAGCATGAACTTTATAGTGGGCCTGGCTAGAACAAAGATAGGATTGGATAGTGTGTTTTTTTTTGTTGACAGATTTAGCAAGATGAGTCACTTTATACCCTACAAAATTGCACATGATTCTAGTCATATGGCCCACCTTTTCTTCAAGGAGATATTGAGGATACATGGTTTTCCATTGATTATTGTCGCAGACAGAGATGTCAAGTTCATGGGGCATTTTTTTAAAACACTTTAGAAGAGGTTAGGCACCAATCTAGCTCATAGTTTTTCCTATCATCCCCAAATAGATGGGAAAATAGAGGTCATCAATAGGGTTCTAGGAAGTCTACTAAGATGCTTGACAAAGGAGTATGGGCAAGGCTAGGAGCAAGTTATACCTCAAGCTGAGTTTCCCTATAATGACAGTAAAAATAGAACCACAAGGATAGGTCATTTCCAAATTATATATGGTGCACATCCAAGGGGTATAATGGAGCTTAGAGAGCTACCAGGACATGATAAGGTTAGTGGGCATGTAGATGACTTTTCTCAATCAATAAAGGAGGTTTAGGAACAGGTGAAGCAAACATTAATAGAAGCCAATCAAAAATTGAAAGAAAATGAAGATGAGGGAAGAAAAGAACTATAATTTGAAATAGGAGATTTAGTAATGGTGTTCTTGAATAAGTCTAGATTGAAAAAGGGCATTCCAACTAAGCTTTAAAAGAGGAGAATTAGACTATGTAAGGTGTTGGGGAAGTATGGTGCCAATGCCTATAAAGTTGATCTATCCAAGGATAAGTCAATATCACCCATGTTCAATGTGTAGGACTTGAAACCATATAGAGGACCAAATATTGATTAGGTATAGTATCAAATAGGATGAAATAAGGATGTGGCAGAGCTACAAGTACCTAAAAAGATGTAGCCTCAAGTTGAAGGAATACTAGACTCTAGAGTTAAGAAGAGCACTAGAAATAAGGTCTACAAAGAGCATCTAAGAAAATGGAAGCACACCCCTAAAGCTAAAGCAAAAAGAATTGCAGAGAGTGACTTCAAGAAGTATGGAATCAGCATGGAGTTCTTCTCACCACAGGTAACTTAGTCTTTTCCTTGCAGGGGAGTATGGTGCAGGAGAACCTTAGAGGAAAGGCAAACCCTAATAGTCAGTTTTGGCTTGTAAATGGTTTAGCCAACCATTGATCAAATAAGTACTATTTATAAAGTCCCAAGGTGTGTTGAAGAATGTGTCAAAAGGTTGAGAGCAAGATTTGGTCATGTTGTAGTTGTTAAGATCCAGTTAGTGCTATAAGGTCCTAATAGGCTCAACTATGGTCAAAGTAGCCAAATACCTAAAAATTGAGAACTTGTTGTTAAAATGAGTTCCATAGAATTTTTTGGATTAATTTGGATGGATTTGAATCCAACTAGGTGGGTTTGAGGGGTTACAAGGTCACTTTTGCAAAAATTGCAAAGTTGCTCATGATAAGTTTTCCTCAAATTTAGCAAAGGCACTAAAGAGGTATAGGATTCAAACTAAGAGTGTGGATGGTTAGAAACAAGGTATATAAGGATAGATCAATAATTTTTGAATGGTTAAAAGTAGCCTTGCATGGACTTTTCATGTGAAGGAAGAAAGAAATACACAGAAAATATGTTTTTGGCTTAAGACCTATTGTTTTGGATTGATCCTCCTCCTATTTTGCATGGATTAGTTGCTTCATATCATGTGACTAATTTATGTGTTCTTGTTGGAGGAGTTTTAATTAATTTTACTATATTTTGGTAAAAAAAATATTTTGTGTTTCTTGTTGGTCTATATATAGCAGTCTACACTAGAATGGTTATAACTCAAATGCCCATGGTTAAAACCTAATGAACTTTTCGATTCAAGAAGTAACCTATGTACATTATGTAAATGTGGGTTTTTGAGGTTAGGAGAACAATTTTTCTATTTTTTCAAGCAAGCCCTAGGCAAGCTTGGGGTTGTTTAGCTAAGAACTGAGATGCTCATAGGAAGGATTTAATGTGTTTGCTCGATTGGTATGGGAAAATATTATTGGGGGAAATGAATTAGGAAGATTCAAGGGTCCATAGGCTAGAGGAGAGACTCTAGGAAGAAGATCAACACAAACCAAGAAGGAATTGTTGACATTTCCCTAAGAACCCTCAAAAATAGGGTTTTTTGGAAAGGTACTGTGTGGACGCCATGGGAGTCTGAAACCTAGAAAAACCTTGAGTCTAGGTTATTGTGAAAAAAAGTTTAGAAGAGACCAATACATCTTGTTAAGATGGAGTTTTTGAGGTTATTTCAACTTCCTTGTTTGTAGGAGGTCTAATTGGGGCTTACAGGGCTACAAAGCCTAAAAGGAGCAATTTGATGATTTTGAAGACTTGGACTTGGAAAGATGGTGCAGAGTGATTGGTAAATGAACAAGAACATCAAGGGGTAATAAAATCATGTTTTGGACATGTTGGGATCCCTAGGTGTGTTTGACTACTTGGTGAGCACCCAAGTGCTCAGTTGGGGTTTGAAGAGTTAAGAGTGTGACTTGAAATTGATAGATGAGTTTCTAGGTTGGAGAGGATTAAGAAGAGATCCTTTAGAATAGGGTATCAAAAGGAACCCTAAGAAGGCTAAGAGAAAGCAAAAAGGCTCTAAGTGTGAGAAACTTCCCATCATAGACCTAGGTGAATCAGTGAAACCAAGGTTTAATCTAATGAAGAGATTAAAATCTCATTATATTATGTTTAAGCTAACTCTGCAAAGTAAATTTTGGTTGGTTTTTAATGTCTGACGATAGTTTATGAACTATGACCCATAAAGAAGATAGAATTGTGAAGTTATGTTGAAGTTGACCCATAAAATTTAGAATTTCAACTTCAACTTCAACTTCAATATCAGATTTACAGAAGGCTGAATTGTCAATACATTCCAAGGTGAAGTATATCCGTATGAAGTTGAACTCAAACTTGAACCAAAGATTTTAAAGTTCAACTTCAACTTCAAGTTCGAAGTCCAAAATTGGGTCAGTTAAAGTTCAGCAAACTCAAGCTCTGAGTCTGAAGGGCTCAATTACCAATGCATTCCAAGATGAAAATAATGTTGATTTCTAATTTTAGTGTGAGAAATATTTTAGTGAGGAATCAGATTTCAGCCATGCTCAGTTTAACAAGGGAAATTAAAATGGGACTCTCAAAATACAAGGGTGCTCTCCTATGCTAAAGATAATATGACCCATGTCCTGCCAAATTCTGAGAGCATAAAGAAAATGATAATAACTAGCATGAATTGTTCATCATCTATTAGTTTATAAAGTTGGAATAGTAAAAACTGATTTTGCTAATAGTAATTTGAACACAAATTTTCTATAGTAAAAAAAATAGTCTCATTTTGGGGGCCATAACTTTTTACCCTACCATTGGATTTTGCTCAAATTTTGATATGTTGTAGAAAATCAAGTTTTCTAAATCTTCACTAGAGTGATCTTCAAAATTTGGCATGGTCAAAAGTTATAATGGACTGTATGCGAGTCTATCAACATACCAAAAAATACAAATTTGCTACAATTAGAAAAAATAGTCAATGTTGCAAGGTCCACAGTTTTTAATCTGATTGTTGGAGTGAGCTAAATTTTGGATATATTTGATGAAACCTAATTATCTAAATTCTCTCTAGGAAGTTTTGAAAACTTCTTGATGGATCAAAAGTTATGGTTGTTTAAGTGCAGCAGTATATCAATGACAATCACAAGATCATGACAACAATTTATTACCAGCATATGCCACCTGTCCAAGAATGCACATGGGATTCATTTCAATTTTGGTAAATATATTTGTTATAATATATGAAACTTTAAAATAGATCAACTATTAAATATTCTAAAGTGAGAAGAAGAATATTATTCCTAAGAATGATTAAAATGATTTTCAAGAAACAGTTACCAGAACTGAAATGCAAGTGAAAGTTATTATTTATTGTGAAGATTTCTACACAATGGGGGTTCTTCTCTTCACTAGCAGTTCTACAGCTATAAGAAAGGGAGGATACATTTTTATGTGCAATGATTGTAACAAAGAGGAGGAATAGAAGTGTTATTTTTATTTTTCTGCAACTTGACTATAATGACAGAGATAAAATGATATTGTTATTATTTTGTTACGCATCTAAAATTAAAGAGAGTTTCATATATCAGATTCTAAAGTCTGAATAGGATTTACTTGGATTGAAAATGGTTATACAGTCATTTCTTTCATGTTTTAGGTGCAGTTTTACATTATCATTCATATTCAGTAGAATAAAATAATGTTTCTTTACACTTCCCCTATGATATGAAAGACTGGATAGACGGTCATGTGGCTATTTGTTCATTTTTCTCTCGTCATTGTCTAGTTTATAAATCTTATGATCATATTTATCCCATAGTGATGGGTAAATGCTAGAAAGCCTTTGTGTCTTCTGGTAAAAGACATAACTAGCTATTTAAATTCTTTGAATATCTTTCTAAGAGGGAGTTGTACCTCTCAATTTAGAGGAAAGCTATCAATCTCATGATAGTATTTCCAACTGTTAGTGGAAATTGTTCTTCTATTTGGGCATTCTAAATCATTCTTTGTATTTAATTTTGGAAGGACAAATCTGTTTACTAATAGATTTTTGGCAACTCTACTAGGAAAAGAAAGCAAAGTTCCAGTGTTTTCTTTTTTTGGATGTCTAAAGGTTACCTCCTCGAGGACGGAGGTTGGTGACTCTAATTTTTTGCTAAAAGAAGCCCAATACAAACATGGCCTTGACTATGACTCAATCATGGTAGCCACATTTTGGTCCTTTAGGTCTGCCTCATTTCACACTTATGCTTGTCGGATCAAAGAAATATTTTTCTGAGTATGCTGGAAGAAGCAATCAAGATCTGGACAACCACATTTGAGCATTTAATATAGTATGTGGGGTTCTTGGTGTTTTAGAGAAAGATGTGTATGTTTGCCTATTTGTTAAATCTCTTGTTGGTGATGTTGTTGTTTAGTTTCAGCATTTGGAAGATGGGTGCATCACCAGTTGGAGTGTGCTGGAAAATAAATTCCTTGCAAGATTTAAACCAGCAATCAATGTGGGCTCCCTATTATGCCAACTCTTCAAAATTTAGAAAGAAGAGGATGAAGAGATAAGAAGCTTTGTCGATAGATTCAATCGAACCTTGAAAAAGATTCCACAAGTTGACCAGCCTAGCCAAGCTAAATTATTGTCGATCTTTATTGTTGAATTGCATCCAAAAGTCAGATTTCATCTCAAAATGAGTAAGATACATGACCTTGAAATTGCTAAGAGAGAGGCTATTAAAATTGAAGATGATTTAGTTTTATCTGGTTGGTTTCAATAAGATAACATTCCAAAAGTCTTAGGTCCATATTTTAAATTAAAAGATGAGCATATAAGTGATAAACCTTCACAGAAAAGAGTTTGCCTCTACGAATAGCAGTATCATCCAGAGGTAAAACTTAAAATGAAAAGGCTTGTCCTCAAAATAGCAAGACCAACATCTCTATTTCTAATTGTCAAATTACATCAGTATTTGGTGCAAAGGATTTGGTAATGCCTCCTTTATTTGAAAGCAATCCTCACCATACAATGGGATCATATCAACTACATGTTGAATATGATAATGAGGATTCTCAAGAAGTCACACCCAAAGAAAACAATTCCTCTAGTATGACAGTGAGTTGTTGTTCACACATTTAGGATAATAAACATCATTCCCAATTAGATGATCTAAGTATGCCCCATATAGAGAAAGAGTTGTTTGAACATGAGTTGAATGTAAGCTTACTAATGGATACCTCTCACCCAATCTTTGAATCTTCTTCTGTTGAATTTCCTCATGCAATTTCAGCCATTAGTATTAACTAGGAAGCCATTTCAAATTAGTATGACAAAGGAAAGATTCATGAGAAAAGAATGAAAGGCATCTTTCAAGGTGATGGAGAGGTAGAATATGAAGCCTTTTTATTTCATTTCTCTTCTTCTCGAGAAGAACGGTCACAACTTGACACACGAGAGGACTTCTACACTCCTATGATGTGTTCAAATGCTGATTTGTAGCCTAAGGTTAGACCCCAGCTAGGTAGTCTTCATGAATCAAAGGAAATCACACTCACTCATGACAACAAAGGTTCCCAAATGGAAGAACCTCTCACATGCTTGAGTAAAGAAGACACTCTCCAAACAATGGATGGATCAGCAAGTGAGACAAAAACAAAGTTTGAAGAGTTGGACGATAGGTGGACTCAGAGTGAGCTTAACCTGCTATACCTACCAATGAGGTTTCATGAAGATGTCATTATCAGAGAAAATTCTCTTTTCCAAATACAAGAATCATCTTCAAGTGGGAAGGATTATTTATCTCCCCTTGGAATAGAGAATGCTAAAACAAATATACCACAAGGAGAGCCACAAAGACCATTGAAGGTTTCAACAAACACATTATCTCACAATGAAGAAGTGTTGTCCTGCTTTCTCTCAGCAAGCAAGGAAGGAATTGCTCTCATGAAAACTCTAGGTATTAGCCTTTCAAATTCATCTAATTTAGATAAAGAGTTTTCAAACTTATTAGAAGCAAAGGATGATGGATTTGTTCTAACTGAGATTGGCCCTATGCTTGAAAAGGCTCACTTCTATCTTGAGGGTGCTTTGAATTCTGAAAAGCCTCTTTTGTGTGCTGATCCAAAGGGTATGTATACTAAAAATGACATAATCCCTATTTTGAAAAGTTTAGAACAAGTTTTGTTTCAGTGGATTGTTGGAAAAAGGGTTGAAAATTCTTTGAAGAATGACCAAGAAAACTCAAAATTTTATGATGAGATGTGGCTCTTTGGGCTTGATGATTTGTGGACAAGGTTCCTACATGTAATCAGTCTGAGTTACCAAGAAGATGAGTTTTCCAAATGGAAGTGTTGGGTTGCGCCATACCGTCAGAACTTGCTATTCAGGAAGGGTTATTTCTTCTCACAGCCAATGAATGGCTTTCTGTAAGTTTTTCCTTAGCTCTAGTCTAGTGGTGAGTTCTTCTCACCTATGTACATTTGTAAATCTTTTTGCTTTCTAAGTTTTTGGTGGTTTTTAGTGTAGTTTTTTGGTTGTTGTGTTGTTGGTTGCTTTGGTTTTTTTGGTGTTGTCCCCTATTCTATCTCTCTACAAGCAGCCCCCTTTCTTTGTTCCCATGACTCTATTGTCCAATGGCTAGGCACTGGTCTTTACCATAGATTGTTGGATTCTTTGTGTCCCTCACAGCCCACATCCCAATTCAAAGCCAGTTGTTACCATGCTTTTTGATACCCACATTCTAAACTTCCAAGGTAACTTTGCAAAGTAAATTTTGGTTGGTTTTTAATTGCTAACGATAGTTTATGAACTATGACCCATGAAGAAGATAGAATTGTGAAGTTATGTTGATGTTGAACCATCAAATTTAGAATTTTAACTTCAACTTCAAATTCAATATCGGATTTGTAGAAGGTTGAATTGTCAATACATTCCAAGGTGCAGTATATCCATATGAAGTTGAACTTGAACTTGAACCAAAGATTTTAAAGTTCAACTTCAACTTCAAGTTTGAAGTCCAAAATCGGGTCAATTCAAGTTCAACAAACTCAAGCTCTGAGTTTGAAAGGCTCAATTACCAATGCATTCCAAGATGAAAATAATGGTGATTTCTCATTTCAATGTGAGGAATCAGATTTTAGCCATGCTCAATTTAATAAGGGAAATTAAAATGGGACTCTCAAAATACAAGGGTGCTCTCCTATGCTAAAGATATTATGACCCATGTCCTACCAAATGCCGAGAGCATAAAGAAAATGATAATAACCAGCATGAATTGTTCACGATACAAGGTTGGAATAGTAAAAACTGATTTTGCTGATAGTAATTTGAACACAAATTTTCTGCAGTCAGAAAAATCAGTCCCAGTTTGGGGGCCATAACTTTTTACCCCACAGTTAGATTTTGCTCAATTTTTGATATGTTGTAGAAAATCAAGTTTTATAAATCTCCATTGGAGCGATCTTCAAAATTTGGCCAAGGTCAAAAGTTATAATGGACTATATGCGGGTCTGTCAACATACCAACAAATACAAATGTGTTGTAGTCAGAAAAAATAGTCAATGTTGTGGTGTCCACAGCTTTTAATTTGACAATTGGATTGAGCTAAATTTTGGATATATTTGAGGAAACCTAATTATAAATTCTCTCCAAGCCGTTTTGCAAAATTCATCATGGATCAAAATTTATGACTATTTAAGTGTAGTAGTATATCAATGACAGTCACAAGATCATGACAACAATTTGTTACTAGCATATTCCACCTATCCAAGAATGCACATGGGATTCATTTTAATTTTGGTAAATATATTTGTTATAATCTATGAAACTTTAAAATGGATCAACTATTAAATATTCTAAAGTGATAAGATGAATATTATTCCCGAGAATGATTAAAATGGTTTTCAAGAAATAGTCACAAGAATTGAAATGCAAGTGAAAGTTATTATTTATTGTGAAGATTTCTACACAATGGGGGTTCTTCTCTTCACCAGCAGTTCTGCAGCTATAAGAAAGGGAGGATACATTTTTATGTGTGGTGATTTTAATAGGGAGGAGGAATAGAAGTGTTATTTTTATTTTTCTGCAACTTGACTGTAATGACAAAGATAAAATGATATTGTTATTGTTTTGTTATGTCTCTCAAATAAAAGAGTTTCATATATCAGATTCTAAAGTCTGAATATGATTTTCTTGGATTGAAAATGGTTATACAGTCATTTCTTTCATGTTTTAAGTGCAGTTTTGCATAATCATTCATATTCAGCAGAATAAAATAATGTTTCTTTACACTTCCCCTGTGATATGAAAGACTGGATAGATGGTCATGTGGTTGTTTGTTCATTTTTCTCTCCTCATTGTGTAGTTTATAAATCTAATGATCGTATTTATCTCTTAGTGATGGGTAAATGCTAGAAAGCCTTTGTGTCTTCTAGTAAAAGACATAACCAGCTATTTAAATTCTTTAAATATCTTTCCAAGAGGGAGTTGTACCTCTCAATTCAGAGGAAAGCTATCAATCTCATGACAGTATTTCCAACTGTTAGTGGCAATTGTTCCTCTATTTGGGCATTTTGAATCATTCTTTCTATTTAATTTTGGAAGGACAAATTTGTTTACTAACAACTAGACATGGAACTTGTAATTGTGAAGTGTATTTTGTAGTTTCACTTGACACTTGTATTTTGTATATGTGGAAGTGACATGTCCACTTAATGTTTGGAAAAGAACCCTAATCTAAGGTAGTATTAGAGAACCTAGTGTGAGGTTCCATCAAGATGAACTTGTAGGTTAACTTCAAGTAAACTTTAGAAGGGTTAAAAGTGACCTTAGAGATTTTTTTAGGCCAAAATTAACTAGCTTAGTTGGTGTACTATGGGTTTGGGATTAACTTTTGGCCATAAATATCTAACAATCACATTTATGACCCTCCAAAAGAAATACTTTTCAAAAGTGGCTAAAATGGAGAAAGTTGTGTCCATATCCTTTCTCCACACTCTTAGTTCACCTCTAATTTATTAGAGGAGACAAAAGTGGAAGAGGAAGGACCTCATTCACTTCTCATTTATGACTAGTGATTGAGTAGTGGGTTGGATATATTTTTAGTAGATCTTGGTAAGACTTAGAGGTTTTCCACTCACTCTCTAGTTTTAGAGACCCATTTAAATTTAGAGAAGATTGGGAGAAAGGATAGGTAGGAAAGATCTTCATCAAACCTCATTTTCTATTAGTTTAGGTCAAGGTTGGTGCTCTTTCCATGAAGGAAAATTGTTATTGCATTCATGATAGTAGCTTAGAATGTGGTTGATTTGTATGCAAGGTGTATTTTGGATTTGTCTTATTTTCTTGTCTTTTTACTTGTATGATTATTTTTTTGGAAATATAAGGTAGGCTAGGTTACTGAGAGGAGAGAGGTGAATTAGGAACCAATGGAACTTTAACTCACTTCACCAATTAATCCTTCATATATCATTCTGATCTAATTGTATTCATGAAAGAATGAAAGCAATAAAACATTCATTATACTTTGACACAAGATATGGTGACCCATAAACCTTCTAAGTAGAAAGTAAAATTGGGATGGGGATGATACCCACAAGCTTTAGTACTGCAATATAAAGTTAGCCTATTAAGGCTTTCAATTGATCACTTATGGGGATCTGCCATGTTAGGAGCAATAAAGATTGTGAGATCCACCTTGTTAAAGGAATTATAAATATACAATGAAATATGCACTCATTTAGGAGATTTAGTAAAAGATTGTTAAGTCCACTCGGTTAAAGGATTTAACTGATACACCTATTAGAATGAATCAATGGATGATCTCTGATCTACAACTTTGATTTGTTGAATAAGATTCTTTGAATTGCAATGATCACCTTGATGTGACAGATAAATCTCTTTTTTTCCTTATACTTCTTGTAGCCTTCTTCAATTTGCACTTATACACTTCATATTACTTCTCATTGACACAGTTGGATATGATACAATGGGTTGCATATATATATATCAATCCTAATAATTACTTATTGGAGTTGGCTGCGATAAATTCATCATAATTCAAAAACTTAGCCCAACTATTGTAACTTAGGTTCTAAATAAAAACTTAGTGATGTTCTTATGCTTAGAAAACACTATCAATACTCAGAAAACTCTGGCACTCAATTGAACTTGAAGCTTAGCCCATACTGATCAAGTTAGTCAACACTATGTGACTCGATGAACACTGAGAAACTCATTAGATATAGAATCACTCGGTTGAAACTGTATGACTTAGTTAACACTAGATTCTCTTTCTTGACATTGCGAGCTCAATAAACACTAAGATCTTCATACTGGATAGCTTAGTAGAGACTATGATGCTTGATTGATACTATAAACTATCTCAACTACTTGGTAAACACTATGTAGCTCAGCATGAACTGTAATCTAATTGTTTAGCTTGATAGCAATTGAAACACTTGGTTAACACTATTGGATGAATGATAATCTCAGTAGCAACTTGTAGAGCTTAGTAGAAATGTAACCAACTGACTAAATGTTGAGTCACTAATAGACAAATTGACCTTAATGTCAAAAATCTCCCCCTTTGGTATTATTGATGAAAACACTTATCAAACCAAAAATTTTAATTCTCAAAATTACTAGTTTAAAACTTCCTTTATCAACATTTTGTGTCTTCAATTCAGTTTTGACTTCCTGCTGTAGTAGCTCAATGAGTTACTCTATTTTTATGATTTTTCAAATTTTCTTTTGTAGACATATTTACTGATTATTTGAAAATATTATTACTCCCTCATACATATATCTCTCCTATATACATGTATTTGGAGTATAATATTCTTCTCCCCCTTTATCAATAGTATTCTTCTCTGTATTATTAATAGGCATATTTACATTTACTTCTCCCATACTCTGTACAAATAATCTTCTTCTCCCCCTTTTTGACATAAATGTCAAAGGTGTATAATATCTACAAGTTAGTACCAAAATGTGACAAGAAATTAGAATATACCTTTAAGATTAGCACCATAGTCTTGTCCTAATTCTCTTGCAATACCTTACTTGCATGCAAGGCTATTTGTACATCTGTTGATAGTTCCATCATGTGGTCAGCTATGGAGAATTTATTATCATGGATGAGAGTCTTTGCATGTTCGATGTGCTTTTGCAATGCATCCATATTTGGAAGAATCATACCCTAAATTTATGCAACTATGGCCCTAATTCTATCTTCTTCCCGTAATAGTTATACCTGGAGATTTGTTAGTTATCTGATCTTTGTGAAGTGTGCAAAAATATAACTTGGATCAAGTGACAACTAGTGTGCACTTGCCTTCATATCCTCATCTATCTTGGATAATTTATCCTTGATCTCCTTTGTGAAGATAGATGTGTCACTCAATTTTACGAATAAAGAAATAACATTACTGACAAATGTTTCTAATGTAGAAAGAATAGTAGATAGCTCTACTTGATCTATAGCAATCTTTTCTACTACTTGCTCCAACACTTTATTTTCACGTTTTCTCTCAGCTCTTTGCATCAATTTTTCTTGTCCATTCAATTCTTCATTGTACTTGTGGATAATTTCAGCTAACTGATCTAGAATAGGTTGTTTCCCATCAACCTCAATATTCAAAGCATCAAAAAATATGCTCTTTATGTCCTCAAGGACCTAATTAATTTGTTTCCTCTCTTTTTTAAGCTTCATTTTCTTATCCCTTTTCTTCCAAAGTTTTCTAACAGTATCCATTTCTTTCAGAGTGAGGTTAGAGGTATCCCAATTTGGAATAACAATATCCTCATTTAGATCAATTTCTTCTTCTTTTTTACCCTTAATCTTTGGAATAATAGAATTAAAAATTTCTTTATCCTGATTTAAAAATTCAATGCTTGGTTGAGACCAATTCTCAATTATCATTAGACTAGCCATGGTGGAAACAATAGTTGAAAAAGTAGGAATAGCACCAATAGTACTGACAGTAAAAATAGCACTAAAAATAGGAATACCTTATTGTTGCTTGGTCAAGCCTGATGCTAGGATGACTTGTCACTCAGCAAATGAAGTACTAGGCACTTCAGTCATTGAAATACTTAGCAGAGCAATTCCAAAGATCGGTTGTGTGCTTGGTGTTGTGGATTTGACCTCAACCAACTCAATAGAAGCTAAATCTAAGCCTAATTGCACTAAGGCTTTGCTCAGAGAGTAAGGAAAGGAAGTCATAATCTGTGCTGAAATATTTTCTGTATCAGATTCTTCAATACTCTATATTTTTGGAAGGCTTCCTTCTCTTCCTCCTTATTATCAAGATTGACATCATCTATCTCCTCATCTCTGATTTCTACTTCTTCTTTAGCATCATCATCTTCACCATCTTTATCATCAACTTGCACAAAAAAATCACTACGCTTTTGCAACCCATAGATATTCTTCCATGTGGTAGTAGTAGACTTCACCATAGATTCAATGTCTTTAAGAAATATCAAGCATTTATTGAATTTGAGTGTGAGCTTCTTCTCATTTTATTTCAATGATTCCTTCATCTCTTTCTCACTAAGACTTGGCATAAGTTGTCTCAAAGTTTGTTCACTGATGTCTTTGATAATTTTCATTGCACTATTCCATCAAGGTTTAATTGCTTTCAAAATCATATCAAGAACTTGTGAAATATCATCAGGTGAATACTTCCACTTACCCAATTTTGTCACAAGGGTATCCTTAATTTATTTTCTCTCTTCTTCACTCCTGGTGTCATACTTAAGAGACTTAAAACATGCCATACCTATTCCTTGTTCCATTTTCTTTAATCTTTCCTGAAGAGTAGGTGCATACCTCTAAAATATAATCTATTAAACTTCATCTTCCTCACCTAACTTCAGTTTCCTCTTGGATTTAGTAGTTCTTCTTATAAACACAGCAAGGGGAGACTTGACAGTTTTGGTTATAACCTTCCCTTTCTTCTTTGGAGGCTTCAATTTCTTAAGTTCTACTTCCTTTGCATTATCCTCTACATCTTCATCTTCTATATCATCTCCTTTACCCTTAGCAATCATGAGAGGAGAACTTGATGACTTAGAATTATTGATTATTTTCTCTATCCTCTTCCTTCCTCTATTCATTGTTTGAGGTAACTTAATCTCAAGCTTAATTCTGGCCTTGGCCTCTTCATAAGTACCAAAATATGTAGCTTTAGTATCCATAGGCTCACTCAATAGAGCTTCAAAAATATCTTTAGTGTCATCAATGTTAGCCTCATATTACAGAGGCTTAACCCATGCCACTCTAGATCTGACTGCCTGAATGTAAACCTTGTCACAATCAACCATGACACAAATATCTTCCTCATAATCTTCTACTAGTTTCCTGGGAATCTTAAATCTACTTTTCATTTTCTCCTTAAATTTTCAAAATAGTTGTCCATGATACTATCAAATTTTTCTCCCATCTTTGCTATGAATTCATTTATTTGGTACAATACTAGAGTATCTTTCTTCCATACTACAATTCCTTTAGAAGGGAAAAACTTCTCAACATAGAAAAATAAACATGTCAAGAGAGAACTAAACTTATATAGATTGTTCTTTGATACTCGGATGCTCTCCATATTCTTTCGTAATTGATTCAATAGTAGCTCAGTGAGGTTGAAGGATAAATTATTCTTCACCACCTTGTATACCAAGTCAACCGCTTCACATGACACATTGTTCAACTGACTTGAGCTTTAGATTTTGTGAGCTATCACATGAATATCAAACTTCAATTCCATGTCAATCACACCACTTAGCTTATTGAAATATTTAGAGTTTGTCATAAATTTGGAGTATAATAGATTGATAGTCTTGTCTTCATACACTTCTTTGGATGGAATCCGTAGAGCTCCCATGATAGTGATACAATTTACATACACCAAGAATTCACCATTGTGGTTCTAGATACATATTTCAGTAGCATCATACTTATCCCTACACTTTAGCACCAGCTCAGGGCAGAATGGCTTTAGAAAAACTAGCAAATTGAACTGGATCTCTTTCAGACACTCTTACAGCTATGGACCCAAGGTGAGTGTTCTTAAATCTAGACATTTCCCTTTCAATCTCTTCATCTACATGAGTTGTATCCCCTACTTTGGTAAGAAAATCATTAAAGTCTCAAGCTTCTTTTCTTTTGGCAACTTAGGATGTGGGGTGGCCATGGAAATGCATAGGTTTTAACTATTAGAACTAAACAACATATGCAAAGAAACCAAAAAACCTCTAAAAATACTGAAAGAAAATGAAAGCGGGGAATATAGGTAAGAAATGCACACTCATCATACATGAATTCATAGAAATCATTTGATGCAGACCCTACTTTCTATTCACTTTCATCTCTAAGTGGACACATCAAACTTGCTTCTTTCAGAAAATTATGGCTTCTACCAAAAAAGAGGTTTTATGGTAGTACATACATAGAGGCCATGTCCACTAAATGATCAAGGAAAGTACCAATATATTAGGACTTCTTACTCATTAATGAGTACCTTCAATTCCACATGCATTGAATTTTATTTCATTGTCACCTTAACCATTTCTCATTAAATGCATGTGTTTTCATCTTTCCCAGAAAGATTGAGTATCTTTCTACTATCATGTATCTATGGGGGGCCAACTCTTAAGCCTGTATAATTTGAATTCTTGAACCATAAAATTATCGGTTCAATATTCAAGTTCAATCTGCCAATAATATATTGGAACAAAGTTCTCATTAAAAACATACCTAGAATGAATTAGGTAGGCTTTTATCACACCTAACCATGAACTTGAACTAACTAAATGGGGTTCAAAGTGTAGACACTTAAATTGTCCTAAACATTATATTAATTGATTTAATATCTCCCTTGACACTATAATTAATTATTTATTAATTAATCATATTTATCATTTTCCCCTACTTATTTAATTAAATAGTTTCACTTCCCTAATGTATTTAAATTTAATTTAAATGCATCCCCTTGAATGTGTGAAATTTATTTAATGCATAGTGCTCCATAAAATCCCCTTTTAAATAAATCTCAATCTATTTAATTCCCTCCACTTTATTAAATTCTTTAATCCCATGATTAAGTTAAATCCTATTTAATTTAATCCTAAACTCATCCTAAAACCCAGTCTACGCCCATCACTCTCATCCTTCTAAACCTACCCATTAATTAATCTCACTTAACTAATCCTAAACACCTCCCTAAGAACCTTTTAGCCCCTTAGTGTTTTCTCACACATGTGAGAAACTCAAGATCCAATAAGCTTCCATTTTATTATTTTATCCAAAAAGTCTTACACTCTTATCCCCCTTTCCTTTCTCCAAGGTCACACCTTGAGCCATGCGTGTCCCTTATGGAACCTATGTGGATGTCACATAGATGCCACCTCCCCAAGGCCTCTCTCAAACTTATAAATATAGCCCTTGTCTCAAGCATTTCTTATCTCCCTCATTTGCATTGTTATCATGTTAGTATAGTTCTAGAGCTTTTAGTAATTTTTATGCAGAATTATTAACTTTGGTAGTTGTTAGTTCATTTTCATTTGCATTGTTAACTTAGTTTGATTTTGTAATAATTTGCCTTAGGGAAAAATTCACCCAAGAACTAAGAACTCAAACACAAGCACAATTGTAGACCAGAAAGAGTATGATCAAAATATCAATATGCATGAAAGTACACTTGGAGTGCCTGTATATAAAGGCCTCTAAGATGCATCTAGAATGCCTAAGAATCAACATCATGATAAGTCATACAACTAGGCACATGTCCACCAAATATGGGTTATCCTCCATCAAGCACGAAAGTAAGTGTGATGATGAGAGGATAAGCCTACAAGGGTGTAACACACAAATTTATGTTGTAAAAAATATGTGCTAAAAAGGGAGTGTGAATAACTATGTTGTCTACATGAAAACTCAGTGAATGATGCAAACTCCAGTGTTGTAGACACCATATGCTAAATTAGAGTTGCGTACTTCTGTGTTGTCAACATGACAACTCAAAAAGGTACACAAACTCCTAAGTGTCTCACAAAATAAATAATAAAATAATGCATTAACTTAAGTAAACTTAAGTGTAAATAGAAAATATGTATTTACACCAACCCCCCCCCCCCCCCCTGCTCCCCCCCTTAAATGAAACTTAAGGGAATGCCCTTAAGCTTATGAAAACTAGGATGAAATGCAAGATGGGTCATGGCTACTAGGCCATGTTAGGTACCCATGTACATAATGAAATGCAATCTCTCATAAAGTGGAGAAAGAGGGAAAACCTCATGGGAAAAACCCTCCCATGAAAAGAGAGATGAATAGGGATGCATGGATGGATGGAGTAATCAAGACCCCCCCCCCCCCCCCCCCCATTATGAAATACATCAAGTATATACAATAGTGAAAAATGAGAAGAACAGAATCTCATAAGAGGAAAAAGTCCCTCCCATAAGAAAGAAGAGGAAGAGAAACAAGGTACTTCCCCCCCCCCCCCCCACCCAAGATGAAGAATGTTGACTAGTGAGTGCTACTCCAAGGAAGAAGCTAGTCCAAGAATGCAGAATGATGTTCCTCTCCTTTGAAAGAAACAAAGGCAAAGGTATAATCCTAAAGATATATTGTGGCCCCGAAACCTGCACAAGTGTCCCTATGTCAATATTGATGGTCGCCCGTTCCAACACCACTGAAAAGAACGAATGCAAATCTGGCAAGGATGTCTATTGAACCTATTCCAATGAACCATTTGTCTCCTCAATTGATAAAGAGACTCTGACAACTATTGTTCATAAGGATCCACAATCACATCAACCTGTAAAAATCGATCATGTAGAGAATGGACATGAGAGTTAGAGTGAGCCCTCACAACAACTATAGAAGGGTCATCTTCATCAAAGAGAAGATGTAAATCATCAAGGTTTTCTACCAAATTTGCGGTGTGTGACTCCATGAACAAACTTGCAAAATCCACCATGTAGTCATCAACTGTTGTTGGAGCTGGAAGACAAGATGTACCCTGTTGTGTTGGACCTATCACTATGGAAATATATGCATGTGGACTATACTAATGTTGTGACCTTTTGCTGCAACTATTGATAGAACCCCATGTATCTAAATCTGTTGAAGCACTTGCTAGTGTCACTATCAATTTCCACTGTATATGAAGTGCGGAGAGGAGTAGAGGATAAGCATGGTGAACTTTCTTCAAAGTGTACATCCTTCTCCACAAAGATCTCGTGTGTCTCTAGATCCATAAGTCTGTATGTCTTTACATTGTCATCATACCCAATGAAAGTACAAGGCCTAGGTGTTGGTGCCTTGCATCCCGTCGAAGATAGGTTTGCCCATGTTGGACAATCGAAGACTCTAAAGTGACTCACAACTAGTTTTCTATTGCACCATGCCTCAAAAGGAGTCTTCCCATCTAGGGCATTATGAGAAGACCTATTACGTATGTGAGTGACACTGCCTATGGCTTCAACTTCAAGTGTTGGATCAAGAGACTTGGCTTTAATCATGCAACTTGCCATGGTTTTGAGAGTCCTAATCCTTAGTGTTGCAATATCTATCTTGTGTAGACTGAATGCTGGTGGATTTTGAAGATCAATTCCCTTAAGTTTGCAAAATTATTTAAGTCTTCTATCCACATATCTGCTTTTGTTGTCCATCTGTAGAACCTTGATGGCTTTCCTAGATTTGCGTTCAACATGACTCTTAAAGTCTTAAAGCTTATGAACCACTTCATTTTTATGATGAACGAAGTAGACCCACGTGAAGCATGAAAAATCATTGACAAAAGTAAGGATGTAGCGGCCTTGGTTGATTGGTGTCACTGCAAAAGGACCTGCTAAAACCATGTGAACCAATTAGAGAATAGTTGGTGCTCTAGAAGACTTCCCTTTATCATACTTCTCCTCAAGATGCATATCCACAGAACATGATGAACACTCTCCCTTAGAAAATTGGATGTTAGGTAGATCTTTGACCATTTGTTTAAAGCAAAGTTGTTGAAGGTAGCAGAATTCAAGATGACCAAACTACTCATGCCATAGTTTGATTTGTGAATTAGAGTGAGTTAACAAGGCTTGTAAAGGAGACTTAGGCACAAAGTGGGAGAAGGAATAAAGCCTCTTGTCATGATTGACTTTTCCCACTACAACCAATGAATCAAAGCTTTATAATACAGAAAAAGCCATAGTTCTGAAAGTGAGATTTTTGTCCACACAACCCTAGAATCTGATTGCAGATCTAGAAAGTAGAAAAAAAATAATGCACTTTCAAAAAAAAAAAATGAAACCTTATAAAGTGTCCAGATGAGCCCATATGGAGCATTTGAAGTTGTAAAATGTAGGATTGAACAGGTACAATTGCCAAAAAATGAAATTTCTAAAAAATCCTTGAACCAAAACTAGAAAAGAACACCACCACTAAAAAGTTCAAGAAATTCTACCCAAAATCCAAAAAAATTGCACCTAATTTGGAGTTCATATGACTAAGTTATGGCCTCTCAAATTCAGGCTGCCAAATCAAAAATGCATCTAAAGAGGGGTCTGAGTAGGAAACTACTAGCTTAAATTTGATGGTCAAAAGGCCATTACAGCAGTTATAAAATCTCTAGAAATGACAGTCAGACGGTCATCAAATTTAACTTCACAAAATGTTGACGTCAGGGAAAAAATAGTCTCCTGGGTGACATGGTAGGGTCGTATGCTAATGTGGATCATACAAATGTATGAACAGGTGACGTTTCCATCTACATGGTTATATGGCTAGGTCTTCATTAATAGCTAACATGGACTAAACGTGTGTCAGTCTACATGTCCATTGATGTGTATCCTATGTGTCAATGGTAGACGTGGAAAAAAAGACGGGTTTGCGTGCATAGGTGGCAAAGCTGAGTCAACTGTGGATGTGGAAAGGTCCATGTAGGAAGTTGTATGTGTCACATGTCGACTGGTCTGTGCAAAACATGTGGCAATTTCTTTGACTGTCACATGGCAGGTCTTCCCACGAACCAGAGCAGGGTGCAGCGATCACCAATGGCAGATGTACATCGCCAAATATTAATTTCGTGAGTGTTGGTTTTATTTTGATTGTCGTCATCAGATAGCTGCTAAACTAGGACTGCAATGCAAAAATTTTGAAGAAGAAAACAGTCAGAATATTTTATATATCCCACATCACTTGTGGGTTCAGAGTTTTGAATGGTTTAAAAACCTTCCCTCTGCAATGTTGAAACAAAGGGTCATCAAGAGATAGTGCTCTTGCCCGATCGATGGGGATTGTTGTTGGATTTTGGTCGTATAAGCCAGAATATGCAGATGTATTGCCCAGTGTGGGAATCTTGCTAGAATAGTTATTGTGCCTGCCAATAAATGGAATATTTCATTGGAATATGCTCTGTAGGGCCAAGGTGTGACTGCCTTGTTCTGCAAAAAAAATTCTCTGCAAGGCCACCTAGCCTTTAAAATTTTTATTTTTTTTTGAAAAAATGCAAATAAATATTGAATTATAGATCCAAATTGAATGAAATTGCATATCTAAAATATCATACTCGTGTTGCAAATCGGGGCCTTCAAGTGCCAATTTGCAAAAAAAAATTGCCTCACAATCAACTTTGGCCTAGGGTAGCCAAACTTATAGTTGTTCTTCAACAAATCGATGTTTTGGATGCAATGGCAAGTTTCGTTCTAGCTCAAGATGCTCCCAATTTCTGTGGTACTCTAGATTCGGGTCGAGGTGTTGAAGCAAAAATGGTCTTGAATGGCTATGTGAAGAGAAATTCTCCAAGCTTTGATACCATGTAAGAATTTTCCTTAGGGAAAAATTCACTCAAGAACTAAGAACTCAAACACAAGCACAACTGTAGACCAGAAAGAGAATGATAAGAATATTGATATGTATTCAATTCAATATGCATGAAAGTACACTAGGAGTGCCTGTATATAAAGTCCTCTAAGATGCATATAGAATGCCTAAGAATCAGCATTATGATAAGTCATACAACCAAGCACATGTCCAACAAATATGGGTTATCCTCCATTAAGCATGAAAGTAAGTGTGATGATGAGATGATAAGCCTACAAGGGTGTAACATGCAAATTTATGTTGTAGACAACATGTGCTAAAAAGGGAGTGTGAATAATTGTGTTGTCTACATGACAACTCAATGAATGATGTAAACTCTAGTGTTGTAGACACCATGTGTTGAATTAGAGTTGCATACTTCTGTGTTGTCAACATTACAACTCAAGAAGGTACACAAACTCCTAAGTCTCTCACAAAATAAATAATAAAATAATGCATTAACCTAAGTAAACTTAAGTGTAAATAGTAAATATGTATTTACACCAACATATTTCTTGCATCTATCTTCATATCCTTTGAATTCTTTCAAGCATGGTTTCTTCCATAGCCATTGCTTGAAGTGTTCTCTATTCCTTTTAGCATAGTTCATATTCATTATTTCATATTCATTTACATTGGGATTCAATCAATAATTGTGTTTGGAAGAGAACATTCACATCCCTCCAACTAGAGCATACAAACAAAGTAAACATTGGGTGCCCTTGTTGAGTTGCTCCAAGGTTACATGGGAATCATATTTGTCAGTTGTTTTGCTTAGTAAAATACAAGTGGTTTAGCTATTTTATTTGCTTGGATCTATCTCATATGAACATGTACAACTAAATTTTCCTTGTTTAAGCATGCTCCTGACAAGTAGGTTTTTCATGTATACATAAAGTTCAACTACAAGTAAGAGCACTAGAGTCCTCTATGAAAAAAAACACTTCATGTTGAGTAAAAGATGAACCTTGACACTTTGAACCTTTGAGCCAATTGGTACATGGGTTCAAGTTCAAGGTTTGGGTTCGATAAAAAGAAAAACTCAAGAAAGTTTCATGGCATGAGAACGAGCAACTCTAGACCTTTGAACAATGTGGTTCATATTTAAGGTTGAAATTTCCTCTTTGAGATTGTTTTCTGAAGACCATAACAAATGAAGGGGGCCAAGTTTAAAACACTGGTAATAGATGGAATTCCCCACTATAAATGTTATCAATAAATATTTCACAAGTTTTTCATACCTTATTCGAATTCCTATTTTCTTCAATCTCAATGATATTCCTTCCCATTATAATATGGCACATAAGGTGGAAGAGAAACATTAGAATTTCATAAAAAAAGATATCCAATACAATGGGTAAGTGGAAAATAAAGAACTTAATCTTAGAGATAGTTGATTCTCACATGACAAGAACAAAAACCCCATCTTCAAAGTAATCCTCTTGAAAATCCAAGTTATTTCTATTTTGCAACAAAATTGTGTTGTCTTTTTCTTAAATCTGCATAAATAAAACATAAAAAATATAATTGAATACATCCAACTTTCCAATAATTGTATTTAACTAAAGTTTGATGGAGCAAGTTGAGGAAATATGATGCATTCAAGAGTAGGTTATGTATTGAGAAATCCTTAATATCATGTTATTAGTGCTTTGAATTCATATCTCCCAAGAGGAACCAATGGCATATCAAATGGCCATTTGTTTTGTTAATAATTAAGATAGCAAACAAGTTCAAAATTCATAAATTTATGATAAAATGGGATTCCATGAAAACAAATCATGCATGTGTGAAAAAATAAACAAAAAATACAAATATGTCTTTATGTATGTATATATACATATGCATGTGTCTATTATATATGTTTCCCTAATACATATATATACATATGTAGGTATACATATAGATATATGCATACACATGTATACATATATATAATGGAGGGGAGAATTAAGTGTGTAGGTACATATATGCATATATATACATGTCTTTATATTTATATTTATATTTATATGTGTATATATATACATACATATATGTACACATACATACATATGCATGCATAGACACACAAGGAAAGGGGAAGTAGTATAAATAGGTAAATTACCTCTCATTTTCACAATTTTAGATTTAAAAGAAATATGCCCACAATAGGCTCAAGAGGAAACTCAAGGGCTAATAGGGGGCAATGATCCTTCTCAAAACCAAATAATGATGAAATGGAGTAACTATGGAAATGATGAATTAAGAAAGTTGCTGAAAAATGGGAATAATATACTGATATAGAGCGATATAGAACTGAAATATGTAGAAGTGGAAACTAGAATGAAAGTATGACGTGGCTAAAATCTGGGATTAGAATGCAAGAGACATGATATAAATGGTGACATGCATCTTGGACATGATGATAATGGTGACTTGTACTAAGCATTTTTTACTAGAATTTTTAGAGATCTTATGGTAATTCCCAATCTTTCCTGACAACTATATAACATGTTCTTAAACACTAGAAAATATAGAGAAAAAGGTTGAATAATAAGAGTTTGTTGAGTCAAACCTTTTTTTAACAATCATCCTAAAAATAAAATTAAATTAAATTAAATAAAGGAAGTATGTTATCATGTAGCAAAGGTTGTTAAGAAATAAAGTCTACAATAGCAAGAAACCATAGACCATAATACTCTCGAGGAAAAACATCTTTGGAGATGGTACCCACATAATATTGTATTAATATGTAAGCTCCCTAGATAAGGATGGGACCTTGTTAGGTTTCAAATATAACACATTTAGTATAATTGTCCATGTTAAAGGACACATTCATTTTAGGAGACCTTGAACCCTTATTAGAAGGTTCCAACCTTGTTAGGAGTTGATGAGAATAAAAGGATCACTATCTGAGCTCATTGCTCAAAGGCTAAAAAATTAAACTGCCTTTTCTTTAGGATAGCAAATCTAAGAAATATAAATTGACTAATTTTTAACTTACCTTCCAAAATAGTTCCTTTGAAGTCCACTAGGAATGATAGATTCCACTCACATCTCTCTCAAAGCATCTAACAACATATCAACTATGATCTCATAATTCAACATCAAGACTCGTATTTATACATCCCATACCTCTCTTAAAAATGAGGAAAATAATTTTCCTTTATACCAATTATATATAATTATTTAGGTTGGCTTGTTACGGATATCCTAATGCATAATCAAGTACATATGACCATGTTAAGGCATGCATGCCTTATTAAGAAATTACAAAACCATTACATAAAATGTTCCACATGCTACATTACATATTTAACACTTTCCAATAATAAACAACATACTATAATAACTTAGTCAGTTGCCAATAAAATACATCACATGTTACACATTAATAATCTTTTCAAAGTTAGCCAAATGATCCACAAATATGAACATACACACACTAAATAGCCTTCTAAAAATATCTTTGTTTTCCAACATTAATTCTTTCTCACCATCAAACTATAGCCAAAATATCACAACTACCTTTGGCATATATTCTTGCTTATTGCTTTGCTACCAGTCTTCCTTAAATGATCTGAAACTTTACCAAAGTATCACATAAAGTATAGAAAACACATGCAATATGTTTGCACTCCTTCTGCAACACAAATATAAGCTTTCATATATAAATATGACAATTACTACATACACTAAACTAATAAATGACCTACAATATACAAAATATGAGTTTGTCTACAACGAGAGAACATATGTTGACATCATTGACACAATATGCCATCAATACAACATGTATTCTACTTGAATCAACCACTCTAAGTGCTAAAAATATCTCATAATCTCAAAAATATCCTCCTTTGACATTGATGGCAACATATGGTGAAAATCCATTAATCCAACAGTACAAGTACAACTTTCTTAATATCCTCAACATAAATAATCTTCAATCTTCTCCCACACATACTTTCCTCGATGATTTTTTTTTACATGATCATTTCCTCTTTTAAAGTAATCGAAAAGGGTACCAAAAATAATGTCAAGTATAAAAAATCTCTCCACTTTTGATGATAGTCTCTTATAGATGAACTATTTCCTTAAGAAAGATGTACAATTTCTCTCATCAAATAGTTTCTTTGGGTCAAGCCAATCTACAACCAAGAATGATGTCAAGTACCAACAAATAGTATTTAAAATATAATCAAATAGGAGCTCTCAAATAGCTCTAGACCATGTGACCACTCCCCTTAAGGAGTAGCACAAAGCATTATGTCCAAATTAATGAATGTGTGTTGATTGTATTGGACTAATGCATCCATGTATCAATTACTCTTCATGATTGATGTAGTGAAAGGGATCAAAATCCACAAAGGAGATATCCTAACCCTCAAAAAATAACCACATAGTAGAAATATAACAATAACACAGAGATTTATATCTATAACAATGCCAATTCTCATAATAGAATCATAAGATTTGCATCCAATATGCCCAGTTGTAAGGCCTTCCATGATTTCAGAGCATCCTAGGCTTGCTTGCAATACTGCATGTTGGAGGTATTTGGCTTCGGAGTTGTGGACTCAGTCACCAAAGGAGTGGTGGTCGATCACTATTGAAAGTAGTGTTGGTCATGGTGCATGGTCATTGAAGGGGCTCGATTACTGAAGAGCTCAACAAATACTGATGTTCAACATACACTATGGACTTGGCATGGTCTTGGAGCTCGGCATAGTCTTAGAGATTGGCATGGTTTAGGAACTCGACATGCTCTAAGAGCTCGACAATGCTTGGGAATTTACTAGTGCTTGGCTTGGTTTTTCTAACACTCGATTTGGTCTTGGTTCATGTTGGTGCCAAGTTGTCTAAGAGCTAACTTTTGGAATTTAATTTGTGTATGGGTATTTAATTTTTGTTGTAGTCAACTTGTGGCTCAACATATATTTAATGTAAGGGATTTAATTTAGTTTGTAATGAATTGGGTTGACTTGTGGCTAAGTTGGGTATAAGTAGGGGGTCTTTTAGAGTCTTTAGGTATGATTTTTATCATCCAACTTGGAAAAGAGGATGAATAGTAGATGCAAAGTTTGAGAAGAGTTAGTAGTTGTGACTTCATAACCAAAGGATTTTCTTGGTGGACCTGAGGGTACAAGTGGGGATTCTTCTTGGTGTTCTTATCCAATTATGGATTTAGACTAGCAAAGATTGGGTTTTGTGTTGTAAGTTGGATCTTGTGAGATCTTGCAAAATAGATTTGTAGTTGTTGTTTGTATTTGGCCCTAACCCACGAGGCCTTAGAGTTGGTCATATTGCATGTAATCAATTATCTTATGAATAAAGAGCTATGATTTAGTATCAGATCTTGCATTATTGTTTCTTTTTTGTTGTGTTTCTGTTGTGTGCTTATTTGTTGGGGGATATGACATCTCCTTTGGAGATTCTCCTACCTTGTACTGCATTAGGTGGTATCAAAGCTAAAGGTTGTTCCTAAGTGTCTGGACAAATTTTTGAATTTGAGGCAATTTGCACCAGGATCTTGGGTTGGTGAAGGTTGATCCTATGGATTTGATTGATTGATCTTCTAGATTAGTGGATCTATTGTTTAGGGTTTATGAAATTTTTGGAAGATGCCTCCGAGAAGATTAGACCCTAGTTAAATTGATGATCTTAGCAATGCTTTGGAAGAAATGGATCTCAAAGAAAATTAGAGTAGAATTTATATATGAGGTTGCATTGATGAAGAGTGACATGATTTCCAAAGTTGTAAGTGCTTTAGGTGGTGTATCTAGGCATGTGGTACTAAAGGTAGTTATAAGGAAGCTGCTAAAGACTTTGAAGTTACTAAATCTAGTGGTGAGGGTAGAACTGATCGTGTTGAGAGACCTATTGGAATTAGGGTTAGTCAATTTTTTAGGCATGGATCTTAGTTGAAGCTGAAGCATAAGATGAAGGTTTCTAATTTCTCAAGTACTTTGACTCATGAAGGCCTAATTGATTGGATTGGTGAATTGGAAGACTACTTTGAGCTTGAGGATATTGAAGATCCACTTAGAGTAAGGTTGACACATACTAAGTTGAAAGGAGATGTTGCTCTTTGGTGGAAATAATTGCAAAGAGATAGAGAAGAAGAAGGTGAAATGAAGATCTCTAGATGGAGATTTATGGTGACTAAGTTGAAGGCTAAGTTCATTCTTGTTGCTTGTGAACTTGAATTGTTTAAGAGGTTACATAATTTGAAGCAGAAAGATATGACTTTGAAAGATTATACTGAGGAGTTCTACAAGATGACTATTCGGTCTGCTCATAGATAATTTTCAAAGGAAAAGGTAGCTTGGTACATTAATTGTTTGAGGTTCAATATTCAGGATGAGGTTGGTATGTTGAATATTTCTTCAGTTGAGGATGCTTATCAATATGCTCTAAAAGTAGAAGATAAGTTGAAGAGGAAAATTCAAGGTAATGTTAGAGGGAAGGAGATGTAGGATAACTTGGCACAAGCTAAATTGAGTACAACAAGTGAACCAAAACCTATTAATTAGAAGAGGAGGATAGGTGGAGGTGAGTTTAGAGGTACTTGCTACATATGTGGTGAAGTAGGGCATATATCTATTGAATTTCAACATGGTAGGAAAGTTGTTGTTGTCAATGAGGTTATAGTCCAAGATAGTCAACTTGAGCAAGGAGAGAGTTTGCTATCTCAATGAGTACTAGTTGGTCAGAGGACACTAGATTCTTGCTAGAGGACTAGTTTGTTCAAAACTTGTTGTAAGTTTGGTGATAAAGTCTGCAAGGTGATTTTGGATGGTGGTAGTATTGATAACCTTGTTTTTGAGTACATGGTTTAGAAAATTGGTTTAAAGAGAGTGAGACATTCTTATCCTTATAAGATTGGCTGGTTGCAAGGTGAGCATGCTTTGGAAGTAAGGGAGCAATGCCTTGTTGATTTCCAAATTGGGCAGTATAAGGATCAAGTGTTGTCTGACATTATGGACATGAACAGTTGTCATCTGTTGCTTGGTAGACCTAGGTAGTATGATTTCAAGGTTGTGCATGTTTGTGTCAAGAATGTGTTTACAAGAAAGGTGGTAGGAAGTTTTCCCTGATTCCTTTGGAGAATGAAGTTCTCAATAGGAGGAACCTAATTATTGGTAGTCGAGTTAAGTTTGTAGATTCTGAGAAGGTTGGAGATTAGCATGAAAAGAAAACTTATGGTACACCGAGGATGGATAGATGTGACGAGGCAAAATAAGAGCAAGGGAAAGAGTGCATAAGTTGAAGACTTGGAATACATGTATGTAAAGAACCAATTTGGGATTTGTGTGCCAAATCCAAAAAGATGTTCTTCTAGCTACTAGAACATCTTTTTGAATCTGGGGTCTCTGATTCAAGAGCATCCTAGGATTGCTTGCAATCCTGCATGTTGGAGGGCTTTGGATTTGTGGACTCGATCATCAAAGGAGTGGTGCTCGATCATTGTTGAAAGTAGTGTTAGTTGTGGTGCTTGGTGATTGAAGGGGCTTGGTTGTTAAAGAGCTCAACAGATATTGGTGTTTGACATACATTATGGACCTCAATATGGTCTTGGAGCTTGGCATGGTCTATGGAGCTCAGCATGGTCTTGGAGCTCGGCATGGTCTAGGAACTTGGCATGCTTTGAGAGCTCGATAATGCTTGGAAATTTACTAGTGCTCAACTTGGTTTTTCTAACACTCAGTTTGGTCTTGGATCTTGTTGGTGTTGAGTTGTCTGAGAGCCAAATTTTAGAATTTAATTTGTGTATGGGTATTTAATTTGTGTTGTAGCCAACTTGTGGCTCAACATATATTTAATGTGAGGGATTTAATTTAGTTTGTAATAAATTGGGTCAACTTGTGGCTTAGTTGGGTATAAGTAGGGAGTCTTGTAGAGTCTTTAGGTATGATTATAATCTCCTAGCTTGGAGAAGAGAATAAACGGAAGATGCAAAGTTTGAGAAGAGCTAGTAGTTGTGTCTTGAGAACCAAAGGATTTGCTTGGTGGACCTAAGGGTACAAGTGTGGATTCTTCTTGGTGTTCTTATCTAGTTGTGGATCTGGACTAGCTAAGATTGGGTTTTGTGTTGCAAGTTGGATCTTGTGGGATCTTGCATAACTGATTTGTAGTTGTTGTTTGTATATGGCCCTAACCTAGAAGGCCTTGCAGCCAGGCATATTGCATTTAATTAGTTGTCTTATGAATAAAGAGCTATGATTTAGTATCAAATCTTGCATTGTTTTTTCTTTGTTGTTGTGTTTTCATTGTGTGGTTATTTCTTGGGGGCTAGGACATCTCCTTTGGGGATTCTCTTGCCTTGCACTGCATCATTCTAGGTTATGGCCAAATACATAAGGAATTACAATAGAAATTATGCAAGTCCTTGCAAGATCTAACCATTAGCTAGCCCAAATCCAAAATCTGTAGAAACCCTAAGAAGAATCTAAACTTGTGTTAACAAGCCTCAAAAAAACCTTCTCGTTTCCCAAGCCACACTTAGCTACTAGCTCTTTCAAACTTTGCTTCTCTCAGCTACTCCATTTTCTCTATACTAAGTGAATTCCTCTAAGACACCACAAGACCCCCTACTTGTACTAAACCAATCCACAATTTGGCCTATCAAGTTACATTATATAAAGACTTTACATTAAATTAGCCTTCAAGCCACAAGTCGTCTTGGTAGCATACATGAAATAACTAAATAATTAGGACAAGCCCTAAGTTTACAAAGAATAATTAACTCATATGAAAAAATCAAAGTATCCCTTAGGCATAGGTCCATGTATCATCTAATGATCCAAATCCAAGAGCTCACATTCCAAATCCCTCAAATCAAAACTTGTAGAAACAATCTCCAAGGTCTGTCTAGTAATCAAGAACATGTTACCAACAACTACCAAAATGGCTCAAAATCAAAAATAGTTACTCCAATAATTATGCACACATAGGGAAAGGTCCACTAGTATGTCTCAAACATAACCCTAACCATGCAAAGCATAACTCTATAAATTCAAGCTTGATTCTCCTACATACAATATCACTAACTATTTTAGGATGCTATTGCATTAGACACCCCATATGTGAAGAAAATATGTTCATAACAATTGGAAGAACATTTTTTAGGGTTGAACACATAAACCCCAAATTGGTTCTTCACATACATCTTCCCCACCATATTAACTTGCACACTCTTGCCTTTGTTTCACTTCTGCAATTCCTTTCCTGCAACTATCAACTAATTTTGCACATCCTTCCTTAGTGTACCATAGGTATTTTTCCCATGTTAGTCTTTAACCTCAACTCATGTACTAAAACTCAAGTTCCTCCTACCTAGTTTTTAATTCTACAAACGAATCTAGGAATTCTTCCTTCCACCCTTTTCAATAGTAAACACATTCTTAACACAATCATGCACTGCCCTACAATCATACTAGCAAGGTCTACCAACTAATATGTGACAACTACTAATATCAACAATATCACACAACACTTGATCAACATACTTGCCAATCTAAAAATTAACAACACGTTGTTCCCTCACTTCCAACACATGTTCATCTTGCAACTAACTGATCCAATAAGGACAAGGATGTCTCACTTTCTTCAAACCAAATTTCTAAACCATCTCCCCAACAACTAGGTTATCAGTACTACCACCATCTACAACTGCATTCCAACATTTAGCTCCATATTTATAATGGGTCGTGAACAAATTCCTTCTTTGACAAGGTTCCAAGACTTTCTTACTAAACAATGCTCGCCAAACTAGCAAGTTCTACTCCTAATACTTGGGTTAATTCATTGAATACACATTCTCATTTACCATGGAAACTCTTCTATCACTAGCCTTCCTATTAGCATTGGGACATTCAAAATCTCCATGTCATTCTTTAGCACACTTGAAACAAGTACCCTTAAATGCACCTCTACTTGATCTTCTCTTTATCTCAATGGGTTTTGATTCATCCTCAACAATTTGTTTTTTCTTTATCAGGTGATCTTGATTCTCCTTCCCTCAAGAATTACCTTGATGTATTCTCTTCAACTTCTCTTCTTCCCTTAGAGCATACTGATAAACATCCTCAACTGACGCAATATTTAACATACCAATCTCATCCTAAATATTGAATCTCAAACCATTAATATATCTAGCCACCTTTGCTTTAGAAATTTCTCTATGCCCAGACTAAATAGTCAACTTATAGAATTCTTCAGTGTAATCCTTCACAAACATATCCTTCTAATTTAGATTATGCAACCTTTTAAACAACTCAAGTTCATAATCAATAGGAATGAACTTAGTCTTCTAGTGATCTTCATTTCACCTTCCTCTTCTCTATCTCTTTGCATTTCTTTCCACCATAAAGAAGTGTGTCCTTTTAGCTTATTTTGTGTGAACCTTACTCTGAGTGGATCTTCAATATCCTCTAACTCAAAGTACTCTTCCAACTCACTAATCCTATTAATCAAGTCTTTAGGATTCAAAGCACCTGAGAAATTAGAAACATCCATCTTATGATTCAACTTCAAGTGAGCTCTAGATCTGCACAATTGACCAACTATATCTTCCACAAGTCTCTCCATCTAGCTACCTCTATCTTCACCACTAGATCAATGGACTCAAAGTCTTCATCAACTTCCTAATAACCATCTTTAGTATCCACATTCCTAGGTACACTAGTTATAGCTTTCATGATCTCAATGACCATACCATTCTTCATCAACTCTATCTTAGATATGAAATCTTATTTAGCCTTCTCTGTAATCCTTGACTCTACAAAATCACAAAGATCTATAATTTACCTAGGGTCCAATCTTCTCAGAGGCATTTTCCAAGCTCTTTGCAAAACCCAATGCAACCAATTCACAAGATCCATCAACTATATAAGATAAACCAACACCACAAGATCAACTAGCTCTGATACCACTTGGCAATGTAAGGAAAAAGAAACCCCAGAGGAGATGTCCTAGTCCCCAGCCAATAATCACACAATAGAAATCTAAATATAACCTATAGATTTAGATCTACAATAATGGAAATTCTCATAATATAATCATAATATTTACATCCAATATGCCTAGTTGTAAGGTCTTCCAAGTTATGGCCAAATACATAAGCAATTACAATAATAATTATGCAAGAACTTGCAAGATCAAACTACTAGCTAGCCTAGATCCAAAATCTAGTAGAAATACCAAGAAGAATCTAAAGTTGTGCTCACAAGCCTCCAAGCAACCTTTTTCTTTTCCAAGCCACACTTAGCTACTAGCTCTACCAAACTTCATTCCTCTAAGCTACTTCATATTCTCTATACTAAGTGAATTTCTCTAAGACACCACAAGAACCCCTACTTATACTCAACCAATCCACACATAAGCCTAGCAAGTTACATTAAATATACCTTAAAGCCACAAGCTAGCTTGACAACAAAAATGAAATAACTAAATGCTTAGGACAAGCTCCAAGTTTACAAAGCATAACTAACTCATATGAAAAAATCAAAGAACACACCCTTAGGCATAGGTCCATGTGCCATCCAACTTACCATATCCAAGATCACATGTGCCAACTCCCTGGGATCGACGCTCGCAGAAACAATCTCCAAGCTTTGTCCAAGAAATTAGGAACATGTTACCAACATCTACCAAAATGGGTCTAACTCCAACATAATTGATCCAATCATTATGTGCACATAGGGAAAGGTCTACTAGCATGTCTTAAACATAACCCTAATTGTGCAAAATATAACTCTACAAATCTGAGCTTGATTCTCCTACATATAGGATTATTGACTATCCTAAGATGATCCTACATCAATGGTGTCTGAGCATTACCCCAAACATACCTATGAGATATCCAAATATTTCCTTAGGAAAAGGATTAGTAAAGATATTTTTTACTTGCTCTTTTTACTCACATATTCCAATCTAACTTCCTCATCTAGAATAATTTCTCTTAGAAAATGAAATTTCATATCTATATATTTAGTCCTTTTAATGTAACATAAGATTATTTCACATGTTTATAGTACTTCTACTATCACAATGCATGATAATAGGTCCAAAAAATGTTATACCAATGTCCTTTAGCACTTGTTTTGTCATTGTCAATTTATTACAATTATTTGTTACTGCCATGTATTCTACTTATATAGTAGATTGAGAAGTGTAGTTTTGTTTCTTAGCCATGAAACCAATCTTCCTCTTAGGAAAAATGCATCTCCACCTGTACTTTTCTCATCATTAATGTTTCCTACCCAATCTACATCAGTGTAAGCATATAGTGTAAAATCATTAAATCTATCATAGCATAAGCCAAATTCTAATGTTCCTTTCAAACTAATCATAGATTTGTACCTTATCTAAAAAATACTATGGGTATCATCAATAGTAGTCAATTTACAACTTGTAAACATAGGCTTCCCAAATGATTTGTAATTTTCCATATCAAACTTTACTAGAATTTCCTTAAGATATTTAGTTTGAAATATAAACTTACCATCTTCAACCTGATTTATTTTCAATTTGAGAATGTATTCCATTTTTCCTATCAAAGGCATCTCAAATTCACATTTAATTTTCTTATTTAATTTATTACTTACTTCATCATTTCCTTCAAAAATAATATCGTCAATAAATAATTAAATAACAAAAAGACCATCAAAATTAATTCTCAGATATAAATTATTATCTGCACTACCTTTCGTAAATTCTAAATGCAACAAGTGTTTATCTAACCTTGCATACCAAGCTCTTAGAGCTTTCTTTAATCCTTGCAATTATTTATTTCATTTATATGCCATGTCTTCTTTCTTTATCAATGGAAATCCATTAGGTTGCTTAATATATACCTCTTTCTCTAATCCACCATTCAAGAAAACTGATCTAACATTCATCTAATACACTTTAAATTTCTTATTGGTTGCATATTCCAAAAATGGTCTAACTACTCCTAATCTAGCCACATGAGAAAAAAAAATTATCAAAATCAACACCTTCCTATTGTGAATATCCTTTGCTTAGGAATCTTGCTTTGTTTCTTACCACTTATCCTTGTTCACTCATGTTTTTTAGAATACCCATTTAAATCCTATAACATTTTTATGTTTAGGCCTAGGAACCAATTCCTATGTATTATTATTTTCAATTTATTCTAGGTTCTCTTTCATTTTATCAACTCATGATTCATCTTTCTATACTTCATCGGTATTTTAATGTTAAATTTGTGAAATCAAGCATAATTTATTTCTCATCCATCCTCTAGTCATTACTCCAATACTTGCATTTGCAGTGATTTTTTCATCTATATTATTCAAAGCTACGTACCTTAGTGTTCTTTATTCTTCTCTTGGCTCCTTAGTTTGAACATGAATCCCATTATATATCTCAAATAAATTCTAATTCTGAGATAAGTTTTGTCTTTCACTTGTGCTTGGATTATTAGCTTCCTCGTATGATTCATACCCAAATATTCTTTATTGCACCTAAAATATTTCATAAATTTTCATATTTTCACTGTCAATATTCTTCTTTAGTCTTAGATTATTGAATTTCTTATTTTTTCTCTTAGTAGAATATCCAAGAAATATACCTTAATCATTTCTACGATCAAATTTTCATATTTTGTCATCTATTTTAATATAACATTTTCTTCTAAAGATTCAAAAGTACTTAACTATAGGTACATGACCAAACCAAAGATCATAATAAGTTTTACCTATTCCATGCCTTATTTGAACTCTATTAAAAGTCTAAACTATAGTATTTACTACTTCTCTCCAATGTGCATGTGCTACCTTGCCTTCAAGCATTATGGTTCTTGTTGTATCAAGAATACTTATGTTTCTTCTCTCTTCTATGCCATCTTATCGTGGTATTAAAGGGTTGAAGTATGTCTATGAATACCATGTTAGACACAATATGCATTGAAATTATCCAGTGTAAACTCTCCACCTATGTAATTCCTTAAACATTGTTTCTTCAATTTAGATTCATTCTCTAGCTTAGCTTTATAGATCGTAAACTTATCAAATGATTGATTTTTTTCTCTCAAAAAACCAACCCACACCATTCCTATGTAATCATCAACAAAAATGATAGTATTTCTCTCACCATAATATGTTCTTGTCTTTGTCAAACCACATAAGTCTGTATGCATCAATTCCAACTTCCCCTTTACATTAAATGCCTTGCTCTAATTTTTTTTTTCTTGTTTTCTTTTCCATCACACATTATTTACACATCATATTAGTAGGTTTCACAGTCTTAGGTAGATATCTAACTACATTAGAATTATGGTTTCTTACCATATTATCAAAGTTTACATGACAAAATCTTCTATGCCATAACCAATTATCTTCACAACAAAATAATTTATGTTTGAAGGATTTAATTGAAAAATATTAGCTCTGGCCTGTAATGTCCCCACTATTAGGGTTAGTTAGGGACAAGTAATACCTACAAAAAAAATGTTAGAATCAAATAATAATAAAACTTTTTTAAGTTAGGGACAAGTAATACCTACAAAATAAATGTTACAATCACAATAATAATAATAATACTAACTATATTATTCTACCCTCTAAGTTAACCCCAATCTTAAGGACATTTCCAGATCGGGCTTCTTAGCACATAGCTACCTTGTCATCATCCCAAGATTGCACCCCTTAAGATTCTTCTTGGACGGGCATCCTCTATCCAAGGCCAATGAAATATGCATATGTTTGACAACATCATAATTTTCTAGAAATACGAAGAATTCTCAGCCATGGTGGCCAATTCAAGGTGTTAACAACTTGCTACCCCCATGCTTTGAGCCTTATAATTCTCCTAATAGATTAATGTATTATTATAGACAAATTTACCTATAGAAATTATGAGAAATATAGACTATTAAATTCAATTCTAGTAATTGATAACTAGGGATTCCAACATTTCTACACATCTTTGAGGATCCTTAATCTGGTCTTTATAACCCTCTAGGAGGATCCCTTGTGTTCATGAGGAATGACCCTCTTCCCTAAAATTACCTTTCAAGTTAGGCTTCATAATCCTTTGGGAAGAACCTCTGGGTTCCTCAGAACAATCCTCGATTAGTTAGCCATTATCCTTCAAAGACCTATGAGACTATCTTAACACATTTGCTACACCTCTCTTTACTAAATTCATATTAAATGTTTAACATAAATTAATATCTTCCTACATTTAATATTATTTCTATTCACTTCTATTGTGATTCCTAGTCATAATTCTAATGATCTTAAGAATTTACACATTTAAATTATATATAAAATAGATTAATAATAATACTATTATTATATACTAATAATAGTACCACTACAAAATAACTAAATACAATTATATAATCCTTACAATCACATATTCCTAAGTATAACTAATAACATTACTTCACATAATTAAATATTCCTACACTACTAGTCATCACAAATGTGGGCATTATTTTTTATGTTCGTAGCTGATGTGGTTGGAGTCCTTCTTTGTTTTTTTTCCTTATGTCACAATTGGTCTCCCACTCAAATCAAAGGTTGATGTCGTATACATCCATTGAAGGGTAAACCCGTGTACATCTTCTTACCACCTTGCGGATCACGTGAGCCTTTGGTATAACATGGTACATACCTTATGTTTGTTATGCACATTTTTCCAGTCTACCTATCCTTCCATATCCCCTTCGCTACTTAGCAATGATTACACACACACACACATACATATATATAGATATCATCCATGTTGTTATCCATAATGCTCCATGTTCCATGTCAGATAATTTTTTGATGTCATTAGTCATTCTCACTGCAATCATAGTCCATATGTTTCTCTTATTCATCCATATTATCTTCTATCATTTTTCCTTCCCCTTTTATCGAGAGA
>CM053792.1:218433690-218448690 GCA_028749045.1 Cupressus sempervirens
CATATCATTTTTTGCACCACCAATCATAGTTTTCTAGAAACCCACCTATTTTGTTCCATTTGCTCCTATGCTCTTGTCCTCTTTTATGGCACCATTTATGGCTTGTGTGCTGGAATAAAACCTATTAGAGTATTTTTTGTTTATGCTTATTAATTAAATCATATTGATTTAATTATATAAGTTTCTATTACTCTAGTTACTTAAGCTTCATTTAGGTGCATTATTAATTAATTATGTGCAACCTAGCTTTTTCCTCTAGGGTTTCTATCTCACCTTTATAAGGTTGAGCCTTTTACTTTTTTCATTATCTCTTATGCATTCTTTCACATGTGAGAGTAACTTTTCTTCTATCTCCATTTTTCTTCTCTTGTAGCAAGTTATTGGCTAACAGGTTCTTCTTGGGTTGTGTAGAATTGATATTAATCAATTCTTTCATGGTATCAGAGCTTAGATCTATGGCTTCTTGTTCTTGATTTGAAGAATTTTTTGGAGCCTCAAGAGTTTGATCTTTTAGAAGTTTTTTTGGTTAGATCTAGGGATACACTTTTTTTGGAGGCCTCTTGAGCCAAAATAGACCTCACCAATGGATTCAAAGGATCGATCTAGAGAATTTTGATATAAATTTGTCCTATTTTGGTTACCAGAGCAATCTGTAAAAAAAAATTACCCATTGGCACGCATTTCGAGGTTTTTTTTTAAACATTCAAACATTTTTTATTATTTAAAATTTTGCATTAAAAAAATTAATTTCAACTTTTTCAAAAAAGTTGAAATACAAAATTTATTGCAATTTTTTAAAAACAAAAAAAATGTTCCATCCTATGCATTTGAAAAAGGTCTTTATCAACTTTTAAAAAGTTGATTCGATGCTTGTAGTATCCCTACGCAAGTGTTGTACAGCCTGCATCAGTGTACACCTGCTCACACAGAGTGGTACACCTACATTAGTGTATAGAGCGATACGCATGCAATTTCTTTTGGCTTTTTTTAAATTTAAAAAAAAAACATTGTCTTTCTCTCCTCCGCCACATTTGGTGGCCTTTTTGGCAAGATCCGTCTTTTTTGGGAAGATATCTAGAGATTTTCCAAATTTGGCCAAACTTTTGGCTTTTTGCACATGTAAAAAATAATTAAAATTTTTGGCATGCATTTCAAGGTGCCACATTAGCACACAGTAAGCAGTGACGTCTGTACCCAGTCAACTGCCCCATTAGCGACCAGTCAGCTAGTGACATCAGCACCCAGTCAACTACCACATCAGTGCACTATCAATGATGACATCATCAAAATGTCATATGACAATCGTACGACCGTCAAATTTTTTCTCGAGTCTGTAATTTTCTAAAGAGCTCCTTTTTTGGAGTTACAATTGGTTTTTTGGCCATAACTTGGGCATACAGTGGTCTTTTTTCGATCTAAAAGAAGCATCAAAAAGCTGGTTCAAAGATGGAGACAATGGTGCTAGTTTTGTTTGATTTTGAGTTTGTTTGAGCTTCCAATTTTACCATTGAAGTAGAGGATTCTATTTTCCTCTTCTCTGCATCTAAAATCCAGGTTCCTTTCTAAGTTTTTATGCTTTCTATAGTTGTTTTCTTTGGTATTTGAGGGATATCATTATCTATTGTTCAGGAGCATTTTCTTTTCTATACTTTAATTTAGAATAAGACCCTTCTACTTCTATCTTCTTCTCTTAATGGTTGACTCTTATGTCACCTGCCTTACACCACACAACTACCATACTTAGAAAGGACAGATGACCAGATTACTTATGGCAAAGGGATTATGGTCTTATCTTGATGCGGCTCAGCCAATTCTACAGAGGCCTTATGAGCTTCTTATGTAGTGCAATAAAATGGATGAGGCAATGGGCCTCATTGCAATGAATATTTTAGATGGGTTATTGTTTCACCTAGATGGTTTGAATACACACAGTGCTATGTGGGACAAGTTTTCAACCTTATTTAACAAAATGAATCATTTCAGGGTTCTACAGATAGATGTGGAGTTTACCTCCTTGATTTTTGAATCATTCACCAACATTGAGGATTTCTTGATGAAGTTCAAGTCTCTTTGATCTATGTTACAGGTTGCTGGAAAGAGAATATCTGATAATGAGTGTATGTTCCTAATACTATCCAAGCTTTGAGGACCTTATCATATTTTCACTTCTACCTTCTACTCCATTATGGATGCTCTAGGTGCACGACATGTTATGCCCTCTTTTGAGACCTTTTGTGACCGGTTGACTCGTGAACAATCAAAGCTCACTCAAATGGATTCTCTTATAAGTTCATAGTCATGAGCATTGTTTTCCAAGCCACCTCAGAGTACACAGAAGCCGAAGTATATATCAGATTCCTCTTCTCAGCACTCTACTGGCCCACCATCTTCTTCTAAGAAGGAGAAATAGAAGACTGAGAGACCAACATGTTCCTAACATCAGTAGGGAACACATGATGAGTCACTTTGCTATCAGAAGAAGTTTGATGGTTATGAGAAACAAATAGTGGATTTGCAAGCTCTTCTTCAAAAGAGCAATCTTTCCTCTCCATCCTCTTTTGGCTCACAGGGGTCTACTTATAAGTCTTCTTCTATCAATCCTACAGGTGGACAAGATCTTAGAAAGGGTCATGCATTACGAGCTTCTTTCACATCCGCTTCACAAGTCCCTTGGATACTGAATTCAGGTGCTTCTCACCATATGGAATCTTCTCGAGAGATCTTCTCTTCTTTTGAGGCTTCTCCTATTCCCCATATTATCATTGGGAATAACATTGTTATGACAATCTGTGGGAAAGGCACTGTATGCATTTAGGATGGCACATTCAATGATGTGTTGTATGTTCCATCTCTGTCTGCAAACCTTCTCTTGAATTATTAGATTTCTCATTGTGGTTCTGAGAAGACAGTTGAGTTCACTCCAGATTCAGTTTTCATCTGGGATAGCATGATAGGAGGTATTTTAGCTATAGGGAAAGTTGATCTTTCCACCTATTTCGACTCCTTTTCACACCTTGGTCCACCTTTTCCAGAGCACAACTCTCCTCCTTTAAGAGAGCATCATGTGGTACAGTCAGGTTTCTTGAACCTCTGTGTGGTTCCTGAGACTATTGTTGTAACTACCTTGCCACCTCCTCTTGAGCTCCTTTTTGTTCAACACAGTTCTTATTTAGCACTGTCTGATCCTCCAGCTCCATTCATCGAGCCACTAGGTGTAATTGTTGAGGATTCTACAGAGGACATTCATCTCCTCTTTGATGATAGTGTCAGCACACCTATCATACCACTTACATTGGGGATTCCCTTTCAAGATCCTCATGTCTACTCCTTTGAGCATCAACTCGGCCTTTCAGTGACACCTCAACTTTTGAGGTTCCCTCTACAATGTCCACTGACTGTCACTCCTCTACATTGGAGTCATAATGGTTTGTTCATTGATCCAGGGGTTCTTTCATTTCGAGGGGGCATTGGAGCCTCAGCCCTCTCTCACAGGGGGAGTTGAAGTCATGCATTGTACTTATGGCTTTGAGAAAGTCTCTTGAAGTCATTACATCTCTTTTTGGAGAGGAGTTTATCCCACTGGGTTTTCTCCTTTACTCCGATTTATAGAGATTTCCTTGTATTGGGTACCTGATCAGGCCTTGTTGCGGGGACCCATTTGTTCTTTTTGCTTTCATAGCTTTGCTAGGTAAGCGTACTCCCTACTTTCAACTTAAGGGGGGGGGTATTAGAGTATTTTTCATTTATTTTTATTAATTAAATCATATTGATTTAATTATATAAGTTTCTATTACTCTAGTTACTTAAGCTTCATTTAGGTGCATTATTAATTAATTATTAATTAATAATGTGCAACCTAGCTTTTTCCTTTAGGGTTTCTATCTTACCTTTATAAGGTTGAGCCTTGTACTTTATTCATTATCTCTTATGCATTTTTTCACATTTGAGAGAAACTTTTCTTCTGTCTCTATTTTTCTTCTCTTGTAGCAGGTTATTGGCTAATAGGTTTTTCTTGGGTTGTGTAGAATTGATATTAATCAATTCTTTCAAAACCATCTACAAAACTAAGAATTTATTATGCCATAAAGGTAGGATTTGTTGCTCTATAATATTAGGAATTTATTTGTGCCATAAAAATAGGAATTTGTTGTGCCATAATAATAGGAATTTGTTGTGCCATAAAAATAGGCATTTTCTTTTCCTCCAGTCATTATAACTGCATCATCTTAAAATGCAAACACTTCCATGTTAAGAGTGTTTAGCCCTCCAAGTAAAGGGTTTTGGGTCATATGATCAAGTGCCTTGAATGGATTATTACATGTATTTGGTTGTTTTGCCCTTGTTCTACTCTTCTTTCTCTCTATTTCTAGCCTTTTCTAACAATTTTCTCTATGAAACTAAGGACTTTGACTTTCTGGGTCAAGGAAAACCTTTTAGGTCAAGGTTAACCTTGACCCTGACCTAGGTTAAGGACAACCTCTACCCTAACCTAGGGCAAGGTTGACCTTGTCCCTAACCCCAGTTCCATTTTTCAATTTCTCAGTGTTTTAGGACATCGAGCTTCAGAAAGTTTGATTTTCCCACTTTTGGGTTAGTTGTTTTAGGTTTCAAAATGGCACACTCTTAAATTACATTTAATCTAGGTCCATTTATAGGTTTTAAGGTTAAATGGGATTCAATGCTTCCATGTTGGCCTTATCTAGGAGTTTGTGCCCTAGATCTCTATATAAGGAAGTATCATGCTCTCATTTTTCTTTAAGATGAATTGTTATATTGGATGAACCATTACCTTTCTACATCCATTATTTTATGAAGTGAAGATCTACAAGAATTTTTGTTCAAGCATCCAATTCATCAAGGAGGTCCATTCATAGCTATTGAAGGATTCAATCTCTATGGAGCCCTCTTGTTGAAGATTTCTCCATCCACATTCATTCAAGCCTTCTTCTATGAAAAGATACATTCAAGATTTTTGTTGAAGATATAATGTCATTGATTTGAGACATCCTACATACATTTCTACACTCATTTGAAGCATCTGTAATTATGGATTCAAGGATTTCAATATAAGTAAGGTGAATAGTTCCATTTACTTTGTTTATACATATTGCAATTTCAATTAAATTTCAAGGTTGATTACAAACTAGGGCTTGACTGAGGCAAATCCCCCCATCCAAAGAAACAAACCATTTTTCTTATAGATACAAATGTGGAAGAGTGAATTGAAGAGCATATTAGGATACCCTTTTTGTTGAACTTGCGAGATCCACAAACAGAAATTTTGTCAGAGCTATGGAGGTCAAGGTCAAATTTTTAGTATATAATTGTACCCCAGTGTAATATTGTGCCCCGCTATCAAGGTCAAGGTAAACCTCCCTTTAGAAGGATAAATTTTTTCTAGGTTTTCTCTGTCTCGACATTTCCAGTCTAGAACAGGTTGTAGAGGTCTCAGAAATTGTACACAGACACTAGAAATCAGCATTTTCTAGATTTATCTTACTTCAAGGTTAGTATTTGTCTTTTATTTATTTCAATATTTAAGCACATAATTCTCAAATAGGAAGACCATAGCACCTCATTTCTCCTTATTCTCCATTGCATGCTCTACTTGTGCATTGATCACTTTCTTGTGTTTAATCAATTTGGATAATTCCTTTTGAGAATTTGGGTTGAGGAGAGGCCCTATTTTCACCCTATTCATTTTGGTGAACCTAACATGCTTACCCTCTTTTCTTTTATGGAATTAGATTCCCTATTGTGTTTTATGGTGTTATATTTTATTTCACATTTGTTAGGTCTTTTCTTGCATTAAGATTAGATTTTGTTTATGCTCTTGCATTTTAATTTAAAAATACAAAAAAAAAAAATTTAAAATTACAATATTACTTTCAAAATGAAAAAATATTTATGCTTTCTTAGATTAATTCATTTACATTGCATTGGTTTATGAGCTTTATTACTTCTATTCCTACTTCTTATCTTAGGGTTAGACATAGTTGTAGACTTATGGGTACCTTTAAGCTTGAGTCGTCTTCTCCTTTCCTTGGGATTTTGGATGAGACTTTGATTCTTCCTGATTCTAATCCTCTTATGGAGAAAAATTCTTCTCATTCATCTCATGATGAGGATGATGCTTTAAGAGTTCCTCCTAAACAAGTCCAAAAACTTTCAAATGAACTTGATAAAATGGGTAATTGGCTTCATCAAGAAAACAATAATCAAGATTCTATTCAAGATCTAGAGGATCTTAAGAAAGTTCTTCATGATAGTGACCAAGATGTTAATCTCTTGCATGGTATTATTCACCTTGTGCATTCCAATGTTAAACCTTTAGCTCAAGAAGCTCAATATTTAGGGTTGATTCCTATTGTCACTAGTGTAGAACCTTTTTCTATTCCTTGTCCTAGTGTTCCTATTTATACTCCTTTGGTGACTGTAATGATTCCCTCTATCCCGATGAGTGTTCCTCCTATATCCCTTCCTATATCACTACCTTCTTATCATAATGCTCCTTTTTCTTATTCTACTCCTATGTCAATTGTTGTTCCTAGTGTTCCTTCAGTTGTTTCCTTTATTCATATAGCTTCATGCACTTCACCTACTATTTCTAATGTTGCTAGTTCTCCTATTTCTTCTAATAATTTTTCAATTATTATTTTGGCTCAAATTGTGTCATCTTTACAACAAAAACTTGAATCCTTGACTCAAAATAAGTTTAGTATTCCAATGTGTGACATGGGAAATCCTTTGTCCCAGGATATTATTCGTACTCTCGTTCCTCAGCAAGCTGACATGCCTTGTCTTGAGAATTATAATGGTAAGGGAGACCCTATTCATCATGTTAAAACATTTCAAATCCTTTGTAGTGATTATGCTCATGATCATAGGATTTTAGCTAAGTTGTTTGCTTGAATTTTTCGTGACAAGAAATTAGAATGGTTTTGTTCCTTGACTCCTTATTCAATTATTTCATTTCCTTAACTTACCAATGCTTTTATTCAACAATTTTGAAGCAACATTGGTCCACAAGTGTATTTGACTGATTTGATGCATTGTAAACAAAATTCTAAAGAAAAATTGACTGAATTTATTTGTAGATTTAAGCATTTGCATGCTCAAATTTCTTATCCTATTCCTGATATTGATATTCAATGTATGTTTATTTCAAATTTACAAAAGGATATTAGAGATAATATTCTACTTATTGAATTTACTTGTTTTCAACAACTTTGTGCAGCGCTTCTTCATTATCAATTACAAGTGAGTCAATTTGAGAGCATCACTCCAATGGCTCATGTTCCTATTGATAAAAGTGACACTGCTCCTAATCCAAATAAAGTTCACAAATTCAACAACTATGACAAGATAAATAAACAAGCAAATCTAGTTGTTGATGAAGTTGTTGTTGCATCTCACAATGTCACTTCTGCATCTACTACTTTTTGATTAAATCATATGTTTAGTCCTCAATCTGAATCTTTACATTCTATTATGAATAGGATACTGCTAATATGATTACTTTACCTCCTATTTGACCTCTTTTACCTGCTACAATAACAGCCAAATCTTTTGATCCGAAAGCTTTTTTGTCAATATCATTGTTGGAATGGTCATGATACTGAGAAATGTTATTCTTTAAAACATAAGATTCCAAACTTAATTGATTCTAATGCTTTATCTATTGATAACTTTGATGGTAGAGGGAATAAATATATTTCTCCTCCTAATCAAAATTTGCAAATTTATACGAATCCTTTACCTACACATGATACTAATACTATTGCTTAGCCATCATCTATGGATATCGTATATTATTCAAAGATGTATGAACTTAATCATGTTTTTAATCGTGTAGAGCATGTGGTTTAATCTATATCTCAACCTCTATTTCAATCTTAAGTTTTAGCTTTACATCAATTGAAACCTAAGCCTAAATTGAAGCCTCAACCTACACCTCGACAACAACCTAAGAAAAAATGACCTCGAGAACTTTTGATTACCTTTGATGATTCTAAGACTATTAAATCTCCTAATGGTCCCCTTTATATTTATGCTAAGATTTCCAAGATACCCATTCATGGTTGTCTTGTTGATTCTACCTCCTTAGTTAATGTAATTATAGAAGAAAATCTTTTTATGAAAGGTTTCCAACATGATTTTTATGATGCATTGGATGTGTGGATTCAAACTTGTAATGGTTTTCTTTATCCATCATTTGGTTCTATTAATTTACTGGTTGAACTTTGTGGAAAAATGGTGAACACTACCTTTGTTGTTGTTCCTACTTCTGATGAGTTTCAAGTTAAGCTTGGTTTATCATGGTTAAAAGACATGCATGTTGTTGCTTCACCTATTCATAAATGTCTTAAATTTTTTTATGATGATGAAGTGAAAATGGTTAATAATAGTTTATATCATACTTCTAGGCCCTGGGATTCTGCTACAATCGACTTCTTTTGGCCTTCATTACCTAATTCATGTCTTTTTTGATCTAATCAACTTTTTCACTCATATTAAGCCTATAAGCATCATAAGATTCTTTAGTTAAATTTACCTCCTATGGATCTTAACCATGGTCTTTTCCCTACACCTTCCATACCTCCTTTATCTATGGCTTCTACATCTATTAATAAATTTCCTCATGTTGGTTGTCAATCTCCTGATAATCCTCTTAATCCTCCTATAGAACCTGTGAAGGATCCTGTAGTTGTCCCTCCTAGTTCTCAACAGATTTCAAGTAAGACAAAAGATAATTGATCTACTAATTGATCTACTAATGAATGTTGTAAGAAGCATCATACTCAAGCTAAATCTCATAATTCTATTCTTCAAAAATCTTTACCTTCTTTGGATACAACTATACATGATGTGTTAGAAGAAGTTATTGTTAATAATGATGTTAAGTTGCATGCTTCTAATGATTCCATTCGTATCTTACATCCTATTTTGATTAATCTAGATTAAGAAGATACTCTTAATCATGTTAATGATGTTAACGATGAATATGAAACTATTGACATTGACATTGATTTACCTAATATGCTTTCCTCACAATTGACACTTACACCTAGTATTAAACATTGTGATTCTCAAGAGGATCCTTGTTTGGAACTAGCTATCATTCCTAATATGTTGGATATAGTCCCTCTTGTGAGTCATCCACCTATCCTAAATGGTATACAATGAGATGGGGAGAGTAGGCGGCACACTTGATTGGCTAGCCCTTTCATGGTAGCCTTCTTTTGTGTGTTTGTCTCTTGTATTGTACTTCTCCCGTGATGTGTTTGCTGAATGTTGTTAGATTCTTTTATATGATCTTTGTTGCTTTGTTGGTGCAAGGTGATAAAGGAATCGAACTTGTTGTATTATTATTCTATATGTATCTCTATTCTTACATATGTTGTTTCATGTAATGTTGTACTCATGCTATTGTTTTTGCATGTTTCCTTGTATAATATGCTTGGATTCATGACTTTGTAGCACTGATTCTTTTTGGTCTCTAGGTCATGGTCTGAAAAGATTCTTTTTGTATCTCTTATGTGAGCTTTTCACCTTTGTGATTGTAGTTCTACTTTCTTTGGGGAATGATGTCAATTCATTTGCAATTTTATATATATATATATATATATATAATTTTATGATCATACTGACCCAATAGTAGGTAGATCCCTTCTGTGTTTTTTGTATGTTTATGTGGTATTTCTCTTGATTTGTCTTTTTCTATGGGCATCTCATTGTGGAAACATAATCAGTAGAGTTGTTTGTGTTTCTGTCAAAGCCATTGCTCCTATTAAAGTGTTAGCAATGACTTTAACATGGGGGCATATGCTCTGCTCACTTATTGCACACACACACACTTTTCAAAAAATATATATTATTTTTCAAGATACATGTTCTCCATTTTTTGATTAATGACTAATCCTTGATGCATGGATTTATATTTTAGGATCTCTTGATCCCTCTAGTTTCAAATATTTTTGATCCCTTAAGGTCAAAGGAGTCCTTAAGATTGGATCTCTTTTTGTTTTTTTGGTTTTGTTATTATAGAATACAATATTATTAAGAGTAAATCCTTGATGGGTTGACTAGTGAGTAGCCACATTCACTAGGTGGTTTAATTTCATCTTTCTAGTTGCACAGTTTCCTTGTGTGGTTCACAATGAGACATAAGTTCTCATTGGGTGAGATAATCACACTCTTTTTCTTTTCTATTTTTTCTAGAGAGGTCTCTCTTATTTTCATCTTGGAGTTGACAAGGACTTAAGTCTCTTGGGGCTTAAGGATCTCTTTTTCCCTTTGATTTTAATAAGATTATCTTTTCATTATGATCTACTTTACCAAGAGTTTGCATCAAGTCCATATTCTTGCTAAAGTGGAGGCTAAATGTATCATCTTAAAATGGAAGCACATCTATGTTAAGAGTGTTTAGCCCTCCGAGTAAGTGGTTTGGGGTCATGTCAAGTGCCTTGAATGGGTCTTTGCATGGATTTGGCTATTTTCCCACTGTTCTACTTGTCTCTCTCTATTTTCAACCTCTTTCTGACAATTTTCTCTATGAAATTGAGGACTTTGACTTTCTGGGTCAAGGATGACCTTTTAGGTCAAGGTCAACCTTGACCCTGATCTAGGTCAAGGATGACATCAACCTTGACTTAGGGCAGGGTCAACCTCGTCCTTGACCCTAGGTCCATTTTTCAATTTTTGAGAGTTTTGGGACATCAGGCTTCAGAAAGTTTCATTTTCTTACTTCTAGGTCATTTGTTTCAGGTTTAAAAATGGTAGACTCTTAAATTACATTTAGTATAGGTCAATTTATAGGGGTTAAGGTTGAATTATGTTTAATGTTCCCATGTCAACCTTCTTTAGGAGTTTGTGCCTTAGATCTCTATATAAGGAAGCATCCTCCTCTCATTTTTCTATAAGACACATCGTGATATCAGACAATCCATTGCCTTTCTACATCCATTATTTTATGAAGTGAAGATCTACAAGAATTAAACTATTCAACCATCCAATTCACCCAGGAGGTCCATTGGTAGCTATTGAAGGACTCAATCTCTATTGAGCCCTCTTGTTGAAGATTTCTCCATCCACATTCATTCAAGCCTTCTTCTATGAAAAGGTATATTCAAGAATGGTGTTGAAGATCTAATTCCATTGATTTGAGACATCCTATATACATTTATAGATTCATTTTGAGCATCCATAATTGTGGATTCAAGGATTCAAATCATCCACAAGGATTTTAATAGAAGCAAGGTGAACAGTTCCATTTACTTTGTTTATACATATTGCAATTTCACTTACATTTCAAGGTTGATTCCAAACTAGGGTTTGACCAAGGAAACCATGCCCCCCCCCCCCCCCCCCCCCCCGCCCCCCCTCCACCCCCTCGCCTTCCAAAAAAGCAAACCATTTTCTTTTAGATACAGGTGTGGAACAACGAATTAAAGAGCAAATTTGGATACCCTTTTTGTCGAACTTGTGGGATCCTCAAATAGAAATTTTGTCAAAGTTGTGTAGGTCAAGGTTGACTTTTTGAGGTACAATTATGTCCCACTATCAAGGTCAAGGTTGACCTTCCTTCAAAAGGAAATTTTTTTTATGGATTTTCTTCGTCTTGACATTTCCAGTCTAGAATAGGTTGCAAAGATCCTCGAAACTATACACAGACACCAAAAATTAGCATTTTCCAAATTTATTTTACTTCAAAGTTAGTATTTTTCTTTTATCTATTTCAAGATTTAAGCAAATACTTCTCAAATAGGAAGACTATAGGACCTACTTTCTCCTTATTCTCCATTGCATGATCCATTTGTGCATTGATCACTTTCTTGTACTTAATCAATTTAGATCATTCCTTTTGAGAATTTGGGTTGAGGAGAGGCTCTATTTTCACCCTATTTAATAGCAATAAATAATATATTTAATTTTGTGACATGCGATAAACATAATAAATAATCAATATAATAAAATTAATTGCTGAAAGAAAAATTAAGAACATCACTTTAAAATGTAATAAATAAAACTTTAAGAACATCTTCAAAGAAAAATTAGAGATAGAACAAGAATTAAATCATCTAAACAAAGAAGTTATTCAACATGGAATGGACAATGACAAATATGAAAGAGAAAAAGAACTTATGCATAAACATGAAAACATATTGAATAATGAAGAGATATTTTGGAGATAAAAATAATAGGAAACTTGGCTCGAGGAAGGAGATCAAAACACTAAATTCTTCCATAATAGCACGATTGGCAATAGAAATGCCAATAGAATAGCAAATAGCAAAAATAATGAAGGAAATGTAATATATAGTCCATTACAAATAGAAATAACTTTTTTTAATTACTATATAGATATTTTAAACAATTATGAACATTCAAACCCTATAACTCAAAAATGATGTTAAACTCAATTCCCAAGTTGATCACAAAAGAAGATAATAAATTGGTAAATAAAGAATTTATGAAAGAAGAAATAAGAGAGACCTTATTTAGCATTGGTCCAAAAAAATCATTAGGGTTTGATGGCTTCCAAGCATTCTTCTTTCATAATTGTTAGACGATATAAGGATAGGACTTATGTTAAGCCATAGAAGCCACCATAAATTTGGGAACTCTATTATTTGAAATAAATAATACTTTATTTTGTTAATTCCAAAGACAAATGTTCATGATAATCCAGGTGACTTTCATCCAATAGCACTTTGTAACACCATTTACAAAAGCCTCACCAAGGCAATAACCAATAGGCTTAAGATAGTTCTCCCTAAACCTACTCCGAGGAACAAACAGGCTTTGTACCTAATAGGTCAATTTTGGATGGATTAATGATTATACAAGAATTAATACACTCAACACAAACTCAGAAAATGACATGTATGTTAATGAAACTCAATATACAGAAAGCATATGATAAAGTGGACTAGATATTTCTTTTCAAAATACTAGAATCCTTTAGATTTTTGTGCCACTAGATTAACCTAATCTATAACTGTATTTCAAGACCTAAATTTTCTCTTCTCATCAATGACACCCTTGAGCACTTCTTCAGTTCATCAAGAGGAATCAGACAAGGTGACCCAATCTCCTCCTTTCTTTTTATTATAATGGTAGAAACCTTTGGAAGAGCCATAAAGAAGACCCAACTAGAGAATGAAATTAAAGAAGTATCAGTCATAGAAGAGGTAAGCAACATCACACATCAGCAATTTGTGGATGACACAATATTACTAGGAGAAAGTACTTTAAATGAATCAAGAAAATTCAAAATAATTGTCTCCACTTATATGAAAGCATCAGGATAGAAAGTAAATGAGGAAAAACTAAAAAACCTTCTTTCTAAACACCGAAACAGAAATGGAAAATAATATTTTCCAAATAATGGAATATGGGTAGGGATTCTTTCCATGCAAATATTTAGGAGTCTAGAGAGAAAAAGGGAAAAGAGATGGGAAAATTTGACATACAATTATTGAAAAAATATATAAGAAAACTAAGTAGATGACTCACCAAGGTAGGTCAGGCCAAAAAAATCAAATGTGTACTTTCAACCATACCATCATATTACATTTCATGTCTCCCATTATCAAAATGAGTTAAAAACAAAATAGATAAGAAGTTAAGGGACTTCTTTTGGGAGGCGACAAAAGAAAAGAAAAAAACAAGTTTTGATTAAGTGGGAAAACATATGTAGACCCAAGACATTAGGAGGGTTAGGAATCAAAAACTTCAGTTAGCAAAATGAAGCCTTTGAAGCCAAACTACTATGGAGAATGTATGCGAATAAAGAAAATAAATCAACTAAAATACTATATAACAAATACCTCAACTCAAATGACCCAGTATCTTTATTTCATACCATTAACCCTCTACATGGCTCTAAAACATGGAACTTTATAATGCAATACAAGTCAATATTAAACAATAGTTTAACTTGGGATATAGGCTGGGGAGAAGAAGCATTATTCTAGGAAGATTCTTGGGATGGGCTCCCCCCCACCAACTCCTTCCCTTTACCAACCTCCATAAAATTCAAATTGATCAATCTATGGAGAGTATATGTTAAAGACTACAAAAATAGAGTAATTAATAATAATAAAAGAAACTTGGAAATGGAAGACCTTGGAAAAACTAATCTTTCTGAACCAGAAAAACACCAATATGAGAAATTCATTAATCAAAGATAAGTCAAACACATAGATCAACATGATAAATTGATATGGGGGCTTCGAAAGAGGGGAATTATAAAGTAAAGATAGTATATCATCTAATTATGAACTCAAATAGATTGGATCACTCCCCTTGCCCTTTGTTGGGACCCAACTTGCCTCCCCAAAGCAAGCATCTTTCTATGGGCAGTAGTCTAAAATAAAATACTTACCATAGATAGATTTACCAAAATGGGATTCAAAGGGCCCTCAAGATACCCTCTATGCAAAAGAGAATCTGAGACAACAAATCATCTCCTTTACCAATGTAGCTTTACAAAATAATGTTGGTTATGGTTATGTAACAAACTAAACTAGTCATCAATGCTACATTTCAACCTTTGGAAGACCTAAAATATTGACCTAAAGATGGAAAATCCAAGATCTACAACATTGTTTGGAAAATATTTCCATCCATCCTCCTATGGGAGTTTTGGAAAGATAGAAATAGGGAAGTTTTAAAAATGAGGAGATGTAACTTAAAGCCCTTTTAAACAAAGTAGAAACAAGTGTCACTAAAGATATGAACAATGATCTAAGAAACAACACTAATGAAGAAGGAGATTTCTTATAATGGGATGCCCAAAAGAATTGGATGAAGCTAATTAACCCCCTAATGGTTTATACTAAAATAGACAAGCATGTCAGAAAACATTGCAGGTGGGAACCCCCCCGTAGGGTGGACAAAGTTAAATTTTGATGGAGCTTCTAGGGGTAACCCAAGAATAGTAGGAATAGGATGCTACATATCTTCCTTAGATAAAAGGATCATCAAACAAGCCAA
>CM053792.1:218453690-218496190 GCA_028749045.1 Cupressus sempervirens
AAAAAAATCCACTGAAAACATGAACCAAAAAATAAATATTTACATATTCCTTTCCTTTATTCCAAGTTTCCTTTGAACTTCAACCATAGGAATTCAAGAATGACTCATTTTAACATGACTAATACTATTTAGGGTATCAAACCAGTAGAAACCGAGGAATTTTCATAATGACAAAGAACAAACCAAAATTTTGAAATTAACTCCACAAGACCTAATTAAATAACATGAATCAACTTATCAATGCCTCTTAGTAATTGATTCAATCCATTAAAGGTCTAGATGAAGGTAAAAACCACTCTGTCAGCAAAATCCAATGTCTTTTCCCAATGCCAACTATACAATCTAATAACTAACTCTTGGATTAAGATTTTTCCAACCTTAAATATGAAAACCCCTTGTGTTAAAACCCTAACTTTTTTTTTAGGGATCCTGTAGAGTTAATTCCTATATTTTAAGAAAATGTTATCATGACAACTTTGCAAAATTACAAAGTTGTCATGAGCAACTTTACATCTTTTTTACAAATTTACATATCTACTATCCTCTCATGCACAATTCAACCCAAATCACATCATATGGTCCTAGAAACACCTAAAAACATCAAATGTATCATTAGCACTCCATTCTGAAGATTTGGTGAACCTTTGACCCATGTTGACCATGTTGACTTTGTTAGAGTAAAAGGTTAATTTAATTTCATTTATTAAATTACCTTTACTCCCTTCGTAAGATTCACTTTATGCACCTTTCATTTACATTTAATAATTAATTAGTAGTTATTAAATGTCATTTACCTCTAAGGATTTCCCTTTTAGGGTTTTGATCTCCTTCATAAACATTGATCAATTTTAAATTCATTCATTTTGTTTTGCACAAGAAAATTCAATCTTCTTGTTTATTAAGAAAACCCTTCTCTCTTGCTCTGCCTTTCTTTCTTCCTTGTAACAGGTTATTTGCATGTAGGATATCCAGGGATCTATGAATTTTTCCATCATCAAATTCTACATACTTTTCTAGGATTTAGCATTAGGTTTATTGAAAAAAATTGCAAACCAAACTTTTAAGAATACCTATCTACAAACACACCTCACACTCTCTTGGGACCCTATCCATGGTCCTTATTACCTTGGTGGTTGGCTAGAACCACCTAAAAGCCAAAAATGAACTAGAATCTCAACAAGACTCTAGGGTGCTCCTGCATCATTCTCTCCTTGCAACAAAAGGCTAAGGAATTTGTGGTGTAAAGAACTCTAGATTGATGCCATGCTTCTTGAAGTCACTCTTCACTATCTAGGTAGCTTCTAACTCTGGTTGGTGTCTCCATTTCACTAGGTGCTCCATGTAAGTCTTATGTCTAGTCTTTTTCTTCACTCTTGAACCTATAATCCTATCAACCTAGGGTTTAGTCTAATCAGGTATCTTGAGTTCTTCCACATTCTTAATCACCTCAATGCTATATTGTTCCTCACCCATCTCTATTCCTTTGTATTTGGTTAATTCCTTCACATTGAAGATAGGAGAGATGGACATCTCCTTCGGTAATTCCACCTTGTAGGCATTTTGACCATATTTAGCCAACACCTTGGCCCAATCCTTTTCATCTGTATCTTACTTGGTATGTCTTATTGTAGTCTAGCCTTGTTTAATAAAACTTTCACTAAGTCCCCTGCCTCAAATTGTAGGTCTCTTATCCCTTCATCTCTCTTAGCATTCAAAATTTGATTGTTCTCCATTAGGGTCTTCTTTTCTTGCTCATGTACCTCTCTCATTGATTAAGAAAAGTCATCATCATGACCATTGATCCTTTCATACCCCTTCAAGTCCCTAAGCTCAAGAACTCCTCTTGGATGTAATCCATACACCACTTCAAATGAGCTCCTACCAGTAGTCCTATTTGTATTTCATTATAGAAAAAGTATGCCTGAGGGATGACTTGTTCCCATCCTTTTACACACTCCTTAGTCAAATATCTCAATAGGTTACCAAGTACACTGTTAATTACCTCTATCTGCACGTCAATTTGGGAGTGATATGCAGAGCTATGGGACAAATTAGTTGTTGGCCTCCTCCAAAGGGTCTTCCAGAAGTGTCCCATAAACTTCACATCTCTATCTGCAACAATGCTTACTAGCAACCCTTGCATCCTTACTCTCTCTTTGAAGAAAAGGTAGGCAATGTCACTAGCATCATGTGTCATTTTGCATGGGATAAAGTGACCTGTCTTACTGAATCTTTCCACTACTACAAACACACTGTCCAAACCAGTTGGTGTCCTAGGTAACCCTACTAAAAAATCCATGCTGATGCACTCCCAAGGCCTATTTAGGATGGACAATGGTTGGTAAAGACCTACATTTGATGATGTTCCCTTTGCCTTTTGACACATTCCATACTTCTCCGCATATTTTGTTTCATCATTTTTCATCTTATGTCAATAATAGAACCTCTCTACTAAGTCTAGAGTCTTTTTCAACCCAAAGTGCCCACTCAAACTCCCATTGTATTTTTCTTGAATGAGATTCTCCCTCATAGAGTCTCTTGGAACACACAACTACTTTCCCTTGAATATTAAACCATTTTGTAATGTGTATTCAACATATCCACTATGAAAATGATTATCAAATTTAGTGCATACATTGTCAATCTCTGAGAATTCTATATCTCCTTTATAGAGGTCTTTGAATTCCTCAACCTTAATGCTCTTCAATTATATTTCTTGGATAGTGAGAAACCTCCTACTAAGTGCATTTGCAACATTATTATTAACTCCCTTCTTCTGCTTAATGGTGAAGGTGTAGGATTGCAGTAATTCCATTCACTTCATATTCCTGAAGTTTAGCTTATCTTGAGTGTTGATGTAACTCAGGGCTTGGTTATCAGTGTAAATCACAAACTCCTTAGGAAATAGCTAGTGCCTCCACTTCATAAGGGCTTGAACTAAATAATATAGTTCTAGGTCATAGGATAAGTACCTAGACTTAGCCTCATTCAACCTCCCACTAAAGAATGACACTGGCCTACCTTCTTGGCGTAGGACTAAACTCACTACAATGTTACTTGCATCACATTCCACTATGAATGGCTTATCTAAAACTTGGCAACACCAATATAGGTTGAGTAGCCACTTCCTTCTTCCAACTTTCAAAGCCTTTATTAGCTTCCTTGGTCTATACAAATTTTGTCTTGAGTCCTCCTTTTATGGTGTCAAGGACTAGTGCACAAATTTCACTGGATCTTCTTATAATCTTCCTATAAAACTAAGCTAGCCCATGAAAACTTCTGACTTTAGTCCCCATCTTAGGAGTAGGATAACTTAAAATGGCTTCAACCTTACTCTTGTCCATTTTCAAGTTACCTTGCGATAATACATATCCCAAAAAGACTAGTTCTTATTTCATAAACTCACTCTTTTCAAGGTTTATGGTGAGCTTCTCCTCTTGGAGTTGCTTCAACACAAGTTCTATGTGCTTCATGTGTTCCTCCTTTGTTTTACTAAAAATGAGGATATCTTCTAAGTAGACTACCACAAAGACTCCTATATAGTCCTTTCCTGCTCTCATAAAGGTACTAGGTGCATTTGTAAGCCTAAATGGCATCACTGGCCACTCATATAACCCTTCTATGATTTTAAAGGCTGACTTCCACTCATCACCCTCTTTCATTCTAATATAGTAGTATCCATTTTTTAAGTCAATCTTGGAGAAGTTTTTAGCACTTCCTAAGCAATCCATTAAATCTTCTATTCTAGGAATAGGAAACCTATATCTAATAGTTATCCTATTTATTTCCATAGAACTAGTACACATTCTCTACTTACCTCCCCTCTTAGGAGCCAACACTACTGGGACAACACATGGGCTTATGCTCTTCCTGGCCAACCCTTGGTCCTATAACTCTTGAACTTTCCATTCTATCTTTTTGTTCTATTATGGTGTCATCTTGTATGCAAATTCTACTTGATGGTTGATTTCTCTCTTTGGTGGTAATGTAGCTAGTGTACCCTCAAAAATAATATCTTTGAACTAATATAGTAGTTGCTTCACCTCTTTTGGCATAGATGGTTGTTAATATGACTCCTTCTCCCTTGGTTTTAGCAATATAGCATAGCCAACTCCTTCTCTCTTCATATCTTTTAGGGACTCCTCACTCATCAAAAGTGCATTAGACTCTACCATCTCTACTGCATCTTCTTCTATCAAAGGTTGAATCTTATAAGTGACCCCAATCTTCTTGAATGAGTACTTGTTCTCCTTACCATGGTGTATTTCCTCCCTGTCATATTGCCATAGTTTGCCAAGCAATAGATAGCATGCATCCATTGGTAGCACATCAGAGAGTATTCTATCTTGATACTTGACTATGGTGAACTCAACCCATATTTTCTCATTAACCAATATGTTTTGCCGCTTGTTCAACCAAGTGACTCAATATGGATATTCATGTGGTATCTTGGTAAGGTTTAACGTCTGGACTGCCTCCTCTGAGATGATATTATTAGTAGATCTTGAATCAATTATGATCCTTCATACTTTGCCTAACATATTACACTTGACTCTAAAAAGTAATTTCCTTTGCTTGTGCTCATCCTTGGTAGGTTATTTGATCAATATCCTCTTAAGCATCATATTCTCACATTTCTTTGAATCCAAACTCACCTCTAAATGCTTAGAATAATCCTCCTTTTTCACAAAAGCTATTTTTTTCTCCCCTTGTAAAGATGATGGTTTATCTGGACACCTATAAGTAGGGTGACCCAATTGCCCACAATTGTAATGCTTCATGGAAGAAAAGTGAGAACTTCTTCCAAATCCACCTAATCTTCCTCTTCCACCACTAGGAAAACTTATTCCTCTACCATAACAACCCCTTCTATTGTGTTTGTGTGCTTGTTCAACAAACTTGGAGTCTCCTTGGCCTCTGTTCTTATAGATTCTCCCACTAGAACCTCCTCTATGTCCTCCTTTGGAATCCCTGCCTCTTCCTCTACCCCTGGTATTTGAGTCTTTTTTATTTTTCAACTTTTCTTCCACTTTAATAGCCATATGATAATAGCTATGGAGGGTAGTAAGTGTAAAGAGACTCAACTCTTCTTTTATATTCCATCTAATGCCATTTAGATGCCTAAAAACCTTAATGCTTCACTTTCTTGCACCCTAGACCTAAGGCTTAGTTTTTGAAACTCCTTAGTATAGGCAACCACTTTTTTAGGTCTCTCTATCTAAGGTTTTATCTCTTATTATGTAGTTGGATTCCATAATCCTCTGTTAGGTAGTTTTCCTTCACTTTAGCCACCATAGTCTTCCAATTGACTATTGGCTTCTTACCCTTCTCTCTTTCTTTCTACAAGAACTTCCACCAAGTTAATGCTTGTCCTCTTAATCTTGATTTGGCTATCTTCACCTTTGGTGCCTCTATTATTCCATCACATTCAAATTGATTCTCCATACCCTCAATCCATTCCATTTCCAACTCAACATCCCTTTTTCCAGTGAAAATAGGAATGCCTTCTAGCACCTTGCCACTCAGTGCCTTTAAGGCCTTGAAGAAAGGTTCCTCGGCCAATGGAGGGTCTAGTTCATGTTCTATTTTGTCTTCTACTTGACTCTTTCCCTTGTCTTTATCTACTTCTATCTTCTCTTTCATCTTTCTTGTAGTGTCAACCACTTCTTCGAGTTTTTTCTTCTTCCCTACTACAATTTCCTTAAGAAGCCTATTCTTCTCTTGTTGTTCTGTCAAATCTCTTGCCAACTCTGCATTTCTCACCATGGTTCTTTCTCTTATGGATTCTCTTCCCTCTGACATACATACTTCACTTCCCAATCCTTTCAATGGCTCTAATACCACTTTTATGGGGAGTCCTAACTCTTCAGAGCCCTTTGGCTCTTGCTAAGACCTATCATTTGGTCTTACTAGGGTATTCCCCACTACCCTACTCAAAGATCACTTCTATGATTCCTAACTCCATATAGAACTCTCCACCAATTTCAAACACTCAGTTATGCCTCAGATTCCAACCATGCACTCATGGGCTCAATTAGCCATTTTCCTTCCCAAACTATTCTTGGAGCTATAATTAGGTATTCACTCTATTCCTTACTTGTTTTCAATCCATTTTTTCCCTTTCTAATGGATTTTTTCTTAGGTTTTCTATCAAGTTCTTATTTTGCTAGTTCTAGGTCTTGTAGCCTTTTTGCCCCTAACTAGGCCTCCCAAATTTAGGTTTCTTGGGATATCTCCCAAATTCTCCAAAATAACCCCTAATATATTTAGGGATTCTTCCTCATAACTTACTAGGCTTTAATATTTCCTAGATTTTAGTTGTCGATACATAGGTCTTTCACCAAACCCCTATTTTCTTCAACTCTTAGGGTATGTGAACCCATCTAGGTTCTTGGATTCTTTTAGATGCTCTATTCAAATCCTTTTCTCCCCTGATTACAATAATTTACCAAGGACACATTTTTTTTCTCACTCCTACCATTTATTGGCACAAACCAATCAATCTTGTTAGCTTTCTTGCTACTGTTATGTGCGAAGTCCTAGCTAGAATGCCTCTACACATGCCCAAGGCATGATGGCAAAAAAAATTCCCTGCAAATAAGAACCCCCAAATACATATTTATACTATTTACATAGTCCTTTACTTTATTCCAAGTGGCCATTGAATTTCAACCATGAGAATTCAAGTAGGACTCATTTTCACATTACTAACACTGTTCAGGACAACAAACTAGTAGAAACTGAGGAATTTGCAAAATGACAAAGAAAAATAAAACTTTTCAAATTAACTCCTTAAGACCTAATTAAATAACATGAATCAACTTATAAATGTTCTAAGTAATCCAATCAATCCATTAAAGGTCTAGATGAAGGTAAAAACCACTCTTTTAGCAAAATCCAATGTCATTTCCTAATGCCAACCGTACAATCTAATAACTAACTATTAGATTAAGGTTTTTCCAATATTAAATATGAAAAAACCTTCTATTCTAACCCTCAATTTGGGGTTAGGGCTCCTATAGAGTTAATTCCTAGATTTTAGGAAAATGTTGTCATGACAACTTTGCAAAATTGTAAAGTTCTCATGAGCAACTTTACATTATTTTTCGTAATATTACATCTCTACTATCCTCTCATGCACAATTAGACCCAAACCACATCATATGGTCCTAGAAACACCTAAAAACATCAAATGTATCATTAGCACTCCAGTTTGGAGATTTGGTCAACCTCTGATCCATGTTGACCATGTTGACTTTTCTAGGATTTAGCATTAGGTTTATTGAAATAGACTACAAACCAAGTTTCTAAGAAAACCTATCTACAAACACACCTCACATCTCTCTTGAGACACTATCCATGGTCCTTATTACCTTGGTGGTTAGATAGAACCGCTTACAAGACAAAAATGAGCTAGAATCTCAACAAGACTCCAGGGTGCTCCTACACTAGTTCACCTCTCAACCTAGGCCTCTATGAGACCACCCCTAAGGTTGGAGAACAAATGCAAAATGAGTAACAATCACTCAATTTTCACAAAATGTAACAATTCAAAATGACATAACAAAATACTATTTTACCAAGCTTGTAGAATAGGCCACCCAAGGACCCATGAAAGAGGATGAAGGTGGATCAAACCCAAGAGGAGATGTCATACATAAAAGAATAGTAACCTAAAGCATGCCTTCACAAGGTCTCAAGATAACAAAATAACATGCCTTAACAAGGCTTCAAGATAACCAAATCCTTCTCACAAATTTCTTCCCTTATAACCCAAAGTACAATATCATAAGGATAGAAACATGAAGCCCATACTCCATGTTAAATCTCTCTTCTCTAAGAGAAGAGACTTTGTGCTTCAAGGGAAGGTCTAACTAACCCCTTCACCCACAAGATTGCTACTTCCCTCTCAATGGTGGGAGATGCTTTGAACACCATAAATAATTGTTGGCATTAAGGTCAATTTTTCTATTAGTGACTCAACACTTAGTCAGTTGGTTACATTTCTACCGAGCTCTATAAGTTTCTATTGAGCTTATCACTCATCCAACAGTGTTAACCAAGTGTTTTAGTTGCTACTAAGCTAAACTATCATATTATAGTTCATGCCAAGCTACACAATGTTTACTAAGTAGCTAAGATAGTTTATAGTATAGCTCAAGCATAGTAGTGTCTTCTAAGCTATCCATTAGGAGTGATGAATATCTTAGTGTTTATCGATCTCACATTGTTAACAAAGAGAATCTAGTGTTCACCGAGTGATTCTATATCTACTAAGTTTCTCAATGTTCACTGAGTCACACAATGCTAACTGAGTTGGAGCTACTCGAAGTGATAAATATGGACTAAGCTTCAAGTTCAACTAAGTGCTAGAGTTTATCGAGTGTTGATAGTGTTTTCCAATTGTTAGAACATCACCGAGTTTGTCTTCAAAATCTGAGTTATAGTAGTTGGGTTGACTCTATGAATTATGGTAAATTTGGTATTGTAGTCAACTCCAGTAAGTAATTTTATATAATTTTATATATATATATATATATATATATATATATATATATATATATATATATATATATATATATATATATATATATATATATATATATATATATATATATATATATATATATATATATATATATATATATATATATATATATATATATATATATATGTAACCCATTGTATCATATCCAATTATGTCAATGAGAAGTAATATGAAGCATATGAGTGTGAATTGAAGAAGGCTACAAGCAGTATGGGAAAGCAAAGATTTATCTATCGCAACAAGGTGATCATTGCAATTCACAGAATCTCATTCAACAAATCAAATTTATAGATCAAAGATCATCTACTGCTTCATTCTAACAATTGTATCAGTTAAATCCTTTAACCAAGTGTACTTAACAATCTTTTGCTAAATCTCCTAACCAATTGCATACTTCATTGTATGTTTGTAAATCCTTTAACAAGGTGGACCTCACAGTCCTTATTTCTCCTAACAAGGTAGATCATTAGAAGTGATCAATTGAAAGTCTTAATAGACCAAATTTATACTACAATACTAAAGCTTGTGGGTATCATCCCCAATTTTACTTTCTAATTGGAAGGTTTCTAGGTCACCATATCTTGTGTCAAAGTGTAATGAATATTTTATTACTTTCATTATTTCATGAATACAATTAGATCAGAATAATATATGAAGGATTAATTGGTGAAGTGAGTTAAAGTTTTATTGGTTCTTGATTCAACCCTCCCCTCTCAGTAACCTAGCCTACCTTATATTTCCGAAAATTGGTATCAAAGCAATTGGTTCTCCCATTAGAAGTTTAACAACTTGAGATAAGATCAAAGGAAATGGAGGTATACAAGCTAGAAAAGGATATTGAGAATAAAAATATGGATCTTGAATTAGCTATTGAACAACTCAAGAAAGCAAAGGAGCAACTCTCTCAATCATTGAAAAGAAGGAAAGATCTTGCAACACAAATGGATGAAAATCTCTACATTAAAGAAAGAATTGAAGACTTATGTCCAAAAAGAAATTCAAATGAAGTTGAAGCAACAATCAAAGATAAACTCGAGAAGAATTTCAATCTTGAAGAAGTTAGAAAGTTGAAAAGAGAGCAAGAAATTCAATCCATCAAATTATGTGAAGTCATGGAAGAAAAAGGAAAAGCCAAAGAAATGATAGAAGAAAAGGACAATGAAATTCAACAACTATCCCTTTAACAAGGAAACTTTATTGATCAACTCAATTATACAAATCGAGAGCTTATCAATCTAAGGACAAACAATGAAAGACTACAAAATAATCTCATTGTTGAAAAGAAAACTAATGAGAGAATGATGAAATCTCAAGAAAACATGAATCAGTTTAATGAGAAAACTCAATATAGACACAAAAGAAAAGTTGGATTAGGATATATAGAAGAAGATGAATCATCTCAACAAGGAGTGCAAAAGAACAAAAGACATACTTGCAATCATTGTGGTAAGATAGGTCATACATCAAATAAATGTTGGAACAATGGTAAAACAAAATTCAATGAAAAATGTTACAATTGTACTAAGCATGGTCATGTAGAAAGTGAATGCACAAAGAAACCTAAGTTTGAAGGAAAGTGTCACAATTGAAACAAACAAGGACACAAATATTCATAGTGCAAGACCAAGAAGTGGAACCTAGGAGACAAAATTGTGAAAGAAATACTTGGATGGGATTACAACACATGGTGTAGATGTCACTACTGTGGTGAGTTTGGGCACACTGGAGAAAATTGTGTGAAACATCACATGAGGAAAATAGATTCTACAAAAAGATGTTTTGTTTGTATAAAACTTGGACACCTTGCCCAAAACTATATGAACACAGGTGGAATTGAAGATGAAAAGAAAGCCAAAGCTGATAATTTTAGAAAACAAATGAAACAACAATGGGTATAGAAGTCTCTAGAAAATGCAAGCCAAAGTTCTGAAGTTGTTGACACCTAAGTCAATGAGTTGGGTGGCCCAACCATTTAAACTTAGTTTCTTATAGAGATCACTAGAATTATGATTCAGAAGAAATCATCCAACATCAGTTCCAACCAACAAGCATAAAGATCCATGTCAGTATTTAAGATGCACAAGGAGCACCAAATGATGATGGAAGCTCAAGACCTTGCTGAGCAAGGTTAGGTTGCATATTTTTTTTTAGGATACAAATTTTAGTTCCTACCAAGTTAGGAGACCTTACCAAGTGGAGGACAACCTATCACTAAGCAGATATATGTACGAAGCATTAATGGTGATCGTAAAGACTAAAATTTGTTAAAAGGAGGAAATTGATTATATTGTTTCACCTCAAATTTTTAGAGCACCAAGCAAAGAGAAAATGTAGAGCCTACAAGTGATTTAAGCAGTTACTATTGAAGATTAATCCCATGTTTGAAACCCTACCAAGCGATGGCCTCTTCAAGCAGCAAGGTTAAGAAAGGTCCTAAAAGGTTGGTTTGTGGAGTTAATTGCAAGGCTCCCACATTCAAACTAAGTTTGGCAATTGTAGAGGCACTTGACCCTGCTGGAGCACAATCTTAGATTCTACCCAAGGTACTTCTTGTCCATGACATTCACTTATTTTATCACTATTCTATTTAGGATCTTGGAACCCTAGAAATGAATGAAGCATTTAACGAACTATGTGTGGATGGTAATTTGAGACCTAAGCACAAGCATTTGGAGGCAAAGGGTTTGACACATATTATGCATATGCCAAGGGATTTTCAAGTGAAGTACATTAGACTCATTTTGAGCCATGTTCATAACATTCAATTTTGGTTAGATCACCCTATCTTGATAACCAAGAAGATGATACATAAGATTACAAGATTTACCATGTTAAACAAAGTGAAGATGTATCATCTTAAAATAGAAGCACTTCTATGTTAAGAGTGTCTATTTGAGTAAGTGGTTTGGAGTCATTTCAAGCACCTTGAATGGGTCTTTGCATGGATCTAGTTGTTTTCCCCCTATTCTCTCTCTCTCTCTCTCTCTCTCTCTCTCTCTCTCTCTCTCTCTCTCTCTCTCTCTCTCTCTCTCTCTCTCTCTCTCTCTCTCTCTCTCACCAATTTCTCGCAACCTACTATGTGAAATTGAAGAATTTAACTTTTGGGTCAAGGACTACCGGGTGGATCAAGGTCAACCTTGACCCTAACCTAGGTCAAGGACAACCTTGAACCAAACCTAGGGCAGGGTTGACCTTGTCCCTGACCACAGGTCCACTTTTCAATTTTTGAAAGTTTTGGGATCTCAGGCTTCAAAAAGTTTCTTTTCCCACTTTCGGGTTGGTTGTTTTGAGTTTTGAAATGGTATCCTCTTAAATTACATTTAATCTAGGTCTATTCCTAGGGGTTAAGGTTAAATGATATTTAATGCTCCTATGTTGGTTTTCTCTAGGAGTTAGTGTCTTAGATCTCTATATAAGGAAGCCTTCTTCCCTCATTTTGACATCCATGCATATCCACAAGCTATCCATTTCTATGAGTGCATATACTATCTAAAATCTACCTATGATCAATGAGGTAAATTTCTACTATATATTAAGCATTCAATCATTCAAGTGTTCAAGCATCCAATTCATCAAGGGGATCCATTGTTAGCTATTGAAGGATTCAATCTCTATGGAGCCGTCTTGTTGAAGATTTCTGCATCCATATTCATCCAAGCCTTTAACTATGCAAAGATACATTCAAGATTGGTGTTGAAGATATAATTCCATTGATTTGAGAGATCCTACATACATTTGCAATATCTGTATTTATGGATTCAAGGATTTGAATCCTCCACAAGGGTTTCAATATAAGCAAGGAGAATAGTTCCATTTACTTTGTTTATTTATATTACAATTTCAATTCAATTTCAAGATTAATTCCAAACTGGGGTTTGACCAAGGCAAACCCCCCATACAAAAAAAACAAACCATTTTTCTTGCAGATACAAGTGTGGAACAGTGAATTGAAGAGCATATTTAGATACCCTTTTCATTGAACTTGCAAGATTCATCAACAAAAAAAATTTCGGAGCTATGCAGGTCAAGGTTGACTTTTCAGGATACAACATCAAGGTTGACCTCCCTTCAAAAGGACAAAATGTTTCTAGGTTTTCTTTGTCTCAACATTTCCAGTCTGGATTAGGTTGCAAAATTCCCCAAAACTGTATACAAACATTACAAAATAGCAATTTCCATATTCAAGGTTAGTATTTATCTTTTATCTATTTCAAGATTATAGCACATACTCCTCATAATAGAAAGACCATAGAACCTCTTTTCTCCCTATTCTCCATCACATGATCCATTTCTGCATTGATCACTTTCTTGTGTTTAATCAATTTGGATCATTCACAATGACAATAGGGTTAAGAGAAGAAAACTTATTTTCTTTTTATTCATTTTGATGAACCCGACATGCTTACCCTCTTTTCTTTTGTGGAATTAGATTCCTTATTATATTTTGCAGTGTTATATTTCATTTCATTTTTATTAGGTCTTTTCTTGCATTAAGATTAGATTTGGTTTATGCTCTTGCATTTTAAAATACAAAAATACAAAAATACAAAAAAAAATTCTTTCAAAATACCAAAATATTGTAATGACCCTTACCAATGGGCCACTAAAAATTACCAATGCTGAAGTATGAAATTCTGTGCAATGTAAAATACTAAATATGTACTAAGCATTTTCATTAAACCTTCAACAAGCAATCTTCAGATTCTATCTTCTACAAAGGATGCAATGCAAAGAGTCCTCACTATTTTAATTGCTCTTTAATGTTTTGTTACATACAATAGTCTTTAATTAAAATATGCAAAGTAGACAGTGACTAATTTTTTAATAACTTTGACAGCAATGACTGAAATTTCAAACCCTTATTACATTTGTGACTCCTATTCACTCAACTAATTGTTATATTAAAATAAGGAGAACTTGGATTAATGCCAATGAGATTGACTGAATGATGAATTGAAACCTCAGATTTGTTCTTGACCTACCCCTATACAACTTGCCAACACTATCGTACCTGTACGGCTCTATGCAATTTCTAGTATAATTCACAGCCTTCAAACATAGTGCCTAATCTAGTATGGACTGAATCGCCTGGGTTCAAGGAAGACAATGCAATAGGTAGCATGAAGTTTGGACTAGGTATGAGGAACTTATAACCATAAATATGCTTCCCAACTTCCCTTCGAAATTTGGCAATTTATTCAACTCTTGCAAGTCCTCCAATGATTAATGATGCAAGAACCCCACCACAAGACTCCAAAAATTGTCAACCTTCAAACAAGTCTGAATACTCAATGAAGCCCAACATGAAATGGCTGAATACCACCTCCAATGTGCAACCCTTCAGAAGATCTTTCACTTCCTCAGTTATGCGATCTACCGGGAGGTATCGTTCCCAAAGACCAATAGACTATCAGAAACCCTTGGCTTCACAATAGACCATGTGATTGTATTCACAATCTGATGTCAAGAGAAATAATAAAAACTGGATGCTGAGAATAAAGCCCCGGATGCCTATTTATTCTTTTTTCCTTAATAGGTCGGCCTCCTTTTTAATTTTAATTTTTTTTCTCCACTTCTTCCAGCAACTTCTAGAACATTACTTTATATTATTTATTAAGTGACTTTATAAGATATTTTATAATTCAAGTCACTTTATTAAATTAATTAAATATAAAGTTACCTTTTAATATTTATTTATTTGATAACTTTATAAATAATTAACTTAATACCACTTATTTATTTAATTAAAATAATTAATTAGTCATCCTCATAAATATTATTATTTTGGACAACTTAATTAATTTAATTAATTAAATCAAATTATAGCTAAAACGGGGACATTACAGTCTGCCCCTCCTGTAATTGCTTGTCCCCAAGCAATCTCAGCAACAAGTACCATTCTCCTCCACCTGGATCCCAAGTGAAGACCTGTGTAATGTCCCAATCATCACCAAATAACTCTTTCATCATTTGCTCAATCCATCTATAATTTTTTCGTACCAACTCAATACCACCAACGCATTCCATTGGCTTAAGCAGAATGTACAACCCAAGTTTGCAACAATGGTGAACACTCCCAAATGAAACTATACCCAATATGGAGAATCCACATACTATACAACTCCTTGCAGAACCCAACTCAACTGAACCTGCCTCCAGTGGAAACGAATCAAACATGCCAATACTAGTATCGAGGACAGATATATCCTCATCTCCATTGCCTCTATCAACCTCAACCATGGACAGTCTCGAAACACCAGACACCACAACTTGTGATTGTATAGAATCTGGTAAAGACTGCAGTCGCTCTAACTCCATGGTCACCTCAGCCAAATAAAACTGAGACTCCTCAAAAGCCAATTGTGTATTCTCAAGAAACTCAAAAGTCACCTTAAGCTGCTGAGTAAGCTCACTCACCTCATCTTCCTTGGTTAATAATGCATCATATGTTGTACTACCCCACTCCATAAGATAATCTCTGTCGGCTACCAACTGCATATAATTCCACCTTAGAATACGAATAGCCTCCCATAAAGAGTGAATCTCTGTCAAGGAAAGATAATTGCCTCCCTGCTCATCACTAGTAGGAGAACCCCATCTATAAACTGCTAACAACCGATGAGCAACATCAAAATACTCGCAAGCGATAGCAATGTCTCACTCACTAACTCTCAGCTGACTAGACACATGATTGTGTTGGCTGGTCGAACTCCTATATTTTACCCCTAGTACACTGTCCAAAGGAGTAACCTCAGAATAGTTATCATCTGTAATACTGCCATCCAAATTTGGCCGACCAACTGCTGAACTCGTATTATCATACAAAGTCATTGAAGCATCAACATAAACCTCTAAATCAAAGGAACCCAATGAAGAGACTAAGTCCTCAACACTGTCAACAACATCCTCCTAGGTGTCATTTGTAATAATCAAATCCTGGGACTCTTCTGTAAACTCTATCATATCTGAGGGATCATCAACCCATTCCAACAAGAATGGTCGACTGGATACATGAACAATGCCCAACACAGGTGTATAAAAACTAATTCCAGCATCAGACAAGCTATTGGCATGGATGAGAACTACACCTGGTAAACTACTAATCAAGTCCATGATAGTGCAACAAATACTACTACCAAAGAATGATAGATATCTCCGATAAAAACAATCCCAAGTACTAAGATAAGGATCCCAACATCCAATCCATGAATAGAGATCAACTGGCAACTTAAGTAAATTTCTCACCTGCGTAATGTGAACAATACCAACTAACTTCACACACTTGTCTACTATACCCATTACAATCTCTGAATCCAGAATGTGAATGTTAGACATACTCATATCATCATCAACATGTGACCTGACTATAAAAGAAAGTTGAGTCCCTGCCATACACACTAACTCTTGACCTGAACTCAACTCTAAACAAAGCTCATCCACATGTCTCTCAGAATCTTGGAGAGCCAACTGAGTACACACCAAGGAATTTTGAGTATCCTCCAACTCATGAGAAAACCAGTCAACCTCCTCTTCCTTCCTCTTCAATGCATCTAAATAGATTCCTGCAAGATTAAAGAGATTATCGCAATCTGAAAATAGATATATAAAACTTACTAGGGTATAATTTAGTGGCTAATATTCATAATTTGGCTAATTTTAGAATTTTTTGGCCAGTAATTTGGCTAATAATTTAAGATTTGATACAACCTTAATCACCATAGTTTTATAAAATTCAGTTCTAGAATATTTAAAATCGCTCAATAATTTATTTTATTAAAAAATTTAAACTCAAATATTCGCCACAATATTCGTTACATGAATAGGTTTGAGTTACCTAAATATAATATATTATTGGAGAAACTAAATTGAACTGACCAATAATTATCATAATTATTAGTTACTTTAGGGATATATCACCAATATTTATTTTTCACTATTGATTTAAAGTATATGTAATGATTCTCATAATATTCCATGAGGTGAAAAAATATTCAATTTTTATTTGTAATATTCCATGGTGATTAATTAACTTCCTATTATTATTGAGATTCGTCAATATTTTATGCAAAAAAAATTATGATTCAAAAATAATCGTCAATATTAATCATATTTAGAATAAAAAATTGAGAGATTTGTTAATAGAAATAATTTTGTTTTTTCAAAATACTGAAAGATTCGCCAATGTTTTATATCTTTTTTTGGAGGAGGCTTTCTTAAAGTTTACCCTAAAACTTACCTTCATAGCTTCCATGCCTTCCTTGATCTATTGTAAGTCGTCACAAAAAGAACCTGTTGTGACTGCTTTTTGTCTCTCCTGCAGTTGAATCATCCAAATGTGATTCTCGATCAATCCATGCATCTTGTCATGATCAGATAAAGCCACAACAATATCCTTTTCCTTGATCTTCAGATGGCTTGCCAAAACAAGTGAAGAACTACTAGCCTCTATCTCATGTGAAGAAGCATCCAATTGTGCCTGATACTAATTTTCTGCAAAGTCCTGACTACTCATGATAGTATCCTCAACTGTTGTAACTTCATCTGGACCAACTGTACTAGAATCACTATCTACATCAATCAAGCAATCTAGTGTGCCTGTGATATCACCCTCATATGCCCCTGACTCAATCTGTAAAACATCTTTAATTACTTCGGCCTGTGAAGATGATGCAGATAAATCATTTCTTAAATGTTTGCTAATGTCACCTTGTACTAGATCAGCATGTTTATTAAACTCCTCATACAAGTTTCTTCCTGTCATAGGGAAAGTACTTCGATCCTTAGGCCTATCGATCAGACTCTTTAACCACGTACTTGCCACAGGTGACATATTCCTCTTTTTTGTCCAAGTCCACCATAAATCTTCTGCCAACAGTTTAGAAATTTTACCCTCCTCCTCAAACAAGATTGTAAACACGATGGAGTGCATCGAGGCTAATACATTGCTAAGATGAAACTCATCAATAAGAATTGCAAGTCTATTATCCTCATGATTTCACTGATGCAAGAGAGAGCTGCAAGTCTTACCACCTCGTCAAAATGTCTCAATAATCGGGGCTTAACCAACAAATCAAATACTGGAGATAACGTTGTTTGAATAGCATCAAGTCTTGACTAATCAATCTTGCCTAAACAAGTTTTCAACTCCTACAAAGTTCTTAGAAGGTCCTCTGTTCGCTGAAATGGATAGTCTAATTTCTTCTTTGCATTTCGCATTCTTTCTTCCAAATCCTTGTCTCCTGTTAAAGCCATGTTGACAATTGAATTCAATCTAAGATAACCCAATCAGGCTGGCAGGAAACCACTCTGATACCACTGTAATGACCCTTACCAATGGGCCACTAAAAATTACCAATGCTGAAGTATGAAATTATGTGCAATGTAAAATACTGAATATGTACTAAGCAATTTCATTAAACACTCGGCAAGCAATCTTCAGATTCTATCTTCTACAAAGGATGCAATGCAAAGAGTCCTCACTATTTTAATTGCTCTTTAATGTTTTGTTACATACAATAGTCTTTAATTAAAATATGCAAAGTAGACAGTGACTAGTTTTTTAATAATTGTGACAGCAATGACTAAAATTTCAAACCCTTATTACAATTGTGACTCCCATTTAATCAACTAATTGTTATATTGAAATAAGGAGAACTTGGATTAATGCCAATGAGATTGACTGAATGATGAATTGAAACCTCATATCTGTTCTTGACCTGCCCCTATATAACCTGCCAACACTGTCATACCTATACGGCTCTATGCAATTTCTAGTATAATTCACAGCCTTCAAACATAGTGCCTAATCTAGTATGGACTGAATCGCCTGGGTTCAAGGAAGACAATGCAATAGGTAGCATGAAGTTTGGACTAGGTATGAGGAACTTATAACCATAAATATGCTTCCCAACTTCCCTTTGAAATTCTCCAGTTCTGCAACAATTTGTGTAGATGGTAATTTATTCAACTCTTGCAAGTCCTCCAATGATAAATGATGCAAGAACCCCACCACAAGACTCCAAAAATTGTCAACCTTCAAACAAGTCTGAATACTCAATGAAGCCCAACATGAAATGGCTGAATACCACCTCTAATGTGCAACCCTTCAGAAGATCTTTCACTTCCTCAGTTATGCGATTTACTGGGAGGTATCGTTCCCAAAGACCAATAGACTATCAGAAACCCTTGGCTTCACAATAGACCATGTGATTGTATTCACAATCTAACGTCAAGAGAAATAATAAAAACTGGATGCTGAGAATGAAGCCTCAGATGCCTATTTATTCTTTTTCCCTTAATAGGTCAGCCTCCTTTTTAATTTTAATTTTTTTTGTCCGCTTCTTCCAGCAATTTCTAGAACATTACTTTATATTATTTATTACGTGACTTTATAAGATATTTTATAATTCAAGTCACTTTATTAAATTAATTAAATATAAAGTTACCTTTTAATATTTATTTATTTGATAACTCTATAAATAATTAACTTAATACCACTTATTTATTTAATTAAAATAATTAATTAGTCATTCTCATAATTATTATTATTTTGGACAACTTAATTAATTAAATTAATTAAATCAAATTACAGCTAAAACGGGGACATTACAAATATCTATGCTTTATGTTATCTTAGTGTAGTTGATTTACATTGTATTGGTTTATGATCTTTATTACTTCTAGTCCTACTTTTGATCTTAGGGTTAGACGTAGTCGTAGACTTATGGGTATCTCTGAGCTTGAGTCTTCTTTTCCTTTCCTTAGGATTTCTGATGAGATTTTGATTCTTCCTGATTCTAATCCTCTTATGGGGCAAAGAACTTCCCACTCATCCCATAATGAGGATGATGGTTAAAGAGTTCCTCCTAAACAAGTCCAAAAACTCTCAAATTAACTTGATAAAATGGGTAGTTGGCTTCTTCAAGAAAACCATAATAAAGATTCTATTCAAGATATAGAGGCTCCTAAGAAAGTTCTTCATGATAGTGACCAAGGTGTTAATCTCTTGTGTGGTATTACTCACCTTGTGCATTCTGATGTTAAACCTTTAGGTCAAGAAGCTCAAGATTTAGGGTTGTTTCCTCCTATCAGTAGTTTAGAATCTTCTTCTATTCCTCTTCCTAGTGTTCCTACTTATACTTCTTCCTTGGTGATTATGATGGTTCCCTCTATTCCTATGAGTGTTCCTCCTATGTCCCTTCCTACACCACAACCTTCTTATCATATTTTTCATTTTACTTATTCTTCTCCTATGCAACCTATAGTTCCTAGTGTTCCTCTAGTTGTGTCTTCCATTCCTACAACTTCTTATACTTTACCTAGTGTATCTAATGTTTCTATTCCTCCTATTTCTTCTCATGATTCTACAATTATCAATTTGGATCAAACTATGTCATCTTCACAACAACAACTTGTACCCTTGACTCAAAACAGGTTTAGTATCCCTACTTGTAACATGGGAAGTCCTTTGTCTCTGGATATTATTCATACTCTTGTTCCTTAGCAAGCTGATATGCCTCATCTTGATAATTATAATGGTAAGGGAGACCCTATTCATCATGTTAAAACCTTTCAAATCCTTTCTAGTGATTATGCTCATGATCATAGGATTTTAGCTAAGTTATTTGCTCAAACTTTTCTTGACAAGGCTTTACAATGGTTTTGTTCTTTGAATCCTTATTCTATTCATTCATTTCCTCAACTTGCGAATGATTTAATTTAGCAATTTCAAAAAACAAATTGGCCCACAGGTGTCTTTGATTGATTTGATGCATTGTAAACAAAATTCCAAAGAAAAATTGACTGAATTTATTGGTAGATTTAAGCATTTGCATGCTCAAATTCCCTATCATGTTCTAAATATTGATATTGATATTTAATGTATGTTTATTTCAAATTTGCAGAAGGATATTAGAGATAAGATTCTACTTACTAAATTTACTTCTTTTCAACAAATTTATGCAGTGCTTCATCATTATCAATTACAAGTAAGTCAATTTTAGAGCACCACTCCAATGGCTCTTGTTACTTCTGACTTCTAATCAGGCGATTGTGGGTTCGAGTCCCATCGGGCATGCCAAAATGTATATGAGAAATGTTAGTATGCTAATAGAAACCAAATTTAAATAAAGCTTCTACAAACTAAACAAAATTCATAAACTTCAAGATAGACAAAGATGAGCTCTCAATTGAGAATATGAGCCATTAATGGGCTCTCTCAATGAGAAGCTCTCTTGTTGAGTAGCTTTGTCTAAATAGATAGGATGTATGCTCAAGCTTTATGCTTCAAAAAGAGCTTCAAATGGAGTTGGAATTTGGGTGTGAGTGTATGGTTTTGATGTAAAATGGCTTCTCAAAATGGCATTATGACTTTACTTCATGGATTGTGTTATTTTGCAAAGGGGAAGGATCCAATTTATAGGCAAGAGGCTTGAGGGTTTGAGGGCTAAGATGCAAGGATGGGAAAAAGCTTATGGAGGGCTCAGATTGCATGAGAAGAGAGCACATGGATTGTGCTTCCTTATAGCCAATCAAGGAGTGACACATGTCACATGGTGAGAGGATGGAGGAAAGGGGAAGGATGAGTCAACAAAGGAGGCTCAAGGGATAAAATCTTCATAAAGACCCTCATAATGACTTGTAAGAGCAATAAAAGGGCTTGTAAGAGTCATTTATGACCTAGTGGACTTCATAAAGTTTTATGGTTGAGATATTTTGAGGGTGATGAGAGCAAATTCGACTTGGACTTGATTAGGAAGGTTTTAAGCTTGCTTAGGCTTGTGCAAATGATTAGAGGATGGATTAGGATGGTTTAGGATTAGCTTAGGGATAGGCAAGTGGATGGCATTTAATGAGGGTGGGTGAAGGAGGAGATATTTGTTAACTTTGGCTTGGGTTAGTAAGTTTTAACCCATGTTTAGGGAATGCGACAAGGTTAGGAGGGGATTAGGATTAGGTTTAAAGACATCTTCTAGAAGAGTCTAGACTTTGGATGAGGATAAAGACTTTCTAGAATAGTCTAGAATTTCCTAGGATGAGGATGAAGACTTTCTAGAAGAGTCTAGAACTTCTTAGGATTAGGATAAATTAGATTTTTAGGAAATAAATAAAGTTTTATTTATTTCAAGGATTTGGGTTGAGGAGATATTTATTAAAACTTTTTTAATAAACATGAGGATTAATATTTAATTTTAATTAAATATTTTGAGTTGGGGTTAGGGGTAAGAAATGATGGGATTAACCTTTAATTGAAATTAAAGAAGGATTAGAAGATTTTGGAAGAGGTTATTGGTCATAAGAAAATTGGCCAAGTTTTGGGCAAAAAAAATTTTTTTTATTTATTTTAGGATTTTTGGTCAATTTATTAATTAAATAATTAATAAATAAGGAAATAATGTTTAAATAAGATTTAAACATTTTTGGGAGGGATTCCTTAATTAAATATTTTTAATTAAGATAAAGGAATTTAATGGCATGAAAATTAATTAATTAATGATGATGTCATCAGGACTTTTTCAGAAAATAAAAATACTTTATTTTCTAAAGGTTTTTAGGTGTCTACACTCCTAACCAAAATAAAGTTCAAAAATTTAACAACTATGTCAAGATAAATAAACAAGCAAATATAGTTGTTGATCAAGTTGTTGTTGCATCTCACAATGCCACTTCTGCATCCACTACTTTTCAATTAAACCATATGTTTACTCCTCTCTCTTAATCTTTGCATTCTATTATGAATAGGTTGTTAACTGCTACTATGATTAGTTTACCTCCTATTCAACCTCTTTTACTTGCTATAATGGTGGCTAAATCTTTTGATCTGAAATCTTTACATCAATATCATTGCCAGAATGACCATGATACTGAGAAATGTTATTCTTGAAAATATGAGGTTCAAGAATTAATTGATTCTAATGCTTTATTTGTTGATAATTTTGATGGTAGTGGGAATAAATATATTTCTCCTCCTAATCAAAATCTACAAATTTATACGAATCCTTTACCTACACATGATACTAATACTATTTCTCAACCCTCTTCTATGGATATTGTCTATGATTCAAAGATGGATGATCTTAGCCATCTAGTTAATCAAGTGGAGCATGTGGTTCAATCTATATCTCCACCTCAGTCTCAACCTCTACTTGAATCTCAAGTTTCAGCTCCACCTCAACTGAAACCTAAGCCTAAATTGAAGCCTCAACCTAAACCTCGACAACAACCTAAGAAAAAATGTGCTCGAGAACTTTTGACTAGCATTGATGATTCTGAGACTATTAAAGATCCTAATGGTCCCCTTTATATTTGTCTTTAGACTACTAAGATACCCACTCATGGTTGTCTTGTTGATCATACCTCCTTAGTCAATGTTATTACAAAAGAAAATATTTTTTATGAAAAGTTTGCAATATGATTTTTATGATAAATCAGATGTGTGGATTCAAACTTGTAATGGTTTTCTTTATCCATCATTTGGTTCTACTAATTTAGTGGTTCAACTTTGTGGAAAGATTGTGAACACCACCTTTGTTTTTGTTCTTACTTCTGATCAGTTTCAAGTTAAGCTTGATTTACCATGGACAAATTCCATGCATGTTGTTGCTTCACCTATTCATAAATGTCTTAAGTTTGTTTATGATGATGAAGTGAAGACAATTGATCATAGTTTAGAGCATACTTCTAGGCCCAAGGATTCTGCTACCATTGACTTCTTTTGAACTTCCTTACCTAATTCATGTCCTTTTCAACCTGGTCATCTTTTTCATTCATATGGAATCTATAAGCATCAAAAGATTCTCGAGTTAAGTTTACCTCGTAAGGATATTAACTGTGGTATTTTGCCTAAACCTTCCATACCTCCTTTAACTATGGCTTCTACAATTTGTAATCAAGCACCTTCTGTTGCTTGTCAATTTGCTAGTAATCCTCTTAATCCTCCTATAGAACCTGTGAAGGATACTCTAATTGTTCCTCCTAGTTCTCAAAAAATTTCAAGTAAGGAAAAATGTAATTGATCTACTAATGAACATCATAATAAGTTTCATGCTCAAGCTAAAGCTTGTAATTCTATTCTTCAAAAATCTTTACATTCTTTGGATACAACTATGCATGATGTGTTAGAAGAAGTTGTTGCTAATAATGATGTTAAGCTGCCTGGTTCTAATGATTTTAATCATATCTTAGATCATATTTTGATTAGTTTAGATGAAGAAGATAATCTTGATGATGCTAATGATGAATATGAAACTATTGACATTGACATTAATTTACCTAATACACTTTCCTCACAATTAATAGTTACACCTCGTATTGAACATTATGATTCTCAAGAGGGTCCTTATTTGGAATTGTCTATTATTCCTACTAGGTTGGATATAGTCCCTCTTGCAAGTTACCCACCTTCCCTAAATGATATACAACGAGATGGGGAGACTAGCTAGCATGCTTGATTGGCTAGTCCTTCATGGTAGTTGTTTTGTGTGTTTGTCTATTGTATTGTATTTCTGCTGTGATGTATTTGCTAATTGTTGTTAGATTATTTTATACGATCTTTGTTTATCTATTAGTGAAGGGTGATAAAAGAATTGAACCTATTGTAATATTCATCTATATGTATCTCTATTCTTATATATGTTGTTTCATGTTATGTTGTACCTATGCTATTGTTTGAACATGTTTCCTTGTGTAAACTGCTCGGATCTGTGACTTGGTAGCACTGATTCTTTTGGGTCTTTTGGTTTGAAAAGATTTTTCTTTGTATTTCATATGTGATCTTTCCTCCTTTGTGATTTTAGTTCTACTTTCTTTGGGGAATGATGTCAATTCATTTGTAATAATATATATATATATATATATATATATATATATATATATATATATATATATATATATATATATATATATATATATATATATATATATATATATATATATATATATATAGTATGTGTATGTGTATGTGTATGTGTATGTGTATGTGTATGTGTATGTGTATGTGTATGTGTATGTGTATGTGTATGTGTATGTGTATGTGTATGTGTATCTGTATGTGTATGTGTATGTGTATGTGTATGTGTATGTGTATGTGTATGTGTATGTGTATGTGTATATGTATATGTATATGTATATGTATGTATGTATGTATGTATGTATGTATGTACGTACGTGTGTGTGTGTGTATGTATATATGTATATATGTATAATCTTATGATCATACTGACCCTATAGTAGGTAGATCCCTTCTATGTTCTTTGCATATTTTTGTACTATTTCCCTTGATTTGTCTTTGTTTGGGGGCATCTGATAGTGGAAACGTAATCAATAGAGTTGTTTATCTTTCCATCAAAGCCATTGCTCATGTTAAATTGTTAGCAATGACTTTAATGTAGGGGCATATGCTCTGCTCACTTATTGTGCTCACACACTTTTCAAAACATATATACTATTTTTCAAGATACCTTTTCTCCCTTTTTGGATTACTGACTAATCCTTAAAGCATGGATTTATATTTTAGGATCTCTTGATCCCTCCAGTTTCAAATATATTTTTTGATCCCTTAAGGTCGAAGGTGTCCTTAAGATTGGATCTCTTTTTACTTTTTTGGTTTTACTTTTATAGAATAGAATATTCTTAAGAGTGAATCCTTGATGGGTTGACTATTGAGTAGCCTCATTCACTAGGTGGTTCAATTCCATCTTTCTAGTTGCACAATTTCCTTATGAGGTTCACAATGGGACATAATTTCTCATTGGGCGAGATAATCACACTCTTTTTCTTTTTCTCTTTTTCTAGAGATGACTCTCTTATTGTGTTCTTAGAGTTTTAAAAAGACTTAAGTCTTTGGGGGCTTGAGTATCTCTTTGTCTCTTTGATTTTAATAAGATTATCTTTTCATTATGATCTACTTTACCAAGAGTTTGCATCGAGTCCGTACTATTGCTAAAGTGGGCCTACATGTATCATCTTAAAATGGAAGCACTTTTGTGTCAAAAGTGTCTAGCCCTCTAAGTAAGTGGTCTAGGGTCATGTCAAGTGCCTTGAATGGGTCTTTGCATGGACTTGGCTATTTTCCCCTTGCTTTCCCTCCCTCCCTCCCTCTCTCTCTCTCTCTCTCTCTCTCTCTCTCTCTCTCTCTCTCTCTCTCTCTCTCTCTCTCTCTCTCTCTCTCTCTCTCTCTCTCCTATTTCTAGCAACTTGCTAAGTGGTCTAGGGTCATGTCAAGTGCCTTGAATGGGTCTTTGCATGGACTTGGCTATTTTCCCCTTGCTTTCCCTCCCTCCCTCCCTTGAATGGGTCTTTGCATGGACTTGGCTATTTTCCCCTTGCTTTCCCTCCCTCCCTCCCTCCCTCCCTCCCTCCCTCCCTCCCTCCCTCTCTCTCTCTCTCTCTCTCTCTCTCTCTCTCTCTCTCTCTCTCTCTCTCTCTCTCTCTCTCTCTCTCTCTCTCTCTATCCTATTTCTAGCAACTTGCTTTGGGTCAAGGTCAACCTCAAACTTGACCTAGGTCAATGGTGACCTTGACCCTAACCTATGGCAAGGTCGACCTCATGCTAGGTGCATTTTTCAATTTCTAGAAGTTTTGGGATCTCGAGCTTCATAAAGTTTATTTTCCTACTTCCAGGTCAGTTTGTTTCAGGTTTTGGAATGGTAGACTCTTAAATTACATTTAATCTAGGTCTACTTCTAGGGGTTAAGGTTAAATGAGATTTAATTCTCCTATGTTGGCCTTCTCTAGGAGTTAGTGCCCTAGATCTCTATATAAGGAAGCCTTCTTCCCTCATTTTGGCATCCATGTATATCCACAAGTTATCCACTTTCTATGAGCACATCTACTATCTAAAATATATCTATGATCAATGCAGTGAAGTTCTACTATCTATTAAGCGTTCAAGCATTCAAGTGTTCAAGCATCCAATTCATCAAGGAGATCCATTATTAGCTATTGAAGGATTCAATCTCTATGGAGCCCTCTTGTTGAAGGTTTCTCTATCCATATTCATCCAAGCCTTTTCCTATGTAAAGATACATTAAAGATCTAATTCCATTGATTTGAGACATCCTACATACATTTAGAGCATCTGTACTTGAGGATTCAAGGATTCGAATCCTCCATAAGGGTGTCAATATAAGCAAGGTGAATAGTTCAATTTACTTTGTTTATTCATATTACAATTTCAAGGTTAATTCCAAACTAGGGTTTGACCAAGGAAAACCCCCCATACAAACAAACAACCCATTTTTCTTGTAGATATAGGTGTGGAACAATGAATTGAAGAGAAAATTTGAATACCCTTTTCGTTGAACTTGCGAGATCCTCGAACAAAAATCCTGTCAGAGCTATGCAAGTCAAGATCAAATTTTTGGGGTATAATTATGCCTCAAGGTAAGATTGTTCCCCACTATTAGGATCAAGGTCGACCTCCCTTCAAAAGGATAAAAGATTTATGAATTTTTTGTCTCAACATTTCTAGTCTAGGATAGGTTGTAGGATTCCTCGAAATTGTATACAAACGTTAGAAAATAAAAAAAATCTAGATTCAAGGTTAGTATTTGTCTTTTATCTATTTTAGGATTTAAGCACATACTCCTCATAATAGAAAGACCATAGAATCTCTTTTCTCCCTATTCTCCATCACATGATCCATTTATGCATTGATCACTTTCTTGTGTTTAATCAATTTGGATCATTCGCATTGAAAATAGGGTTAAGAGAGGAAACCTTATTTTCTTTCTATTCAAAAGACCACTAAAACCCTAGGTTGGGTTGAACTAACAAAGCAGGTTCTTTCTAAATGGGATAGAAGAGGCATGGCTATTCCTAAGAATTGGTTATTGAAGTCGGAGAAAGGTGGCTCTCACTTACCGAAGACCCTTAACCAAAAAACATATGATACCCAAAGTTAGGGATATAATAATCTTCTCAAACATGGTAAAGAGAAACCAACATGCCTTCTTGTGGGAGAAATGAATGTATTTCTTCCTCCAAGTTGTGATTGATGAAGGAAAGTTCATTTATTGGATTAAAATCATCATAGACAAGCTTCACAAAGAACTCCTTCATGTATTAGGAACTATAGGCTTCTACATGTCATCCTATTTGTTCTAATCTCTAGCTTGTTGAAGACAATAAGAGGGTTTCCCTCACCAAATTTAGATAGATAATAAGGCTATAAATGATCATTATCCATTGCTGCAAATGAAGAGAAATCCTAAAGATTTCCATAAAGGTTTCAATATACTTTTCTAGCTAAGTTAGTATTTGACTTGAAAAAGAAATTGAACAAAAGGTTGTCTAAAGAGGCTATGCAGTCAATCACCATTTATGGTAGTTACTTTATATAGTTTCCTAAACTCATTTACCTAAGGGTTGAAGGGTTTTAGGGGAAACCCTTGAAGCTACCAAGCTATTGTCTGGATATATATGCTTAAGGGTTGAAGGATTTTAGGGGAAACCCTTGAAGCTACCAAGCTATTGTCTAGATATATATGCCTTACTTGAGGTATGCCACCAGGTTGCTAATGTAGACAAGAATTGTAAATCTAGGAAAGGTTTTGGGTATTTTTCCCTATTGAGTTGGTTCATTATGGTTGTAGAAGCATCCAAGATGCTTTCAATTTGAAAAAGGAATTAAATACTATGAATTTGCAACCCCATTTTGCTATACCTAAATTTGATAGTAAGAAATTCACCAAATCTCAATTTTAATTGACCATTCATTTGTCCATGAACCTCATATAAAAGATTACTAGGCAGATTGCGAAAATGATTTTGAAGTGAGGAAAAGGCTATGGACCCATTTTACTGTAAGGCAAATCATAGAATTTAAGCTTCTAATGATAGTTTATGGAATTGACGAAGTCAAGAATGAAGAGGTTTTAGACCAAATGTATATAGAAAAAGTTGAAGCTTTTCCCATATCCAAATTGGATTGGGACAAGTTGGAAGAGGATGATCTTCATGGAAGGATTGACTATGTCATTGACATAACCAAAGAATAGTTTTAAAAGAAAAGTAAGACAAAGTCAAAAGGAATAGATCACCCTCTACAAATAGCTTCAACTAGTTCTAGTTCAACCTTACCTTCCCCTAATACTAATAAGGTTGTGCCATGTTCTTCTGTGGGTGATCAAGGTCCCAAAAAAAAGAAGTTGAACCCCTTCTAAAAGCACCAATTTAGGTTCAAGCCTAATCCTCACTATGAGATATTCATTCTTAGAGCTAGAAAAGGAAGAGATAGGAGGAGGTCATAGTGGTGCTTGATAAGGAACCCAATGAAGGTGAACAAATATTATAATCCACCGTAGAGATTCTTACAGATGTTATGGATTAGTTGGATCAGAGAAAATAAGTAATTGATGGAACTAATATTGTAAGTTTAGATGCATTGGTTGTTGGGAATCCTATAACAATTTAGACTCCTCAAACCTAAGGTAACCCCTCTACTCCAAACTAGTTTGACCTCTCTCTCAGTAAAAGGAGAAGTAGAGTACTTGTAACTCTTCCAATACAAGATATGGTTGGTAAATACCTTGGCAGGACACCAAAAAAAAGAAGCCAAAGGTAGAAGCCATGTTGGAGTTGGATGAAAAACATTTACAAACCTATGAATGATAAGAAACAAGATGAAGTTTTGCCACAAGATTTTATAGTGGAAAGAGCTGACCTTGGAATGGTTACTAGAGCAACAGAGATCAAAAATCTTCAACACTAGTAATAAGAAGATCGGGCATAGGATTCAGAAAGACTAGAAGGACAATTGATGGTTGGATATATTCATACAATTGATGGTTGGAAGGGCACACAAATTGATGGTTGAATATATTCATGCACTCTAGAATCATGATGCACTGGCTATACTAGGTAATGCTTATGTAGTAAATGTCTCATCGCCTACCAAACACAATTTCCTTGATCAGATTAAAAGGGATAAGTTAGTGGCCAATTTTTTTAATGATTGGGTAGATACAGTGATCGCTATTGGGGTTAATTATTTTTTTGAGTTCACTAAAACTAAAATGCAGGAAACCAAAGTAATGGTTGAGTTGGAATCTGAACTAAATGCATGAGAAGTGGAGAAAGTTAAATGGGATGAATACATCATCTAGATAACTAAGTTTAAGACCTGCGGTATTGCCAAGTTATTAGATGATATACCCAATGCAATAGTCGACATTGATTTCTAATTTGTGGCAAGGTCTAATCTAGAATGTAGAAATATAGTTGTTGAACAGGGGCTAGATGAAACATCTATACTCTCAAGGGAAATAGAATGCCTTAAGTAGACTCTAAAGAATGACATTAAATGCATTGATGTCATAATTATGGAGAATGAAGAAAATCCTAAGAGAGAAACACAAAAGCTATCAACATCCTTTCAAGACAAGATGAAGATAATGAAAGAAATCAGGGAAATGATAGTTAAGGATTTCACCAGCATTGCCCACGTGGATTCCATGATGATCATATGTAGAGACCACCAAGAAGTGCATGAGAAGAAGATAGTGTTGAAAATTTATGGTGGGCTAGGTGACTGAGAGTGGGGGTGAATCAGGAACCAATAAAACTTTAACTTCAATTCACCAATTAATCCTCTTTAAGCTACTATGATCTAATTGCATTCATGGAAGGCTGAAAACAATAAAACATTCATAATAGTTGACACAATATTTGGTAACCCATTAACCTTCCAAATAGAAAGTTAAATTAGGGTGGGGATGATATCTACAAGCTTTATTACTATAGTATAAAGTTGGCCTGTAAAGGCTTATAAATGATCACTTCTAGTGATCTACCCTACTAGGAGCAATAAGGACTGTTAGGTCCACACAATACAATGAAGTATGCACTTAGTTAGGAGATTTATCATAAGATTATTAATCCCACCTTGTTAGAGGATTTAACTGATGCACTTGTTAGGATGAACTAGTGGTTGATCTCTGCTTTGCAACTCAGCTTACTGATTGAGATTCCTTTGATGTAGAAATGATCACCTTGTTGTGATAGATGAGACTCTGCTCTTCATACTTATTACATATTCACACTTTCTCTTCTTTCTTTCTTTTTGGATATGACAAGATATATTACATATGTATAATCCAAATAGTTACCTTCTGAAGTTAGCTACAGGACCTAATTCAAAAATCTTCACTAGGTCGACTTGATGTTGTAACTTGGGTTGTGAAGACCACTCGGTTAATATTTTGACACTCAACAACATAGTCAACTTGGCAAGCTCTAGCACTCAGTTGACATTGGTTCTTGGTTCACATTGATCACTCAGGAGCAGACATGAACATGGTTAGTACTGATGACTCGACAAACAGTAGAGAACTCGATTAACATTGAAGGGCTCATTTGATATTGTAGCTCAGTCAACACTACCTTCCTTTTTCTTGGTTAACACTACTAGCTCAATAGACATTGTTAGCTTGACTTACACTACTTTCTACTTGTGAAGCTCGGTAGACTCTATGAAGCTTGACTTACACTATTTTCTGCTTGTGAAGCTCGGTAGACTCTTTGATGCTCGGTAGCAATGTAACCAACCAAATGATTAAGTGTTTATGCATTATTTGACAAATAATATGACCATAAGGTCAAAAATCTCCCCCTTTAACATTAGTGACAAAACCACTTATCATACCAAAATTCTGAATACTTCAAAAATATAAGTTAAAACTCCCCCTATTAATGTGCTTGGGTCTATAACTCGGTTTGACTACTGTGTTGATATTGGATTGACACTGACTCTATTTTTTCTTTTTCAAAATTATTTTTGTAACTTTTTTGTACATATATTTACCCATTTACAGATATATTCCTTCTTTGTATTCTCCCATGTATGTATGCATGGATGTGTGTGTGTGTGTGTGTGTGTGTGTGTGTTAGTTATAACTATTTCCCCCTTTTTTATATACAAATGCAAAAAATGCATATTTACAACGTAACACCAAAATGTGAAAGGAAATCACTATGTACCTTCAAAATTTTGGACACTGTTTTGTTTTAATTATCTTCCAAAGCTTTGGAAGAGTGCAAAGTTATTTGTACTTCAGCTGATAATTCCATCATATGATCAGTAATAGAAAAATTGTTGTCATGGATTAATGTTTTAGCATGAAAAATATGTTTCTAAATTACATCCTTGTTTAGAATTATCAAAATTTGAATATTTTCCAATGTAGCCTGGATTCTGGTTTCTTCTCTCAACAATTCTTCCTGTAAGTCTGTCAAATACCTGATCAGAATGAAATGCATAGAGCTAGTGCTTGGGTCAAGTGACAACTGATATGCACTTGCCCTTAGATCAATATCAATCTTAGACAACTTGTCATTTATTTCCTTGGTGAAATTTGCAATTTCACTTAACTTTGCAAATAAAGAAAACAACATTATTTATAGAACTTTCAAAATTAACAATAATAGTGGACAATTCCACTTGATCAATGGCAATCTTTTGTGCCACTTTCTCCAAAAATTTGTTATCAAACTTTCTTTTTTCCCTCTATAGTAGTTTTTCTTGGCCACTCAGATCCTCATTAAACTTGTGAACTATGTCAACAAGTTGGTCCAGTATAGGTTTATTTTCATCAATTTGAATACTAAGTGCATCAACAAATATACCTTTTATGTCTTATAGTACTTGATTTTGTTTTGCCCTTTTCTTCCAAAGCTTTCCAAGGGTTTCCATCTCTTTAGGAGTGAGATTAGAGGTATCCCAATTTAGAATAACTATATCCCCATCCTGGTCAATTTCATCAATGGAGGCTTCTACCTCTTTACCCTTTTCCTTTACAACAAAGGAAGGAATAATTTTCTTTCCTTTACTTAAATCCTTACTGCTCATTTGAGGCTTAACCTCAAATATCATTACACTTACTGTTGAAACACTAGTAGTACAAACAACATTACTAACATGAGAAACAAAAACAATAGCAAGAGTATTTACGATACCTTGTTGTGGCTCGGTTTGGCCTAGAGTTGTGAAGAGTGGAGATTGTTTCTTGGTAGATGAAGTGGTAGTAACAACACTCATTATTGTACTTAGTAAGATAACTCCAATAGTCAATTGAGTGTTTAGTGGAACAATGTTTAACTCAATTGTCTATGACTCGATAGAAGCCTTCTCTGAACTTGATATAACCAATGTTTTTCTCCAAGAATTAAGAAGGGAGGCCATTACCTTTGCTGCAATCTTCTCAAGATCAAAATCTTGGATATCCTAAATCTCAAGTAGATCCTCACTAATTTTTTGATCATCCTCATCCTCTTCATCATCTTTCTCATCATCATCTTCAACATCATCTACTTGTACAACCTCCTCAGTAGGCTTTACAACATGTAATTCATAGATGTTCTTCCATGTATTTATATTTGATTGCACAACTAATTCAATATCATTGAACAAAATTAGGAATGCATTGACCTTAGGAGTTAGCTTTTGTTTATGCTTGGTCAATGCTTTCTTCACTTCCTTGTCTGAAAGATCTGGCATAACCTTCTTTAAGATTTGTTCCTTGATATCCATGAAAACTACTACAACATTGTCCCATCAAGGTATAAATGCCTTTAGTATAACATCTGGAACTTGAATTTTCAATTCACTCAGAGCGTATTTCCATTTAGCCATTTTTACCACTAAGGCTTCTTCAAACTGTTTTTGCTATTCCTTACTCCTAGATTCATACTTAAGAGATTTGAAATATGTCATACCCCCTCCTTCACAGAGTCTTCTCACTCTTTCTTCAAAGGTAGGAGCAAACTTCTAAAAAGTTACCTGGTGCTCTTCTTCATCATCCTCATCTTGAAGTTTGAGCTTCTTCGTAGACTTTGTGGGTCTTCTGGTGAAGAATGTAGGAGAGGACCTTGTAACTCTCTTTGTTATAGTTACTTTACCCTTTTTCTTTGGAGATTCCTATGTTGTTTCTTCTTCTTCTTCTTCATGTTCCTCTACTACTTCTTCTTCTTCAATGTCATCTCCCTTTCCTTCTATGAGCAAGAGAGGGGAACCATTTTTCTTTTCCTTTTGAATCTTTTCAACTTTCTTTCTTCCTCTCTTCAGGGCCTAAGGTATCTTGATTTCCAATGAAATCCTGGTCTTTTCCTCTTCATATGTGCCAAAATATGGTATCTTTGGATCCACAAGCTCATTGACAATATCCTCAATGATATCTCTTGTGTCATCAATGTTTACCTCATGACAAGAGTTTTACCCATGCCACTTGTAGTGCCTACCCCTAGTTCGCATTTCTGTTATCATTGTCAAATTCTTTTAGGTTGATTTTATGCTTTGATTAGCTTTAGAGATACTAGATTTGTAATATTATGATATTATTTCATGACTTTGATTACAAATGTATCAGTTATTGTTGCTTAGTTGATTTCATTCATGTGTCGTTAATGATGTCTTACTGATTCCTAATTAGTAAATGTGGTTTCTTTTGTAACAATGTTAACGTGATATCTTTAATGATGATTATGTTGTATTGATAGAGATGTATTATTACATGTGCGCATTTGATATTAGACTTGTGATTTTTACGATACTTACCCCATACTTGCATGTGTATGGTGCGCGTGTTTATTTTATCTTTCTGTCTGAAGTGTTTGATGTGGTTACGGGAGGGAGTCGTAGTCACCTACTAGTCGGGATCTACACGATGAGCCACTCCCCGTCATTGTCTATTTAGTTTAGATATATTATATACATGTACATGTTCGTCTTTTATGCAGGATGTAGGTACCGGGCATCGACTTCCCTGAATTGTCAGGATGAGCGTGCCCTATTACAAATACTCAAATGGTGAGAATGGGAAGATAATGATCAGGTCCAATCCTAGCCATAAGCCTATAATACTTGTCCTGCAAGGAGGACTCGTAACAGACTGTCTACCCTTTTTAAACCCGTGAGTATTTTATGCGTATGTTGTTTTGTGAGTCTTTGATGTATTTTCTATTAATTAAGTCTAATTAATAGATTAAATTAATAATTTAATTTAATAGAGAATTATTATGATATTATGAATATTTAATTATATTTAATTAATTGAGAAATTAATTAAATATAAAGAATTGAATTGGAAGATAAAAGTTTTAAGATTAAATTTAGAACATGATAATATTTATTTAATTTAATAATAATATATATTTAGAGTTCTTTTTTAAATAAATGCTAAATATTATTGTTATTTAAGTTAATAAATATTTATCAAATTAAACGTTCAAAATATATTAAAAAGGAAAAAGATATTAATTTATGGAAAAGATTTAAGTTCGCATGAATGAGTTTTAAATATAAGAGATTAATTTAAAAGATAAAATATGTGAACTTGATTAAGATATTTTATTAAGTGCACATGAGATTAAAGTTATAAATTTATTAAAGTAAAGTCAAGTGGAAAGTTAAATAAAGTAATTTAACAATTCACTTAAAGTGCATGAAGGAATAATAAAAGAATATTTTAATTTAAAAAGAAAAATTAATTGTGCATGAAAGAATTAATTAAATAAAGTAATTATAATTTTTGAGTTGGGGAGACAGAAGCCCTCAAAGGTAATTAGATTCTATATTAGAGGGTTTTGGGTCATTATTGCACACACAGGTTTTCAGGGAACACACTTTTGGAAAGGGGAGCAAAGAAATCTTTGGAAGCTTGGAAGGATTCGAATTAGCAAGGGTTTCAACAGATTGTTAGCATCAGATCAAGGTAGGGTTTGTGAACCATTCTAGAAACACTTTCGGATCTTTATCTTCTTCGTGCTTGTTGGAAATTGCTTTCTCAAATTTTATTGAATGAATCTTGCTACCTTTCTTCTGAATCTTTTGCGATTTGATTTCTTCTGGGAATCGGGATTGAAAAACTATTTAGAAAACCTTGTTTTACTTCTGAAAGAAATTTAGTATTAAATTGAAATTTGGGTTTTGAATTAAAATGGAATTAAGAAATTTAAATTTGGAAGGGGTTTGTTTTTGGAAATGAAAATCTTAGGATTGAAAATTCGAAGGGTTCAATTTATTTTTCCTATCAGTTTAATATCGTAAATGTTATTAAAATATGTATATATTAAAATAATATTGTTATGAAGTTCGTTGAGAAAAATATTATAAAATAAAGAATATAGAATTATAATACAATTCTTAAAATTTTCATATATAATAATTTATCTAAATTTATTAGAAGGGTTGTTCTTCTAATAAACAAAATTATTGAAATTTGACTTAGTTAAAATAATAATAATAATAATAATAATAATAATAATAAATAAATAAATAAATAAATAATTAATTAATTAATTTAAAAAAAAAAAATGAAATTTTTTATAACCCCTGCCGGCGCCGTACGCTGCTGACGCAGGCTGCGACAGCAGTGGTACAACGTACCACTACTGGCGCAGACCCTGCGCAGCAGGGTACGCTGCTCGGCAGCCCCTTTATGGGGAGGCTGGCGGCCCTTTATAAAGCCGGCGGGCTTTTAAAAAAATACGCTATGTTTATTAATCTTTTTTTTTATTAATTTTAAAATGTAATAATGTTTATTAATTTTATTAATGCAATTAATATGGTTAATAATATTTACTATTTAACCATTTGAATTATTAATGGAATTGGGAAATATTTCTATTTAGTAATCGAATAATTTAATAAATGATTAATATTACTTCTAAGTCTTGATATGTTATTATATGAACAAGAATGAGTTTAATTGCAAGGGTTAATTATGAAGGTTAACTGGAAAACTTACTTACTTGAAAACATGTATTAAACTGGAAATTTAAAACCTTAATTCAAACAAATACACGGGTGTATTGTATGAGTAATACTGAGAATCGTATACACTTGAACATACACTGAAACGCAAATTGAAACTTATATTGAAAACGAAAAATTGAAACCTTACATTAATTCAACAATATATTATCAATCAAATCCAACTGTGAGACTATGATGTTTTCTATGTACTGTCTATATTTCTTTTTGGATTTTGGTGTTGTTTAGATGTCGACCAGTCTAGGATGTACACCAGAGGTTTTGTGAGATTTCTTGGATACTATTATGTGGCTAGATGTTATGATGATTCTTGTGATTCAAATTGGAGTTTATACTTATGAGATTTGTTTTGTGAGCATTTATGTGTATTTGGATTTAGTTTGATCCATCTTGTTATCAGGTTGCCTATTAAGGAACCAAGTTTGATCTTTATGGGTGTTGTGGTATGGGACACAACTGTGTTTTTATGTGCTTAGGAGAGGTTGTCTAGGTATGTGACTTGGGAGTGGCTTGCATAGGGGTCCGAAACCCAAAGTGGTAAGTACCAGGGTAACCTAATGCAAGTTATGTAATAAGTGATAACCTAGTAATTAAAATTTATGGGGGGGGAAACACACTAAAAAGATAAGTTAGCGATTTTTGATCTACCCATGCCTTGAGTGCTTGTATAGGCTAAGGATGGGAATGAGAAGAGTGCCTCGTCTTCTTGAGAGGGCTTTCTAGTTTCCATATGTGTGATGTTGAGGGTCCGGGGTTCAGAGTAACCAGTCCAGGGTAACTCAACGCTTGAGGGTCTGGGGTCTCTTAAGAGATCAGTCCAGGGTAACTTAAGCAGCCATGTGATGACACTCCCTAGTATGTAGCCTGAGTCTCCTCTATAGATTTTGTGTGTACCTTTAGTGGTGTACTTATTTTTGGATGTGGTGTATCTATTGTCGGATGTGTTTATTATGGTTATTTACTTTCATTGATGATGATTGGTGATTCATGGTTGTTGTACTTTTGACATGTGGCTTTTGACTTGAGATGATTATCTTTTGTTGACTTTATCTTATGATCTTGGTATTTGGTTTATACTTGGTTCGTGTATGATGTTTGGTTATGCGGTGTCAGTATTGGATTGAGTGTTCTTACTTTTGGATTATTAGGGGTACCTTGCCTAGGAATGTTTTATGTTTGATAGCTGTATGTGGATCGTTCATTATCTTCCCTACACAGTGGGAGTGGAAGCATGACTAGGTAACCACGCGGTCAGGAGGTAGTGCCTTCTTACCATTTGGGTTTCCCCTTCACATTGCTAGCTGTTGGATGTTCATTGCAGAAGATGTACCTTTATCATTCTTATTTCTTATCTTACAGACTTCTTTTCAGATGATGTATATATGTTATCATGTATTCTGTTGTACAGTATCTATTTTCACATACCCTGTGACATGTGCAGTGGATGTTATTGATTGGATGTACTTTCATTGTATTGTTTATACTTATGCATTTGCTTATGCGATTATGTATCTGTTATTTCTTTATGATCATGAGACATTGTACTTGGAACTTAAACTAATTAATTTAAAATTATTAAATGTGACTCAACGTAAAGGAATCCTTGAGGAATTGAAACTGTATATGTTATTGCAAATGTGTATTTGATGTGTATGTTCATATTGCTTCCACTTTAATGTTATCTGGATGTTGTTTAAAATTTTTTTTTAAAAAATAGTTCAGTAAACATTGTAACATGTTAGGTTTATTTCTCTTGGGTTCCCGAGCGAGGTGTTACACCACTCTTGGCCTAATTGCTTGAATATGTACCTTGTCATAGTCCACAAGGAAACATATATTTGTTCATAATCATCAAGTAGTTGTTTGGGTATTCTAAACCTACTTTGCATCCTTTCATTAAAGGTCTCAAAATATGCATCCATGATACCCTCAAAATTATCACCCATCTTAGCTATAATCTTATATAAAATGGGTTTGTCTTTCTTTCATACTACATGCAGTACCTTTTAAAGGGAAAAACTTTTGAACATAAAAGAATAAACATACAAGAAGTGATCCAAACTTATACGGATTAGTTTTGGATGCTTGAATGCTCTCCATGTTCTTGCTTAATTGGCTCAACTACAACTCAATGAGGTCAAATGATAGATTGTTCTTGACCACCTTGAATGCTAAGTCCACAACTTCACATGGGACACTATTTAGTCAGTTGGAACTATATATCTTGTAAGCAATCACATGAATTCCAAACTTTATCTTCATGTCTATAACACCATTAAGCTTCATTCCTCTATCATCCCACTCGGCAAAAGTCTTCTTTGCAAGCTCAACCTAACCTAGGGTTTTTGTTGTTTTAGGTCTGTCAAGCATGGGAAACCCAAAAACCCTATGAATCATCTTTTTTGTTATCTGAATGGGTTGGTCAAGCCAGAATTGCATGTTGTAGACACGAATCAAAATAAACCTAATCCATCTTCCTTGAAAATCTCTTGACATATGTAGAATGTGAGTTAAACCTTTTGTTTCTAGATGCTTATGCTTGGTTTTCAAGTTTCCATCAACACATGATGCCTGATATATTCAATTCAACTCAAAAGTACCCAATTCTTGAATCAAACAATGGTAAAATCTGTAATGTCCCATTTTTGAACATTTCCATACTTATTCCGTATTTGATAAGTTTTTAATAATGATATGAATATGATATCCTTTTAGCCTATCATTTACTCTCTTATATATGTTATTACAAGTGAAAGGTCATATATGGTTGCAACCCTTTGATAATTAACTAGTTGTTATGGTTGGGGTTTAATAATGATTATTAACATATATTTAATAATATACATTAATATATATTATATATATGCATAACTTTTACTAATTATTCAAACTTCCATATTCGTAGTGTATCCTTGGGCTTATGGATAATATAAGTCATCTATATAACATAATAATGTTATCACCAATATTACCATCCTTTATTTTATATATATATATATATATATATATATATATATATATATATATATATATATATATATATATATATCATATTGTATTTATATCAAATCTTGTATCCTTATTATATTGATTAATTAATCAATTTATCATTATTAGTTATTAACATTACATAAATGAAATATATTATAATCTTTTATTATTATAATATTTATTTATATATATGTAATACAATTACAATTGGTTAGATATATATATGCATAATTCATTTATTCATTAACGTATACTATTAATAATATTTATATTTACTATTATTATGAATAATAACTAATATTTATTCATATAGTGTATCAATATTATTAGTTCCTGCCGAAGGCAAGATACTATAGCATTCAGTGAAATGCTACTTTCCAATTAAAGTATCCAATCATATTCTTTTATTTTTCAAAAACTTTTAACTCTATATAGTTCTAAAATATATTGATATTTTACTAATTTGCAGAAAAGTATTTATTTCTAATCTTATTGGTTGCATCCTTGCTACAGTCATGAGTTAGCTTTTATTTTTTCACTTTAATTTTTTTTTGGTTGAAACTTTATAGCTACCATTAATATGATAGACAACTCACTCAAATGAAATAAATAAGTTTGACAATATGTAAGAATATCTTTGCTACCATTAATATGATAAGACAACTTGCTGAAATGAAATAAATAAGTTTGACAATATGTAAGAATATCTTCTTCATGTTTTGACATATGTTTTTTCGAAAAAATTAAATTAAAATATATTTCTCCATAACTTTAGACTTTTCTACAATATAAATATCTGGAAAATCTAGTTTTATAATGTGAATTAGTTTAACAAATAAAGAAATAAAGCTTTATATCTTTTTTTCTATCTTTATAATTTTTTAATTACAAAAAATAAAAATAACATTTAATAAAAGTCACAAAGTAGTAATATAAACATGTAAGTCTTAGAATAAAATTCTTTTGTAAAAGTTGCAAATTGAACATTGTAAATTACAATTTAATTTTGCTTAAAGGAGAATCTAAATACTTGAATTATATAAGACTTAAGCTAAACATATATAAGTATTAAGAAATCAATTGACATTCTACTAAGATGACTGGTTGTATAACTATATAATATATAAGATGGACACCCTCCTCTCTGTAAGCCTGGGTTAGAATATGTCTATCCCCTACTATTGAAAGGGCACGAACATAAGAATTTGGATCTTTTTCTGTAAAGGCAAAAGCGGAAGTAAGATCTGGATAAGCTACTTTAGCAAGAATTGGAACAACTACGGGACCTAGCTATATTGCATACATTTTTAATATTTTAATACTTTGATCTTATAAGCTTTCGGCAGGAACTTGATGCTATGCGTCCTTGTTTCTTTTGTGAACAATTGATAATAGGATATGAACTATTATTATGTTTTATCCAATTATAGGATTCCCTCTTAAAGTATGATATAAGAATAGGGTAATATGGATGTATTAAGATACGTATATACAATGGCATGATATTAATACATTTAATATAATTACATAATATTGAAGAATCATTCTAATCAATGAAATATCGATTTATTTTGATTTCAAATATCAACTCATTCAATACTAGAATGGAGGCCGATGAATAATCTACTAATGATGTGATAGATTCACAATCATTCTTGCATTAATATTAACTGATTATATTAACTATATTATTAGATCATAATATAGTACATTGTTATATTAAATTAGTTAATCAATTCATTACCCATGTGATAATAGTTTAGATATACTATCAGTTATAGATTTATAATGTAATTATAACATATATATATATATATATACATATATATATATATATACATATATATATATATATATATATAATATTAATAATATCATTATTCATAATACTATTACGTAGTATATTTCTTTGTATATTATTTATAATAATATGTAATTCTCAATTATATTATAATATTATCCAATGTAGGTGCGTTATAAAATTATTATTAGTGTTTGATATCATTTATAATCAAACTACTTATTAGTTATTTAATACAATATTTTACATTAAAATTATGCTATAATCTTATATATTGTTTACACTGTCTAATATATCACTATTATAATGGATTATAATATTATTATTCTTAGTTATTATCATTGTATAATATGTTAATCAAATATTCATATATCCCTAAATTTGGGGTCATGACAAAATCACCTGATATCATGGATTAAAATTACCTTAAGAGGAATTTGTGAATGTGCTCTTACTAGGTCCAATTCTTCTATGATCGTTGAACAAAGTTTGAACTTCAAGTTTGTAGGTGCAACATTTCTTATTAGCATCTCAAAACCCTTCTTAACCTTACTACTAGATGAAAATGCCATATTGCTTAGTGACGGAGGAATAAACTTCGACAAATTTGTACTAAATTGCTTAGGGGGCTCTGGAATGCTCTGCTTTATTCACTTTAAAATTCACAGTGAAAAATAAACCTTTTGATTCTTCCTTTTAACCAAAAATTTGTTTTCAAGTTGCCATTAATGCATCGTATACAGGACAGCTCGGTGATAGCCTGTTAAACTCGACAGACATAAGATGCTCAACTAAGTGTTCAACTTGGTAGATAGCTTCAATCTTCAACTCGGTAAGCTTCAATCTTCAACATTTCTCAAACTCAGCATCTATATCCAAGCTCAGTTTGGTCTTGCAACCTGACCTTGCTTGGTAAGGTCTTGTAACCCGACCTTGCTTGGTAAGGTCGAAGACATTACTTCAACTGTTATCTAACTCAATGATCCCAATGCATCTTAAATGTTTATTTGGATCTTCTTGCTTGTAGACTAGAACTGATATAAGATGTTTCTTCAAAATCATAGTTCTAGTGATCTTCATGACTAATCAGTTTGAAATAGTTGAATCATCCAACTCATTGACTTGGGTGTCAACATTTTAGGACTTTAACTTGCATTCTCTGGTGATTTATTTATCCATTGCTACCTCATCTGACTTCTAATATTGGCAGCCTTTACTTTGTTTTCATCTTCAGCTTTAGCTTGGTTCATACAGTTTCTAGCTAGATGTCCAAAAAAATCTCTCCGTAGGGTCTCTCTTCCTCATGTGAGTTATTATGCGATTTGCTCCAATATGTCCATGCTCACTAGATAAGTGACATCTACACCATGTGTTATAATCCCAACCAAAGATAG